>CM035791.1:50882164-50939664 GCA_020466265.1 Siphamia tubifer | reverse complement strand
CATATTGATTAGTTTTAATGTTCAATAGCATTAACAGGTATGAAACAGTTGAGATCAGTTTTGTTTTTTGAGGTTTAATAGAATAAACATACATTTTTAGATGGTATTTCTCAAGTATTTGGTTTATTTTATCCTCATTTTAGAAAGATTTGTTTTATTGTATAACAAATGTCAAGTGTTTGTTCCTTTTAACCAGAGAATAATTGGAATAAAACTGAACTTCACACCAATTGTTGGCATATTTTGCTAGGATTATTGGATAGATATGTTTGAAACAGTAGAAACGTTGGAGGTTTTTGTGTTTAAGGGTTAAATCCGTGTTCACTACAAACACAACCTCACAGCTGCGACTACATCCTGGAAGTGACAAAGTGTGAGGAAAAGTTGAAGTGAGCAGAAAGGTTCTGGTTCTGGTTCTTTGAGTGGATTAAGACATTTTCAATGATAAGTTCACGCACAGACGCTCGCTGCTGCCGTGGCAACGCCGGCGCTGCTTCCATGGCGACTGGGAATAGTTTTATAAACACAAACAACCAGGACACTGTTTGTTTTTCACCTTTTCCCAGATGATAAACGGCTCATCCAGAACATTCCTCAGCCATAGAAAACAAAACCAAGTGGGTCCTGGTTCTGCAGAACTGGTGTCAGAACCTCTTTGGGCTCAGTTTTCATTTGATGTAAAATATAAGGAAAAAGTGGCAGCGACACCCCCCCCCCCCACACCCACCCCCATTGAACATGTGCAATATTTTACTGATATTGACTAAACATTGATAAAAAAAAGAAGAAAACAAACCAGATGTGCACTGTAAAAAAAATTACTAGAATTAAGAGTGAAAAGACAAATATAAAAAAACTGTAAGTGAAAATACAATACAAAGATGTATTTGTGTTAATGATTACAATAATAATATTACATTTTCATTTACAGTTTTGTGTTTAACTGAAAAAGTTATTTTGTTTAATTCAACTTTTTAAAAAAAAATTAATTCAAGATTTTTAAAAATTTATTTAAGATTGTTTTCATGACTTCAGGTTTTCATTTGACATTTTTTTACATTTTTTTTTTTTACTTAATTTTACTTTTTTGGTCTTAATTAATCTCGCCCAACATTGGTTAGGTGTGTGTGTGTGTGTGTGTGTGTGTGTTTCCGCAGAGACATATGCTATAGCTGAATGAATACTTGAGATATCACCATGAAATTACATGGGCATATACATTATATATATATATATATATATATATATATATATATATATATATATATATATATATATATATATATATATATATCCAATGCACATCACGTGCAATAATCCATTCACATTATGGGTTATAACTCACAGAACTTTCAGATTGGTACCAAACGACGCGGAATGAACATTTCTACAATTCTCATAATTGGTGTTATCACCTACGACCAATATTTGTTCAGATCTCTGGAGGTCAAAGGTGACATGTGGCAAAATTAACTTGTGTAACGTATACATATCATGCTATAACTTAATCAACCAATACAGGATATATTATCATAATATTACACACACTGACGCACATATATATATATATATATATAATGAAATTCCAAAAACTCAAAGGTCAAGGTTGTATTTTGCAGAAAGGTCAAAATGACATTATTGGCTCTGATTCATAAATGAATCAAGATGTTCCCCCCCCCCAAAAAAAATATCAAAATAAATATATTTTAAAAATCTGCCAATTATCTTCATAAAATAATCAGATTAGTCCAGATTTGCTGAAATGTTTCTTTTATATTTTATTTCCAATGTGACTAGAAATTAAACAAATCCATTTGTTCAGATGCAGATTTTTTTTCGAGTACATTGTTGATTTCTGTCATTTGTCTGCAGTAAAAAAAGCTAAACTCTGCTGCAGTTGTTTTCCAGATGGCTCACATTCAGACCCTGTTTAGGATAAACAAGGAAAAGGACAAAAAAAAAACTGAATGAAAAAAAGAGGAGAAAAAAAATTTAAGTGGTAGATGTCGCACAAGAAAGAAAGAGAGAGAGAAATAAATGGAGTATGTGTCAGAGGCAGAGACACGATGACAAATAGACAAGGACAAGGAAAGTGAGAGGGCGAGAAAAGAAAGAGATGGAGCTGCAGATGGAAACACACACACACACTGACACAGATTAGGAGTCAGCTAGTCCGCCCGGCGACAGCAGGACAGACACATTTGATTGGTCGACAAAAGAAAATCTCTCAGCCGACGTGTCGCGGCGTCAAACTCCATCCCGAACTTGGCGAAGGTAACAAAACGAAATGATTGACGGCTGTGGGATTGCTCTATGAGACAGATGGAGAATAAGAGAGAGAGCAGGAGGAGGAGGAGGAGGAGGAGGAAGAGGAAGAGGAGGTGAGGCTGAGGGAAGATGGAGCTGGGGGGTAAAATTGAAATGTCAAACTATCAAATGACGGCTGTCGGCTCTGGTTTCTCCATGGGAATGCTGGGTAAATTCTCTCCTCTGGCTCTCAAACAGAGCACAGCTGTGTGTGTGTGTGTGTGTGTGTGTGTGTGTGTGTGTGTGTGTGTCCCAGGTTGGAGGATGCAAACACTCAGCTGCTCCCTCAGATCACCCCCTGCTGTTGCATTGAACTGCCAACAACTGCAAAAATCTACGTCTGAACAAAGTGTATTTTGTTTTAGAATTTTTAGTCCAAAAATCGGATCACACTGAACCTATGAAAACTTTGTTGAATCACATTTTATAATAAAGATACAATGACAGAAGATAAATCCACTTAAACACCAATGAGGTTTTCTGGTAAATTCCTCCTAAAATTTACGCCCAAATTTAAACAGCTATTGCTCTGCAACACACCTGTGTGAAGAAAACACCTGAAGGTTTGTAAACAACTGTCATATGTCACATATTTGTTACCCAATAACTCTGCTGTGATCAAACACACAACAGAAAAACAAAAACCAGCCAAGATTGAAAATACAATTTTAGGGCGTATTCACACTGCACTCAGAAAATCCAGACTTTCCTGGAAAGTTCGAAAGTCTGGTTCTAGAAGCATTAGACTTGTAGACCAGGCTGTTACTAAATAAATAAATACAAAACCTGAGTAAAATGTGACATTTTTGGTGTGAATGTAAAAATAATCATCCCCACCCACTGTCATTGATCCAACTCCATGGGTTTTATGGGTGAAGGAATCAATTAACATTTCCTAAGTGATTTATCATGATTCATTATATTATCGTCTTCTGTAGTTTGCATTTTTTCCACAGTAAATCATTTATTTTTCTATATTTAATTATTTTTCCCCCAAGGCGACCAGTTTATACACAGTATTTAATTATATTTCTACTCATACTTATTATTGCGGTAGGTCCCAAATAAATATTTCTCTCTATATATACGTCATTAATCTTTTTATTACTTACACACACACAGATACGTAACAACTTTTATACATTTACACATATATGTGGATGTATGTGTGTGTACCATATTTTCTGGACTATAAGCCACTACTTTTTGGGTTTATACAAAGCTGCTGCTATTCTGTGGATATTTCTTCCACCACTAGGGGCGCTCTATCCATGTGTCCACAGACACATGCTATAACTCAATGAATACTTAAGATATCACCATAGAATTACATGGGCATATACATACAGTTAATGCGCATCAGATGCAATGGTCCATTTGAGTAAAGGTCAAAGGTCAAAATTATAATTAACTAAAAGTTCAAAATCATAATATGGGTTATAACTCAGGAACAGAGGGTCACAGAACTTTTAGATTGGTACCAAACGATGCAGAATGAAGATTTATACAATTCTCATAATTGATGTTATCACCTACGACCAATAGTTTTTTAGATTTCTGGAGGTCAAAGGTGACATGTGGCCAAATTAACTTGTGTAACACTGTTTGTGTGTCAAACTAGACATATCACACTGTAACTTAATCAATACTGGATATATTATCATAATATTACACACACTGATGCATATATACATATAATGATACTATCAATATTGGAAAAGTTCGAGGTCGCATTTCGTAGAAAGGTCAAAATCACATTATTGGCTCTAATACAAGAACAGGTTGTCATAGAAACTTGAAATTGGCACAAACTACCGATGACATTAGACATTCTGTGAATACTAGTTTTAAATGTGATCAGATATTTGGACTCGAAATGAGAAAAATACGCTTTTTAAGATTTGTATTTATAACAGTGTAGTTCCCTTTGTACTTTTACACTGGTTTAAAGGGTTAAACTAACCAGCCTGGTTTTAGCTCCACATTCAACTTCTTTATACATGTTCAGAATCTTCCGGTATTTTCCTGAATAAAAAGCATCACATTCTGTGCTCCACTGGTCTTTTTGAAACTAGGCGACTACAGAAGGAAAGCTGAGAATGTGTCATTTACTGAAGTCTAGTGTAATTTGGCATCTTGTAGCGTCCCCATAAGTGCTCTGCTGATATAAACACTGTTTACTCTCTTTCTTGCTCGCAGCTATATGCTTGGTTTGTTAGCTTGTTCTGCAGTTAGCCACAATTAACTGTCGGATTTGACCCTGGTGCATCAGTGCGATGTTCAGCAATTACACACACACACACACACACACACACACACACACACACACACACACACACACACACACACACACACACACACACACACACACACACACACACACACACACACACACACACACACACACACACACACACACACTTCCAAAAAGCTGACTCACTGTGTATGAATGGTACACTAGTCTCTAGTTGACTGTAATGTAGTGAGGCTAAAGCTAAAGCTAACTGCATCTCAGTCAATTTTAACCCAAAAAAAAAACAAACCATCTACTGATGTAAACCGTTTAGGAACTGTTGATCCATTAAACTAAAAAATGTAAGGCAATCAATTGCCTCAATTATTTTAAGTTAATGAACTTAAAAAATAAAATTTTCTAGAACTTAAAATTGAGAACTGATAATTACAACTTAAACTCAACTCAAATATTTACAGTTCATTTGAGTCATAGTTTCCTATTAAAGCAAATTCATTCTTTATAGTTCTTAAGACTTCAAGTCACTTTATCCACACTAGGGTCACAGGGGTCACTGAGGGTCTAATCCAGTTACAGTGGGTGAAGGCGGGGTCAGAGGTCACCCTGTGTGAGTCTCCAGTTCATCTCAGGACTGAACATTTATAGACAAACAATCACTGTCACATTCACACCTACGGGTGATTTAGATTAACCAGTTAACCAGTTAACCAGTTAACCAGTTAACCAGTTAACCTATCAGTGCATGTGTTTGGACCTGGAGAAAACCCACGCAGACATGAGGAGAACATGTAAGATTTATATTTTTTTTTTTTACAGTAAACTCCATTTTTTTCTTGGACATTTAGAAACGGAACAGATGAACGTACTTGGATGGTGGTGATACCCAGGTCCCGTCCTATCAAGATTCGTCCATCTATCAGTCTGGCAATCCGAGGATCTTCAACCTGTGAAGGAAAGACACAGTAAAGCGTTATCACTAGGGTTCATTAGCCTGGTCCCGCCCACCCTACTCTGGCCCCGCCCATCCTAGTTTGATGCAACACTGGAAGGTGTTGCCACTCGTCTGTCCAGCCAGGCTAGCTAACGCTGCACAAACTCTGGAGAAATCAGGAAGTCCATCCTCTTATGTCAGGAGCCAATCAACATTGAGCATGTGCAGCGGAGCGGCTCTGGGTATAGGCGTTCAAGGCAGTGACGAACTACGAGTGGAACCCCAGGATTGGAATGGAACCCCAGGACACAGAAGCAGCAGCAAGTCTTTGACCCAGACTTTGATACAGCCGTAGAAAACATAGTGAAAGATTCCAACCGGAAATTCTGGTTGAAAAAGGAGCAGAGAGCTAATGCTAATGCTAACCCTGGAGGCATTTATTAAAAGGAAAGATGTTTCCAGCTTCAGTAAGAGCTTAATCCATAGATATACATAAAGACTAGAGATGACGCTGAGGGGGATGTCCCTATAATAACGTCCCCGATAATGAAGACATTGTTCTTTTATCAATAGTTTTTTTACATTAAAGAGATAGTTTGGTCTTTTACACATGAATGTCATCATCGTCTTTACTCTGGTGCACCACAGTGACTTACCCCCGACAGTGACATACACATCAGAGTCCTGCACGGGTTCGGGTAACCGCGGGTGACCCGTGGGTGAACCGCAGATTTTCACGAAACGGGTGAAAAATGTTGTGCTGTGTCGGATACGGGTTCGGTTCGGGTCGGACGTGGGTGATCGCGGGTCTAATTTGCGGTTCATAGGCTAAAAACTGTTCTTTAGTTTGGACTTGTATAGCTGCGTCCTGTCGGCTTCCTTCTTGATGTATTTTTCAAGCGTGTGTGTGTGTGTGTGTGTGTGTGTGTGCGCGCGCGCGAGCTCACGTGTAAAAATAGTTTTTGAGTTTATTATTTGTCTGCTACTGTTTAACAACATTTTTATTTGGCTCTGCCTTGGCTATGTCACTGTTCAGTATAGTCGTGGCAATGCATTTTGTATTTAAGCTGACATTTTCTTCCGGGTTCGGGTCGGATATCGGGTTCATTTATAGTGGGTCGGTTCGGGTGTGGATTTGTAATTTTTTTTTCGTCGGAAAACGGGTCGGATACGGGTTTGAACATGACGGGTACGGGCGGTTGCGGTTTGTCAAAATCAGAACCGTGCAGGACTCTGATACACATTCATGTGGAAAATACAGAACTATCCCTTTAATGTAAAAAAAACTATTGATAAAAGAACAATGTCTTCATGTCGTATCTAGTCTTTATGCCTCCAGGCTGATCCCATACAAATTCATGTGAAAATTAGTGAACTATCCCTTTAAGAATTCATGAAAAAATATTTTTTTAAAATATACCCTAAGAGGACAAATTCATTTATAAATGACGGAACCCCAAAATAAAGGTCAAAGGTCAATTTTGTAAAGTTAGCAAAGGAAATTCCCTTAAAATTGAAGGTCATTGATGTGTATTTGTGTGTACTGACCTTCAGCTGGTCCAACACTAAGTGAGTGATGTCAGCTTGCCAATCAGAACCCAACATGTAGACCATCTCTCCTCCTGGGTCAGAAGGTTCTGCCACAAAATGGGTCAGAACCCTCACCAATGCGTACTGGTACTGAATGAGCAAAACATAAAGGACATGTTAGACAGGTTCATATGGTGGACGGAAAGTAAAGAAGACCAAAGTAGTTCAAACTTTCATTCAGTACATATTCACATGCACGTTGAGGTCAAAGCTAGAAGCAATAATCCACCTGAGGACTTAACTGGAGTGTCCCAGAAGTCCCAGTTTACATTTAGAGCAAGAATATTCAATTATTGAGTGAAGTACTTTGGACGCTAGAGCAAAAAATGATCACGATTAATTTTCTTATATTATTCGATCTCCGTTATTATCCGAAATTTTTTTTTTTTAATATTGTTTTTAAACTGGCAATTTTAATGCATCTGTACTGAAAAATAAAATACCATATTTTCTGGACTATAAGCTGCTACTTTCAACTGTGACACAGAAGAAGACGACTTCATAGGTTTGAGTGAAGATAATTAAAGTGATTTGTGATTTAAAACACGGTAGAAATTAAGCTAAATACAGTAAATACTGGTTATTTTTGTCTTGGTTCTGTTCAGTTGCTGCCGTGTTAAAAGACACTGTTAGGAAGAACTGTGTTTATGTACAAACATGTAAATACATTTACACTTAAATCCTTCTGTACATGCAGTAAATATATTATTTTAAACATATTTATCTGCAACTTGTCTATTCATATTTTATTCTATTTTTATCTGTGGGCATTGGTTTGTTGATTGCTATAGTTGATTGGTTGATTGCTTTGTAATTATGACAAAAATAAAGTCAAACATCACATGTAGTATCTGCTCTAACATGTTGATGTTTGAAACCAACACAAAACAGGAAGTGGACGCCATGGTTTTCTTCCAGTAGACATCCAGATGTTCTGTCCAATCAGAACCATCTGTACCTCCAGCTCTGAAAGACCAATTAAGTAGAGCGGAATACACCTGTTTCCATGGAAACCTTTATTCAGAATTAACATGCCCATGTAAACATGAAGGAAATAGATTTAATTCATAATCATTTCATTCAGAATAAATAATTCTGAATTAAAAAAAAACAAACGTGTAAACGTAGCTAATGTGTTTGAACTGTTGAATGTCAGATAATTAGCACGACTAGATGATAATGAGTTTGACTAATTTGTAACAAGAAAAGCAATCAAATCTAATACCTGTAGGGTGCAGCCTTTGCCCTTCCTCTCATCATCCTCATCATCTTCACTGTCTCTGGTCGGCCTGAGGAAAAACAGAAATTGTAAATGAGACAGAAAGAAGAAACACTGATAAGTGAGAGAGAGGGATTAAGGTGTGTGAGTAAAAACTGCAGGTAAAAAAAACACTGCATTATCTGTGTTTTAGTTTGAAGTGAAGCTGAACTGTGTGTGTGTGTGTGTGTGTGTGTGTGTGTGTGTGTGTGCGTGTGTGTGGGTGTGTGTGTGTGGGTGTGTGTGCGTGCGTGTGCGTATGTGTGTGTGTGTGTGTGGGTGTGTGTGGGTGTGTGTGTCTGTGTGCGTGTGGGTGTGCGTGCGGGTGGGTGTGTGTGTGTGTGTGTGTGTATGCGTGTGTGCGTGCGTGTGTGCGTGTGTGTGTGTGTGTGTGTGTGTACGCCTGGATGAACATTGTTTCTAACACAACACTCCTGGACATAAAAAGGTCTTTTAGGTTTGATCACTTTTCTATTCTGTTTAAAACAAACCCTGAACATCAGACTCTTTTCCTGACGCTGAAATAACATTAAAATGCTTGAAGTCGCCTCCCCCTGTGGATTAGCCCTGTGCACCCCAGCAAATGTACAATCGAAGCGGCGCCTCCTTAAACACACGTCTGTAAGACTTCTACACAAAGCAACGTTTAAATCAATGAGCTCGAGGAAACTGCCAGAGTGAAAAACTATATGTTCATTCTGTTGTAAGTGAGAAAGAAAAAAAACATCTAGTGCATTAATAACAGGGCTGTCAAATGATTAAAAGATTTTAATCTGATTAATCACAACACATTTTTTTAACAAAAATTTTCCACAGAATAAACTAAAATATACAAATGAACAAAAAAAGCTAAAATCCACCCCCCTAAAAAAAACACGAAAAAATCCACATCTCTATTAAAATACAGAATAAACAAGTGGTGCCCAGCAGAACAAACCCCGCCCCCTCAGGCATAACAAACCCCTCCCCCATCACACACATTTGACCTGATTAATCTCACCCAACATTGGTTGTGTCAGGTAAAATGATCCACTTGAGTAAAGGTCAAAGGTCAAGGTCACAATTAACTAAAAGGTCAAAATCACATTGTTGGTTATAACTGAGGGTCACAGAACTTTCAGATTGGTACCAAAACATTGTTATACTTGGTGTCATCACCTACGACCAATAGTTTTTTAGATCCCTGGAGGTCAAAGGTGGGATATGACAAAATTAACTTGTGTAACATTGTTTGTGTCAAACATAGACGGATGGAAACGGACCTGGACTAGGTCATTAAATGTCACTGATCACCATGGTGAAGGCAGGGGTCACTGAGGGTCTAATCCAGTTACAGTGGGTGAAGGCAGGGTCACTGAGGGTCTAATCCAGTTACAGTGGGTGAAGGCAGGGTCAGAGGTCACCCTGTATGAGTCTCCAGTTCATCTCAGGACTTAACATATATAGACAAACAATCACTGTCACATTCACACCTATGGGGGATTTAGATTAACCAATTAACCAGTTAACCTATCACTGCATGTGTTTGGATGGTGGGAGGAGCTATCAGACTCAAACAATTGATGAAGAAGTTTTAAGCAAGGGGTGAGATTAGGCATTCTCTGAAAACTGTGTCACTGAGTTTCTAACCCGTCCGTGACAATATGAGACACTTGGGTTTAAAAATCGTTTTTTGCTCGGGTTCAGGTTTCGGGTTAGGGTTAGGGTTCTGAGCATAACATAGTGGGCGGGCTAGAGACCCACTGTGTCACACACTGTGCATCAGATACCGGTGTCTGGACAGTGTGTCCAAGTGTGTCGGATTTTGACGCCCTGGGAGTAACAATGGGCTGCATTTTTGACCTTTGACTTACATTGACCAAAATCTAGTTAATCTTCTTCATTTTTCCACTCATTAACTCCTCTTTAGAAGGATTTTTTCTACTTTCATCCCATATTTCAAACATTTTTGTTTACTTTTAAGATTCATTTTATTCTCATTTACAGGTTTTTGCTCATTTTATCCAATGAATAATTAAGTTTAAATTGTATTTTACACCAATTATTTCCTTTTTTGGGTGTCAAACTGAAAAGCTGTGGCTGTTGTTTCCCCAGTGGAGGACGCACACACACATACACAGAAAAACACACACATCCTTTCTTCTGGGCGTCCTCCTGTGTAATATCTACACAACGCCACATGCACACAGACCCACAGGCCCACACACCATCATATATTCACACACACAGAGTCGCTTCTGTGCCCCATACCGTCCCCGAGTGTGATACATACACAATAGTACAACAATTTTCCTTCCATTTCCCACTGTCCCAGCCGTGTGTGTGTGTGTGTATGTTCCTATCTTTCTGGGGACCATTATCTTTACGTTAAGTCATTCCATGGTGACGTCTGACACTATGGTGATCAGTATAGAATAGAATAGCACTAAAGTTAGTGTTGTACCTCTGCTGCTCTTCTATCGTAGCAGATTTTACACACACACACACACATATACATATACATATATATATATATATATATATTCTTTGATTTAATTAATTAATTTCTGTTTTTTTATGTGTTTACGGTAACTACCCAATGGCTATTTTACCTACAAGTGATGATTGTAGACTTGGTCCTCATAAGACATGGAAACAAGTGTGTGTGTGTGTGTGTGTTTCACAGTGTGAGCTGGTGCTTTTAGGGCAGATAGGTGTGTGTTCTTATGTGTGTGGGTTTGGTTTCTATCTGAGCAGAAATTGGCAAAATTGAAAAATAGGCCCAGCTGAACAGAATGGAAGGACGGCAAGATGGAGAGAAGAAGAAATACACACACACACACACACACACACACACACACACACACACACACACACAGATTTGTTGAGACACAGACGGAAATATGAAAAAAGACAAACACTAAGAAATGCAGCTGGAAAATATGAGCATGAGTGAAGATAGAAGTGCAGCTAGAATAGAATAGAATAGAATAGAATAGAATAGAATAGAATAGAATAGAATAGAATAGAATAGAATAGCAGGAACAATAAAAGTCACTTTAGCAGTCCAGTATTTGCTAAAAGGACTGAACAAAAAACACTAAGAATTAGATTAATGAGTTTGAGTAATTCGTTCATTCAGTCAAAGTCAATCAATCGTTTGTTCAGTCGGTCGGTCGGTTGATCGTTGGTTAGTTAATTTTGTTGTTCGTTTGTTTGGTCATTGGTTGGTAGCTTGGTTCGGTCAGTCGGTCGGTGGTTCAGTTGGTTGGTTGTTATTTTGGTCGACCATTCATTTGTTCGTTGGTTCGCTCGTCCATTTGGTCATTCATTTGTTTGTTTCTTTGGTCTTTAATATGTTCAGTCATTCATTCATTTGTTGGTTCGTCGTTCGTTCATTCACTCGGTCATTCATTCATTCATCCATTCATTCCATTTTCCCCCAAGGTCACAGAACAAAAACTCACACCTCGTAATTACTTGAAGCTACTTTCTCTCACAGCTGCTAGCGTTGTCGCTGCTAGCAGCTGTGCGCCTGCCAGTGTTGTACCTGACAGAGTTCATTGAACGATCGTTCACGAACTATATCATATTTTTGACCAACGTGAATGACGCGTTCACTTTTTCCAAATGAACGGGAAGTTGTGAACGTGGTTATTCTGACATTTATTGAACTGTGCTCTTATTTAGTTCACATTTAGTTCTTATCACGTTGTAATTATTGAGTCCTATAAGGAATAAAATGTGATCAAAACAGCATTATCATAGATGTCATTTTTGTATTCTTCTGAACAAATTTTGGCAATTTGGGGGGGGGTACAGAGAGTTTTTGGGAGCGGAGAAAAAGAGTTAAATGTACAGAGTGTGACCGGTGACTGGAGCAGGTGTTGTCCCGTTCTTGTAAATAAACATTGAAAACGAAACTCACTGAAACCACTCTTTGTGTTCTAAGAACCTGCAGAGGGAAGTTAACCCTGGGGTAAGGTACTTACTTCAGCCCCGGTGGGGCAGAATTTCCCCCTGATTTATGACTACAGGATAACTTCAGGAACTGTTAATAAGTTTACAATAATAACACAAAAAAAGAATGAAAAAGTTCATTTTGGGATCCATGAACTTCTAGATCATAATTTGGAAGAATGAACGATGAACTGAACTAATTCATATTGACTAACTTGAAGTGAACTTTGAACTAGTTCCTAATTAAGGTGAACTTTCCCAACACTGGCGCCTGCACGTAACAGCCGCCAACACTGGCCAACAACTGCTGAAAGTAGTTTGCTAAGGTGCACAGCTGTTAGCAGTGACAACGCTAGCGCATTGATCACTATTGAGAGAAAGTAGCTCCAAGCAATTACGAGGTGTGAGTTTTTGTTTTTTGTTTTTGTTATGCAATTAAGGGTCTATTTACACGAAGACGAATGCAGTTCAATATGACAGCATATTTTATCAGAAGTGCCTTTGGTTTACATGAAGCCGACACCATCAGGGTGTGAATAAACACTCCTCTTCAGACTCCTTCCACAGTGGGACGTGTTGAAGACATGCTGGTTTGGGTCTCCGTTTAAACGACAACAAACGCACATGTTCACGTCTTTACGTCACATATGTTCACGTCACATACACTTTCGTGTTACATTCATACACTGAGTAGGTGAAGCAACAAACATGTGGGACAACCTGGATCCCACAGATCTTCCAGCTGCACTAGCATTAGCATTAGCATTAGCAGCTCTAGTAAATGTACAGGAGTGTTTTCAGTCATTGTACAGAAATTACACACATACCTGAACAGAGACGGGTGGACAATTACATACATATGTCTAAAACAGAAAAGGACATAGCCAGCCTGGCAGGACTATCCAATCATATTTCACCTACTGTTGTGTCTTCATATAAACAAGAATTTCCTCCTGAATACACTCGTCAAAACACAGATGAAAAACTGAAGACGACACTTTTGCATCTTCAGTTTTCATCGTCTCCGTATAATTGTATTCTTAATCACTCATTCCAACACATACAGTTTTGATAAAAAACACGTTTTATTTTGCTGACCCTCGGAAACCTGCTGGGACTACTTTGGCTTTGACCAAAACCAGAACTGGGCTCACAGAACACTGTCGGGGGTCAGTCAGTGTGGGTGCACCAGAGTAAAGACACTGATGACAAACACATTCATCTAAAAAATACTGAACTGTCCCTTTAAATATTCTGACTAAAAATGAGAAACATAGATGTGCATCAGTTGTGTTGTATCCTGACAGTAATATGTGGAACATGAATCTGCAGTTGAACACCATTAGAAACGCTTTAGTACAGCCACGTTCTTAAGTGTTGCAGATTACGGGGACATCATTGACATTATGGGGACATTATTGACATGCACACCGTCTCCTCAACACTTGAGCATCTAAACCCTGTGGAAAAACAATCCTCTGCTTTTCTGGCCTTTGGAAACACTTCATCTTATTTGTGTAATTTGTGGATTTGTGGGGATTCTCAGTCCTGTCGACAGATGCTCAGAACGCGTTCCAGGATTTTTACAATGTTCTGCTTTGGTAACGCAACAACCTTCAGAATTCGCTATGTTGTGTTTTATCTCCCTGGAATAATCCACAGCTACCAATGGAACAAATGGAAATTATTTTGGTAAGATTTCTTTCAAATGTTAATATTGTCAGCCCTAATAAATGCATAAAAATAATTTTAGAAATGTGTCTAAAAAAGTGCCATTGTTATGCAGCCTCTGGTCAAGATGCTGCTTAATTGGGCCGCTAATGCTAATGCTAATGCTAACCCTCTGTTTTAGGTTGAACACCAATGCTAAAGCTATTCTATCAAGGGTTGGGAACAGAAAGTGTTTAATTCGATACCAATGCCAAAGTGGTACAGTTGCTAAACTGTATTTAAATTAAATTGGTAAATTGGTGCAGCGTGTTCTGCAGTCGTCCAAACTAAAGAATGTATGACCTGTATGACCTCTGCATGACCTGTGTATGACCTCTGCATGACCTGTTTATGACCTCTGTATGACTTGTTTATGACCTCTGTATGACCTGTTTATGACCTCTGCATGACCTGTTTATGACCTCTGTATGACCTGTTTATGACCTCTGTATGATCTGTGTATGACCCGTGTATAACCTCTGTATGACCTGTTTATGACCTCTGCATGACTTGTTTACGACCTCAGCATGACCTGTGTATGACCTCTGTATGACCTGTGTCTGTTTTCGTCCTCTGCCTCTTGTCTCCTGGATTTGACCTTTTGCTGCTGTTTTTTGGATCTGATTGTTTCACAGATAGTCCACCTGTGTACCGACTGTTTGGCCGTCTGTCCCCAGTCCACTTCCTGTCCCCAGTCCACTTCCTGTCCCCAGTCCACTTCCTGTCCCCTGTCCTCTTCACAGACAGATGACCTGTTTATTGAACCTGTTCTATATTTTAGGTTGTTCCTCGGGGTCGTCCGTTCAGGTCCAGACTCTATTGTACTGTCATTAGTAAAAGTTTGTCGTACCTCTTGTTGGTGACAATGGGGACCCTCCAGCCCTTGACCTGGCTCAGCTCAGTGTCGGACACGTCGATCTGCAGAGGGAGTTTGGGAACCCACACCGTGAGCTGGAGCTGCGCCGACAGGTGGAGGTAGTTGAAGTTTACGGCCAAAGACTGACGGCCGCGCATTTCTTTACCGTTCACCAAAACCTGGTCACAGTTTGGAGAAACCTGAACAGAGACACATAGAAGGACAGGACTTAGCTGGAGTTGGACAACAGGTCCAGCAGACGTTTCTAAGGCTACCTTCACACAAGCCAATCATTCTTCATCAAATATTAAGTCTATGGGTGTTGAGAGGGGGACACTTGTTTTTGTGGATTTCTGCATGTTTTATACTTTTTTTCCCACATTTATTGTGTTTATCATATTTTTGTGTTTATCGTGGGATAAACGATCCAAAGCAAACCTGTAATCATAATAGTTATTATTAGTCCAGTTTGTCCACATTAGTCCAGTTTGTCCACATTAGTCCAGTTCGTCCACATTACTCCAGTTCGTCCACATTAGTCCAGTTTGTCACCATTAGTCCAGTTTGTCCACATTAGCCCAGTCCGTCCACATTAGTCCAGTTTGTCACCATTAGTCCAGTTCATCCACATTAGTCCAGTTTGTCCATATTAGTCCAGTTTGTCCACATTAGTCCAGTCCGTCCACATTAGTCCAGTTTGTCACCATTAGTCCAGTTCATCCACATTAGTCCAGTTTGTCACCATTAGTCCAGTTCATCCACATTAGTCCAGTTTGTCCACATTAGCCCAGTCCGTCCACATTAGTCCAGTTTGTCACCATTAGTCCAGTTCATCCACATTAGTCCAGTTTGTCCACATTAGTCCAGTCCGTCCACATTAGTCCAGTTTGTCACCATTAGTCCAGTTTGTCCACATTAGTCCAGTTTGTCACCATTAGTCCAGTTCGTCCACATTAGTCCAGTTCGTCCACATTAGTCCAGTTTGTCACCATTAGTCCAGTTTGTCCACATTAGCCCAGTCCGTCCACATTAGTCCAGTTTGTCACCATTAGTCCAGTTCATCCACATTAGTCCAGTTTGTCCACATTAGTCCAGTCCGTCCACATTAGTCCAGTTTGTCACCATTAGTCCAGTTTGTCCACATTAGTCCAGTTTGTCACCATTAGTCCAGTTCATCCACATTAGTCCAGTTTGTCCATATTAGTCCAGTTTGTCCACATTAGTCCAGTCCGTCCACATTAGTCCAGTTTGTCACCATTAGTCCAGTTCATCCACATTAGTCCAGTTTGTCACCATTAGTCCAGTTCATCCACATTAGTCCAGTTTGTCCACATTAGCCCAGTCCGTCCACATTAGTCCAGTTTGTCACCATTAGTCCAGTTCATCCACATTAGTCCAGTTCGTCCACATTAGTCCAGTCCGTCCACATTAGTCCAGTTTGTCACCATTAGTCCAGTTTGTCCACATTAGTCCAGTTTGTCACCATTAGTCCAGTTCGTCCACATTAGTCCAGTTCGTCCACATTAGTCCAGTTCGTCCACATTAGTCCAGTTCGTCCACATTAGTCCAGTTTGTCCACATTAGTCCAGTTTGTCCACATTAGTCCAGTTTGTCCACATTAGTCCAGTTCGTCCACATTAGTCCAGTTTGTCCACATTAGTCCAGTTTGTCCACATTAGTCCAGTTTGTCACCATTAGTCCAGTTCGTCCACATTAGTCCAGGGTGTCCACATTAGTCGAGTTTGTCCACATTAGTCCAGTTTGTCCACATTAGTCCAGTTTGTCCACATTAGTCCAGTTTGTCCACATTAGTCCAGTTTGTCACCATTAGTCCAGTTTGTCCACATTAGTCCAGTTTGTCCACATTAGTCCAGTTTGTCCACATTAGTCCAGTTTGTCCACATTAGTCCAGTTTGTCCACATTAGTCCAGTTCGTCCACATTAGTCCAGTTTGTCCACATTAGTCCAGGGTGTCCACATTAGTCCAGTTTGTCACCATTAGTCCAGTTCGTCCACATTAGTCCAGTTTGTCACCATTAGTCCAGTTTGTCCACATTAGTCCAGGGTGTCCACATTAGTCCAGTTTGTCCACATTAGTCCAGTCCGTCCACATTAGTCCAGTCCGTCCACATTAGTCCAGTTTGTCCACATTAGTCCAGTTCGTCCACATTAGTCCAGCTCGTCTTTCCTCTGTACCTCCAACTCTGAAAGACCAATTTAGTGAAATGGAATACACCCGTTTCCATAGAAACCTTTATTTGGAATTAACACGTCCAAGTAAACATGAAGGAAATAGATTTAAGTAAGAACTATGTACATACATATTTATGTAAATTGTAAAATATTTAACAAATATGAAGAACCTGAAGTGTTTCAAGAGAAGTCATTTTAATTTTAAGAACAATCTGCCTGATATTAAATATTTATTTGTATTTGATCCAGTGTGAACTGTAAGTTAGAATGGAAATGATAAACAGAAGCAGAGTATTGTTAAAATGATGCTTATTCTTTAATTTGTTCACATTGAAAAGATCGTTTGTAAATGTAAACGTTTTCATAATTTAATTTGACATTTTCACTCTAAAATATAGAGAAAAGTTTGAAGTTGACATTATTTATTTATGTATTATTATTAATTCACTGGTTCGAGTTCAGTTCAGATCCAATTACCTGAATGTGAAATAACCCCTGAACTAACATGAGTATTAAGCCCCGTATTAAACAGTTTATATCAGTAGATGTTGTTGGTCAGCAGTGGATGTTTGAGTTTTAATGGGTTAACCCTTCAACTTCTGTTGAAGCAGTTGTAGGAAAAAAAAGACTAAAATAAGCAACAAAATGAACAAAAACAGCCAAAGTGATCAATAAAAAATAATAAAAATGAAAAATAAACCAACACAAATAACAGGCAACATTAAGAGAGTAAAACACACATGGAAAAAAAATTGAATAAAAATAATAAAACCAAAAAGTAATGTAGAAAAACAAAACAAAATAAGCAACAAAATGAACAAAAACAGCTAAAGGGATCTTAATAAATGAACAGAAATCAATAATAAGACAAAATAATAAGCAACATGAACAAAGTACCATATTTTCCACACTATAAGGAGCATTAAATGAAGTCAAAATTATGAGATAAAAAGTCAAAGTTCCAAGTCACAGATTTAATCCATATATAAGGCACTCTGTGGTTTTTGAAGAAATTAAAATCACCTTATAGTCAGTAAAATAATGTAAGTGTTGTTGGTCAGCAGTGGATGTTTGGGTTTCAATGGTTTAACCAGAGTCACAGAATATTCATGCATTCGCAGCAAAAAAAAGAAGCGATTTTATCATCAATTGTTTACATTTGTTTTTATTTTGTGAAAGAGTGAGGTTAATATTATGGCTTATTAATGCTACAACCCAGTGTCAAAGAAACACAGCTAACCCTGCACATGCAGCTGCAGGAAACTAAACACATTCATCTAGTGTCAAACATTCATCAATTCATCAATTCAAACGGTTATATAAATCCACGGCCCTATCTATGTATGAAGTCAGTATGTTTTAAATAATTTTGTTTTGTATTACTGCTTGTATTGCCAAATTCGGTATTTCATTTTTTTTCCTATATATGTATATGTATGTGTGTGTGTTGGTGTGTGTATGTGTGTGCATGTAAATATGTGTGTATGTGTGTACATATGTTTGTACATACATGTATATATGTGTATATATGTGTATATACATTATTGCATTACACATGATGTACAGTAAGCTCTGCTCTACAAATTGTTTTGTTCTGTCATGTGTTGGAATACACAGAAGTTAAAATAGATCATTTGACAGAAATTGTATAAAAGGGGGTGGGATTAAATAAGTTCTCTTCCTCCCACTCCTTTTCAGGTACTTTTTTTTTCTACATTTTTTGAAATTTGGAGTTTGTAAATTTGAGTTTGTAACTATATATATATATATATATATATATATATATATATATATATATATTTTTTTTTTTTTTTTTTTTCTCTTTCTTCAAAAGATGTATGCTATATCTATGGCTATGCTTTGATGTATTTCGCCTGAAATATAAATAATCAAATCAAAATAAAATCAAAAACATAAGGCCCGGGGGCCAAATCCGGCCCGCCAAATGGTCCAATCTGGGCCGTAGGGTGAATGACCATGAAGATATTAAAAGTTATTATAATTCAGGTTCTACATACAGAATAATTAGCTCTACACTGGGTCAGAGCAGTAAAATATGATCATAATTACCGAGAAATAATCCTTTGCTTTAGTGAAAAACTGTAAAATTACTGTATTTTCCGGACTATAAGGCGCACTTAAAAGACTTTTAATTTTCTCCAAAAATGACAGTGTGTCTTATAATCCAGATCACCTTATATATTGATTAATTCTGGTTGTGCTTAGTGATTTTTGACTTTTTATCTGATAATTCTGACTTTTTATTCTCATAATTTTGACTTCACTTAAAGCGGCTTGTATATGGAAAAAAACTCTAAAATAAACTGTTCATTGACAGTGCAGAAAATACAGTACATGAAAATCTTTACATTAACAAACGATGCATTTACAAAAAAATTTAAATCCTGAACAAATAAAAGCAACCTGAGATGTTTTAAGAGAAGTCAGTGTAAATATAGAAATATTCTGCCAGTTACTAAAGTATTTTGTGTATTTGTAAATGTAATATTGATTAATTGAGACAAAATCTGATTCAAATATCACTTGTTTTTTCTGAACATGTGTCCACTTGTTGATATTCTTCACATTTTGAGGGAATTATTATAGATATAAACATTATAATAATGTCATTTGACTCTTTTCACTGTTATTATTTGAATGCTCTAGTCCAGGGGTGTCAAACTCATTTTAGATCAGGGGCCACATTCAGCTAAATTTGATCGGAAGTGGGCCGAACCAGTAAAAAAAAAAAACAAAAAAAACAACAACATATTAATAATGTCAACTCCAAACTTTTCTCTCTGTGTTAGAGTGAAAAACGTAAAATTACATCATGAAAACAAACAATATAGGGCTTTAGTTTATCATTTACACATATACATTCTAAGTTACAGATCGATTATTGATTATTGATTATTCTTTTTGGGTGAAATTATACTTTGTTTTAGTGTCATTAAATAAAAAAAAAATACATTTACAAAGAGGATTAACTAAAATTTACAAATCATTAACTAAAATGATTTAGATCTTAGTGTAATTTTTGCATTTTATAAATTCATCCAAAGGGGCCGGATTGGTTCCTTAGGCGGGCCGGATTTGGCCCCCGGGCCGCATGTTTGACACCTCTGCTCTAGTCCTTTTCTTTAACTTTTGAAGTATTACCTTAAAAAAACGGCATCACTTGTTATTATTAATTTTGTCAAAGTGCTCTGAAAAAAATGTGTATTTATTTACATCTAGGAATGAGATCCTTAGTAAAATGTGAAGAACATGATTCAGCTTCTTCTGCTATTAATGAGAAAATAAATAATGCAAATAAAAAATATTAAAAACTAGTTGCTGTGTCTTTTCGCACCGTGAAGGAAGTGGAACGTCTAGTGCCATAAAAGTAGAAACATTAATATTAGATTTTATTGCTGATAGAAAATATCAGTTAGAAATGTTGTTTCACCCACCATACCCCTCCCCCAAAAGAGAGAGGGCTATTGTTTTTGAGTGTCTGTACGTTTGTCTGGAAACAGCTTTACACAAAACCTAGCTTCTTTTCCATTCCAGTTTTTCGTAAATCAATAACAATATTCCTAAAATTTAGAAAATGTATATTTGCGCTTTGAACATGTTTCCATTGACGGTTGTTTTAGGCAGGAATGTCGTGACTTTTGTGAAATATCATCCTGTGAGTTTTCACTGCTGTCACCTTCGGGGCTTCAGACTGACCATCACACTGATAGTGTTAGAGTGAATGAATTGGCTAATTCTCTCATCAGTAAAAGTTGCTGGTGAACTCTTTAAAGACACTGACATGTCAAACAAACCAGCTGGTTAAGGTTATAAGGGTCTGTACATGTGGTCCCCACATTGTCAGGTTGAAAATATTAAGTGTAAATATGATCAGCACTTAACAACAACAACAAATTATAAATGTATGTATGTTTTTGTGTTTTTACACAGTTCTCACGTCCCAGCAGCCAATGGTTGTTATGGTTACAGTCACTGCCAGAGAAGTGATCATGTGACCATGTACGTTACATCCTGTGACATATAATTGTGGCAACGTCTGAAAAAGCGTCTCATGAAAGCGTGAAAACGTTTTATTGATATTTGAGTGTTGTTGTTTTTTTTATTCGGGTGTTTTGATTACCAATTTTTTATAGCGATATTTACATTTTGCAAATTTCCAAGTGTAATAGAAACACAGCTATTGTTGGATGGTCTCTGTGTTCTTATTAATCTCACCCAATCAATGTTGGGAAGATTATTGTAATCACCATGTGTGTGTGTGTGTGTGTGTGTGTGTGTGTGTCCACAGAGACATATCATGCTATAACTCAATGAATACTAGAGATATCACTATGAAATTACATGGACATATACATATAGTTAATGCACATCGGATGCAATGATTCATTTGAGTAAAGGTCAAAGGTCAATATCACAATAAACTAAAAGGTCAAAATGACATTATGGGTTATAACTCCAGAACAGAGGGTCACAGAACTTTTAGATTGGTACCAAACAATGCAGAATGAAAATCTATACAATTCTCATAATTGGTGCTATCACCTACGACCAATAGTTTTTTAAATCTCTGGAGGTCAAAGGTGACATGTGGCAAAATTGAGTTGTGTAACACTGTGTCAAATATAGACATATCACGCTATAACTTCATAAATACTGGATATATTATCATAATATCACACACACTGATGCAAATATATATATATGTGTGTGTGAAATTATCAATATTGCAAAAGGTCAAAGGTCAAAGGTCAAGGTCGCATTTAGCAGGAAGGTCAAATTCACATTATTGGCTCTAATTCAATAACGAATGAGATAAGCATTCTCTGAATACTTGTTACCAATGGTTTTACTAATGGTATATCTGTGCTTTTATTTTCTCATTTTGTAAACTTTTAACCTGCATATTTGGACACCAGATGAAAATTAACCATTGTGCTATAATTTGGCACATTTACATATATGTATGTATGTTCATTAATGTGCAATGTCCTGACAAATAAAGAACAAATAAATAAATTCAAATAAAATACACTCAAATAAAAAATAAACTTATTTCTCGGTTATTATAATAATATTTTACCAGTTTCATCCACTTTAGATTGAATTAACCTGAACTGATTTTTTACTTCCTTCATTAATATCTTCAGTGTAATGTTTGCATTTCACAAATTCTTCCCATAGGGCCAGATCAGACTCTTTTGGCCGGCCGCTTTTGGCCCCCGGGCCACATGTTTGACACCTCTGTGCTTTAAGTGTCCAGGATCCTCAGCTGCATTTGTGCCTCACACATTCATTTCCATCATCTATGGAACGACGCTCGTGTAGTTTTCCACCAACATTAGTCACATGACACTGATCCCACAAAGTGTAAAAAATGTATGAAGACACTGATTATTATGGTTGTGTTTCAGCGCAGACAATGTGACAGGCAGAACAATGTGGAGGTAAAAAATGTGTCCCTTTCCTTTTCACACTCCTTACCTGTCAGACCATGTGACGGATTAGGATGACTATTTTTTGGACAAATTACCTCACAAGTTTTAGTGAGTAGGTGCTGATGTATTCACTGGAGGAAGATAAATGATGAGGATGAGGATGAGGATGATAGTGTGTGTGAAGAGAAGACTTCCTCATGTTTATGCGACTGCTGTGTTTAGGGTTTTTTTCAAAGCTAGGCTAGTTATATTAGCAATAGTACAGGAAATGAAGCTAAAGCTAGGCTAGTTATATTAGCAATAGTACAGGAAATGAAGCTAAAGCTAGGCTAGTTATGTTAGCACTAGTACAAATACAAAAATACATAAATACATTATAAATAAAATTAATATAAATAATAATAAATAAATAAATAAAAATGTAAAAATACAAAACCGTAAAATAAAATAGAATTTAAATAAATAAATAAATGAATAAGACAAACAAATAAATGTATGTATATATATATACAAAATAAAAAATAATATAAAGAATGAAAGTTTAAAAAAACTTTTTTTTTAAAAGGCTTATTACAAACCAAACTAAACACTTAAAAACTTTTCGTTATCTCCTGCTAACAGTCATTTTGCTAAATAAGTTCTGCTTCAAAACTGGGTTTATAATAATAATAATTATAATAATTATTATATATATTTTTATGTGTGAACTTTTGTCATGTTCATACCTTTCATTAATACTGACCTGTGTGTTGTCAGTATAATTAGACTTAATTACAGTCAGTTGTATAAACCTAACAGCTGTTGTGACACTTTCTTTGTGTTTGTGCCTCATATTTATCAGCTGTCAGTCCAGTCCCTCTCATTATTTCAGATTATTTTCATTCCTTCAGCCCTTTCACCTATTCTTAGCATGTTGCAGTATAGTTTTTCTCCTCGCCCTTCACTTATCCGCCTCCTCCTCTTTCATTCCTCTGTACTATTATGGCCTTTTTAATCTCTCACCCCCTCTTACACTTATCTCCAGCCCCTCCTTTTCTCCCGCTGTCTTTTCTTCACATTTCCTCTGTGTCTTTTTTTAAATTTATTTCTAAAACCGCTGATCTTCTCACCGTTCACGTGTCTTCACTTGTTTTTTAACTAAACTGACACTTTCTGTGAACATTTTTTCCTCTTATCACTACAAGGACCCACGTACAGTCATACTTCAATTTACAAAAGACCCAACTAATAAATAATTAAAGTTACGAAACACCTTCATGTAACATTTCCATCTCTGAATACGACAGAAAATTCAAGCTACGAAATGAAAACTCCCGAAACATAAATCCGTACGTACTGTACACTTGTACGTAGCTTCCTCTTGGCTATTTGATAGAGTTACTGTCCCATTAGCTAGGAGGGAGCTATAGGGCAGGGTCATTTTCTCTTTTAAAAAAATCTCAGATTTTTTCCCAAAAAACTTGATTCACGATACGATTTTTTCCCACGTGGGCTAAATGAAAATGAAAACACTAGAAACGTGGTTTCTTTCGTTTTCTTTTTTTAATTAAATAAATATGTAAAACAAAAATACTTCTACAAATAAGTGTAAATAATAAATCATTTGTGCAAAAGGTGCAACTGCAACCTGAGACTTTGTCTACATGAACTGTAGTAAGTCCAGACATATCCACCACTGTTACAGGAAAAACTGTGCAAAAAAAATTGTGTAAAAGATAAATTTTGTTGGAAAAAATAAAGCTTAAAATATTTTAACAACTAAAACAATATACATTAATACTCATATTATATGAAAAACATTGTAAAAAACGTAGTAGTGCAAAAGTAAGATAAAAATAAAACTAGTAACATTTTTACTTTGTAAGGACAAAATAAAACAAAACCTTATTATCAATCAAACTACTTCAATAAACCTGAACATGTTACCAAGATTTTGGATATATGATGTTATTGTGTCTGTTATCGCTCCACATCGTGCTCCAAATTTTCACGAAATGGGTGAAAAATGTTGTGCTGTGTCGGATACAGGTTTAGTTCGGATATCGGGTTCATTTATAGCGGGTCGTTCGGGTGCGGATTTTTTTTTTCCGTCGGAAAACAGGTCGGAGTTTAAACATGACGGGTACGGACGGTTGCGGTTTGTCAAAATCAGAACCGTGCAGGACTCTGATAAGGTGTGCCACGAGAAAAGCTTTCAGTCAGTGTTTGTTGAACATTTTGAAGAAGTACTGGCAGCGCTAGTCCCCCCCCCCCATTGGATGTTTTCGCTTCAGATGTGCAACTACGGAAAGCAGCCTGGTTCATGGTTTTCTTTTTGCGAGGGAAAAAAGTGCGTGTGGAGGGGAATCGGATTGCACGATTTTCCTAAAATATGAATCGATTTTGTCATAAAACTCGATTTTAAATCTAAATCGATTTTTTGCCCAGCTCTAGGGACCTACCCATGATGCTTTTGGTGTGTCTCATGATGGGTTTTTATTTCAAATTCTTTTTACTTTTTAATGTATAATTTTGATTTTTTTATCTCCTATTTTTGACCAGTGTAATGAATAATCCAAGTTACGAAATCCCTTTATATAAGATTTTTGACTCTGTATACGAAAGAAAATTCAAGTTACAAAACAAAACCCCTGAAGCTTAAATACAGTATTGTACGTAAATACATATGTACTGTACACTTATACGTAGCATCCTATTCGCTATTTGATAGAGTTACTCTCCCAACACCTCGCTGGCCTCCCATTGGCTGGGAGGCAACTACCCATGATACACACACACACACACGCTAACTTTTGGACACATGCTTTCTTCCGTCAGAACGTCTTTGATCTTACACAAGGTTAACATTTTCTACATCACAGCTAAAGCTTTTACTTCTCTATTTTCTCTCACCTTCTAATTTCTTTCAATTTGATTTTTCTTCTCATTTCTTTTACTCTCAAACATAAAAGGAAAAAAGACCCCACCCTCCGTCTGCTCCCTGTTTCTCTCTAACTTCCTTTACATCTTTCAACATTGACTGTTTCTGCGGGTCTTGACCCCCCCCCCTTCTCTTTTGTCTCCAACACCCCCCCCCTCCCCTTATCTCTGCCTTCCTCTTCATCTTCCTCTTTCTCTAAAACCTGATTTACCGCTTGTTAACATCAAAGGGAACTTAGAGTGTCGGCGCCTCAAACTATTTCTCCAAATCATTTTTATATTCCAGGTGTAAATCAGTGTGAAAACTACACATGGTTACTATGGCAGCGTTAGACTTTCCAATGAAGGCGTAAGATGGCGGCAGTCTGGGGAATGTGTCCATTGTCCGACTGTCATTTATTCACCAGGTTTTTGCAGAATTACTTTCAGCTGTTTTTCCCCCAAACAGGAACTTTTTAGGTTTGTTCCATTTTGTCAACTTTTAAACTTGTGTTCTGTAGTTGTTGTACAGCAGGGGTCTCAAACTCATTATATTCAGGGACCACCCCCGAAAGTAATGAGTATGAGACCCCTGGAAGTTAAAGGGATTATTATTATTAAAAATCAGTTTAGCTCATTTTTGTAGACGATTAAATGATTAAATGACTGTATTCATCAGACGTCTGAGGAGGAAAAACCAAATAGTCGATTGTCGAGAGCAGAGTTAGTATTGTATTCTGTTTAAAAACAACAACCTGTTAGTAGGCTAAGCTTTACTGTTACATACAGCTTCATTTATGTATGTATATACTTATGTATAATGAAATACTGGAATATGTTTTTAAAAAAAGAATGCAACAAACGTGTGAATTTCCACAGCGTCTCTGTGTGTGTGTGTGTGTGTGTGTGTGTGTGTGTGTGTGTGTGTGTGTGTGTGTGTGTGTGCACTGCTGTCACATATAGCTAGCATGGCTAATAAACAAACATGCTAAAGAGACACTTCCTATTGAACTGGGATCATTTAACACTTACCCTCCCAGTGATGATGCTGCAGTTTTTGAATTTAATATTCCACAACTGAATGTTGGACTGAGTCCATTGTAAACCTCCAGGCTCTGGTAGGCTCTCAGACCCTAACCCTAATGAAGCCAGACTGAGTCCATTGTAAACCTCCAGGCTCTGGTAGGCTCTCAGACCCTAACCCTAATGAAGCCAGACTGAGTCCATTGTAAACCTCCAGGCTCTGGTAGGCTCTCAGACCCTAACCCTAATGAAGCCAGACTGAGTCCATTGTAAACCTCCAGGCTCTGGTAGGCTCTCAGACCCTAACCCTAATGAAGCCAGACTGAGTCCATTGTAAACCTCCAGGCTCTGGTAGGCTCTCAGACCCTAACCCTAATGAAGCCAGACTGAGTCCATCGTAAACCTCCAGGCTCTCACAGAGTTGTTTGCCTAAACTGATGGGAAGCTGATCAGGTAGCTGTAGATGTTAGCATACTGCAAATTTGGGTCGTCTTCTTCAGTTGAGGAGGGGATACTTTTGAAAAGCACCCCAGGGGCATTATATGGGTCCGTTATATTTAATGTGTCCAATTTCTGCATATAAATCAGAATTTTGTGTGAACGTGGTCGTCATGTTTACTGCCAACATGACGTCCTGAAAACGAAAAGTCATGTGATGTTCAAAGTTGAATAAGGGTCTGAAGTTGTGTGAGCAGGTGTAGAATGACTTCTGGTATAAAATATGAGGGTTAGGGGACCATAGGAGGCGCCCTGTGGTCAGGAAAGGGTTAAGGTTCAAATACACTGAGAAAAGTAAAACAATTAATTAAGTTAAACATCTTCAATTTTGACTTTTTATCTCATGATTTTGACCTTTTATGGTCACACATAAAAAAATGTAGTTGAGTGAACCAAAATAACTGCATAAGGTTCAGATTATTTTAATTTAATTAGATGTTTTTATGTGTGACCTATTGAAGAAGAACTTTTCAGTTGATTCAATGTTTGACTTTTTTTCAGTGTGAACTCTAACTCATTTTCAAACTACGGGTGTTCTGACATACAGTGTGCACCGTTGAACCCCTGCAGAGTGTGCTCTGATCATGTGACGTGTATTTACCGGTTGACTGAACGCTCAGTGTATTATATCGATGTAGTCTTTGGACTCGTGTGTTGGAGTCCATGCACTCACTCTCCTCCTCCACCTGTTTCATCGTCCATCTCATTTTAATTCCAATTTTCTTCCTCCCTCCCTCCTTTCACTTCCAATTAAATTCTCTTTTAATTCTGGGAGTGAACATTCCCTTCACAGTATTTTCCAGGTTATGTGTGCCCGCTGGTCCAGTAGAACACAGAACAAAGATCCGTGGAAATATGACGGAAAGAGAAAATGTGTTGATGAAATGAACACATGTTCACAGCTGGAGTCTGAACAGAAAAGAAGAAAGAAGAAAGACTATATCAATATCTACTTTTATAAATTAATTAGTTCAGAGCTTGGGATGATATGCTTTTATGTCGATTAGAGTCTTTTCCGATTTTTTGTTTTTTTGATTCTTCAATATTC
The DNA here is from genome assembly GCA_020466265.1 of Siphamia tubifer. NCBI lineage: Eukaryota > Metazoa > Chordata > Actinopteri > Kurtiformes > Apogonidae > Siphamia > Siphamia tubifer. Next base: position 50,911,703 of record CM035791.1, on the reverse strand, counting down.
CTCATTTTTCACTCGTCATTTTAACACCAGACCAGGCGAAAAGATGAATGATGATGTCTACAGATCATATCAGGAGACATGGTTACAAAAAAATGCACATCATATGTGAGTCAGTTCAGATTTATTCAGCAGTAATAGATCTGAACCAGAATTTGGGAAGTAAACTGTAACATTTATCTGCACACAACACAAACAGAAGCCTTTAAATTAACATAGTTCATAATAAAGTGAAATTAAACTGTCCTCACTATAAGGTACACTGTCAATTAATGGTTTATTTTTTAGGATGTCATATATATAAGATGCGCTGGACTATAAGGCGCATTAAGTGATGTCAAAATAATGAGATAAAGAGTTAAAATTATGAGATAAAAAGTAAAAATTACTATATAAAAAAAAACTAAATTATGTATGATACAAAAAATTATAACAATCTGTTAGATTTCATTTGCTCGCAGATTGGTCATCTTCTAAAGTGTAAAGTAAACTATTCCAGTGTTGTTTCACTGCAGACATTAGTATAGAAATACACACACACACACACACACACACACACACACACACACACACACACACAACAAATGTATTAGTGTTTTTGCAAGTAAGGAGCTGAGCTGGAGGTTTGAGGACACTGAAGGATGGATTTAATCTGTTTGTTTCAGAGGGAGACAGACAGACAGACACACAGAGAGAGAGAGAGAGAGACAGAGACACAGAGAGAGAGACAGACAGAGAGACAGACAGAGAGAGAAGCAAAATAAGAAGGAAAGTAGGAAAAAAACAAGAATAAAAGTGTAAAAAAAACCAGGCAGAAGTAAAAGGCGAGCAGTTAGAGAAAGTACCAGGATAATAAAAGTGTAGATCTCAGCAGTTAGGACCAGAAAAACTCTCTTCCTCCTCATCAAATACGACCAATAACAACCACAACAACTGTTGAAAGATCCAACAGAAGAAGAAGAAGAAGCACTGATGGAAACTTTCTCAACTTCTACAGCTGCTGCTCCAGCAAAAGATATTAAACAAATAATACAAATAAAAAGTGGAGTGTTTTAAAAAATATATTTTACAGGAAAAGTTTATAAGTGAAGTGTTTAACAATAGAGATGGTCCTGGGGGCTGATGAAAATAAAAATAATAATAATAATAATATATATATATATATATATATATATATATATATATATATATAACAGTATACAATCACCCAGAGTTACCATGGTGATAGGTCACCCAGAGTTACCATGGTGATAGGTCACCCAGAGTTACCATGGTGATAGGTCACCCAGAGTTACCATGGTGATAGGTCACCCAGAGTTACCATGGTGATAGGTCACCCAGAGTTACCATGGTGATGGGTCACCCAGAGTTACCATGGTGATGGGTGACCCAGAGTTACCAACACATGCTGCAGGTGTGTCCCCTCCACTATCATTCATAGAAAACAACAGAGAAAAAAACGAGGGTTGCCGGTTCGATGCTGGCTTTAGGGACATGGAATGTCACTGGTGGGGAAGAAGCAGGAGGTTGTGGATGAGGTGGAACGTTATCGACTGGACACAGTCGGCCTCACCTCGACACATAGTGTCGGTTCTGGAACCTGAGTCCTTGAGAAGGGTTGGACCTTGTTCTTTGCTGGAGTTGCCCTGGGGGAGATGCGGAGGGTAGGGGTGGGCTTTTTGGTAGCCCCCCAGGTGCCTGCATCTCTGGGTCAGGGGACGGGTACTGACTACCCACTGTTTTTGGAGTCCCTGGGACGGGTACTGGAAAGCACACCGAACGGGGACTCTATTGTCCTACTGGGGGACTTCAGTGCCCATGTGGGTGATGACAGCATGACCTGGATGGATGGTGGGGTAGAAGGGTCTGCCCGATTTGAACCTGGGCGGTGTTCAGTTATTGGACTTCTGTGCGGGTCACAGTTTATCCATAACTGACATAAACATAATTTATTTTCTCCATTTTCTCCTGTTTTTTTGGTTAAGAAGTTTAGAGATTGTAATTCTTTTTGTTTATTAGATAAGATGATTTTCTGTTGAAGAACCTTTTTGTTTGTTGTTTTGGCCTCACCCTCCCTGACACCTTTTGTTAAAATAATAAATATTGAAAGTATTGGATTTAATAGTAGTGTATGACCCTTTCATTTGTGGAAGCTGGAAGAAGGTGGGGAGCCACTTTATGTTGCGCTCTGGTTCCCCTAGTCTGGGACGTAACAATAAGGACGTCCTGGTGTAAATGGGTCCAGGACATCCTAGGTCACAGACAGACAGACAGACAGACAGACAGACAGACAGACAGACAGACAGACTACAGCTAACACTGCAGATCACACTAAACTACCTTTACACACCTTTAACACTTAACACTCTTTTTTTACTCATAAAATAAATACAGAAGCAAATAAACCAAAACACACACACTTTAACTCTCCTGCTTTTCCTGGATGTGATAGTGTAATAAGTACCCCCCACACCCACCCCCACCACCTCCTCCACCCACTCATCCATACTCTCCTCCCCAGGCTACGTCATTTATTTAAATCTATATTCATCTCCCTCCAGCTCAGTGATTCATCTGAATTTACTCACACTTTCCCTCATCCTGTCCTTCATCACTATTAGTCTGGCACATGGAGGTTTGATCACTGCTACGACATCCATCCATCCATCCATCCATCCATCCATCCATCCATCCATCCATCCATCCATCCATCCATCCATCCATCCATCCATCCATCATCACACTCAGATTTCATCTCTCTCTCTCTCTCTCTTTCTCTCTCTCACCCCCTTCTCTGTCTCTCTCTCACTTTCTCTCTGTCTCTCTCTCCCTCACCCTCTTCTCTCTCTCTCTCTGTCTCTATCCCTCTCTAACTCTCACCCTCTTCTCTCTCTCTCTCTCTCTCTCACCCTCTCATGTCTCTCTCTTTTGCCTGTTTTGCTTGTTCTCCTGCCTCGGGCGATCCAATCCATCTGACTTTAAGAATCATATCATCCAATCAGGGCCCACTCAGTAGACATGGGTGGGCCCTGAGGGACAGACTAACCCACTCTCTGATGGGATTACACCTCCCACCTGTCCGTCATTTAAAGAAACTCACACTAGACCAATCGCCTCTGCACACAGTTTCATATGACTGTCGATTAGCTACGAGGTTTACTGCGCGCACACACACACACACACACACACACAGAACAGGGTTAGTAAAATGCCCAGTAATGACCATTTATATTCTGCTACTTCACTGAATACAGGAAACACTGGATTAAATATCCCTCATATAAGAAAGATATGAAAAGAAATAATCAGGAGTTGTATGTAATTACAGACAGAAAACAGCCAGAGGGTGAAAAACACAGGAAAAGGACACTAAACTAACTCATAAACACTCAAAAATCCACCATCTACTAAAAACCGTTGACTGAAATAAAATGTTTAAAACCTGTTGATCCATTAATTCAACCAATATATGGCAATGTGGCTCTGCCTACTTAACTACAGCTAACAACAAACAAACCAAAAATGAAAAGGGTCTAAAACAGTGGTCCCCAAACTACGGCCCGTGGGCCGGATGGGGCCCACCTGAACAAGAGAGCATTTTGATTTTTTTTTTTCATATATGTGTATTTGTATTTAACAATAAATTTGTAGCCTAGGATCTAGTCTGTCCCCAGTGGCCGCAAATGGTATTTGCTACGGGGAGACAGACTAGACAGCCTAGGATCTGAAAATCCAAAATGGGTCGGACCAATCAAATCGCGAGGGGCGGGATTGTGCCTCATGACGACACAAATACGACACGTAATGTTGTAGTCGCAGAGACGTAGCAGCTAGCACACCAAAGAGAAGAAGAAGGCGTAGCTGCTAGCTAGCACACATTGCCGTAACACCAGTTGCTAGCTGCTAGACAACATGGCTCATCACCAGGAACAACCATTCGAGCTGGCTTTGGCAGCAACGCTAGGTGATTTAAAATTACAGTTTTCCCTGCGAGAGGAGCAGAAAACGGCACTTAAGCTGTTTTTGGAAAAAAGGGACATTGTCGGAGTTTTGCCCACCGGGTATGGGAAAAGTTTGATTTATCCAATAGCGTGGCGTTGTGTAAAGAGAAAACTTGACAGACAGCGGTTATCCCGCCCACAAATTCGCCTAGACTTTCTAGACTCTCCCCGTAGCAAATGCAGTTTGCGGCCACTGGGGACAGTCTAGATCCTAGACTAATAAATTTGTACTTTTGCAATAAAATGTTCCTCAGTTTTGAACTATTTTCATTATTAACTATTAGTTTGTGACTAGTTTAACACAAGAACTTTGACAGACGCTCATATGAGTCATTTAAGTCTCAGCTGAACTTGGACCTGTTAAGACCAAGAAGTTTATGTTCAATGGACTTTTTTTCTGTGAAGAATCCCTGAATCCTTGTCCCACAGACGGGTGTGGGAAATGTGGCAAATGGAAGACCGCTTGTTGTAGTGCTGGGGTCCGGTCTTGTTGGAGTCGGGTTGTTAGTGAATGGAGCCCAAAGCGGGTGATAAATACTGACACCAGACCGATACTCAACAACGACCTGAAGGGAAAGATGGAAAGAACGTTGAACAGAGAGTTCAAGAGGATGTGAAACTGTAGAGAGGTAAACAGGTGGGGTCCACACGGTCCACCTGAGGGATTCAACCTCGCTCGGTGCCGGGACCGGCCCACGTACAACAGGTGCCAGGCCAGGGGTCAGCTGTGATGTCAGCAACCTACCTGTCCCACCTTAAAACACAGGAGTCTAATGCAGACATGAGTCAGAGGGTGTCCCAGAACAATGATAGTATATATATTTATTTTGAATTGATAATGTATTTATTTATTTTTTTTATTATTAATATCATTATTGTACTGTACCAGTTGATCACGTCCCTCTGGCTTTACTCATATATTGTAATTCTGAGCACAGTTGGTGTTTTTTCTGCTGGAATATGTGAAGTGACAGAGTTTTTCTAGCGTTTCCCCCCTGAGTGCGTGTGTCTGTGTTGATCAGGGTCACAGCCTCAGGGTTCGGAGCTCCGGAACATTCTACACTGCTTTGTGCCTCTGGCCTTAACACACTCACATTTCCCTGCACTCACTGAGCCCCCCCCCCCAAAAAAAAACAAAAAACTAAACATGACAGCGCTATTGTTTGTTTGTCTGTTCATCAGCAACTTTACAAAAAAAAGCAAACAATTTCTATTAAATATTCAGGAAAAGTGTGAGGTCCCAGTTATGGCTGTTTTCAGCCATAACTGCCCCCACCCAACCACCCACCCCCCCCCCACTGATTGGAGGCCTTTCAGCTCAGGTGAATGACTACTTACAACAGAATTATCAGCTTTATTCTTTATTAACCAAACGTCTTCTCCTTCTTCTTCAGTGTAAATCTCCTGAAATGTTACATTTACACATTTCAAATGTTCTACATGTTTAAAATATTAAATATCATGTTTAAAATGTTTATTTTTTATAGTGCAGACAAAGTTCTCTGTTTTTCAAAATTCCCATACCCGTGTTTTAAACGACCGTTGAGATTCTCTTCACAGGATGAAAACGTCTTCGTCATTTTATCCGGATGAAAGTCAAATCGTCTTCCCCATCATGTGTCATATTCTTTTTTGTTTTTTTTTTCCCCCGAAAAACTCTGCGGACTGGGATTTCGTTCTCTACTCTCCACATTCTCGCTCTAGAAAGACAAACTAAAAGTAGTTGATAATATTTTAGAAGTAGTTAGAGTGTGTGTGTGTTTGTGTCAGTGAGGTCTACAGAGCTTTAGACGAAGGCAGGAGGTTTTACTTTCTGCAGGTTTGTGTGTTCCTACAGATATATACGCTGCTTTTTTCTGACGTTTTTTTTTTCCCTCTCAAAACTTCTCAGGTCCTGTGTGAATTAGTTCGCTTATTAGCATAGGGATATAAGTCAACACTGGCCCCAATATGTCTGTTTGTATGGCCCTATTGTAGCCGATGTGTATGTGTGTGTGCTTGTATTCCTATCTTTATGGGGACCTTATATGTTTACACAGTCACACCTCTGACACCAGGGACCAAAATTCAGGTCCTCATGAGGTTAAATGTAAATAAAGGTCCCCATTAAAAAATAGAAAAGGTGTGTCCCAATAAATACATGATTTTTTTTTCCAGAAGTCCCCATAAGGCACGAGGGAAATAGGTGTAAATGTATTTTTCAAAGGTTTGAAGATATGTTTCCTTTTTTTTTTCATGATTTAAAAAAAAAAAAAAATTCTTAAATTTTTCAGTCATTTATTATTTTAAATGACCCACATTTTAATGGTTTAATGTTCAGTCAGTGAAGACACATTTACCCACTGACACCAATAAACTTCATCTAAAATATACATTTTCTTTGACTTGTAACACATATTTCATACTAAATGTGTATACTTTTGTCATTTCTAAAGGGTTTAGGGGGTAGTATTGGGGGCCTTGGAACCAATCAAACCTTTTACATGTAAAATGTGACTATTTATGAAAAATTCACAGTACAAAAACAGTTCTGGAACAAATTAATTTCGTAAATTGAGGTACCACTGTGTGTGTGTGTATGTATAATATATATATATATATATATATATATATATATATATATATATATATATATATATGTGTGTGTGTGTGTGTGTGTGTGTATTTTACAATTAACATAATTAGTGGATAAACAGGTACTAAACACTTTACATGAGTAGATATTTGGGTGTTTATGGGTTAAATTTGTCAGAATACAGTTAATGTCAAGCTCCTTTTCTGGGAAGAAAATCGTAAAAAAAAAAAAAAAATCATCATAATGAACCTGTCCACTCAGTCTGGTTTTGTTGTGTGTTTATTGCTTCTCTCTCTACTATACTGTCAACTGATGCTGTAGGAGAGAAAAATAAAAGGTCAATAAACCAGTGTGTTCACCCTCTGCCATCACCTACTTTTGTGTTTTATATCTACCTTACATCTGAGCAGCAGCTGCGGTAGCGGCAGCCGCGGTAGCGGCTGCAGCGGCAGATGCTCGGTGATGTGGTGAATGTAAGTGTATAGAGTCCAGTGAATATTTACACATCTCCGCTGCAGAGGGACATGGTTTGGTTTGTCCATAATGAGGTGAGAAACACAGGTGTTGAAAAGAGTCAGCTTTTATTTGTGTTCTGGAAGGTTCCAGAGTGATTTCTAAGGCTGAATCCTATTTTATCCCTTACCCCTACAAATGAGCAAGAAGGGGTAGGGCTTGAAAATCAACCCCTGTGAAAGGGGACACCCCAACACTCACCTCCGTCGTCAGTTCACTCCACCAGTTGTTATGTAACATAAACCACATCTTTAACCACAAACCTAACATGTCTGCTGCTGTAGTTGTCCTGCTGGATATGAACAGATTTTTTCCAATATCTGCGTCCAATCAGAAAAGTGCTATGCATCCACCCATTTCTCTACATTTACGCAAATAGTGATTTTATGGAGAAAATTACCATTACACATTGCGTCTATGTCAAACTTTATACAATACAACAGTTATTATCATAACTTCAAAACTGTTAATTAAAAACACCACATTTGTGTACGTCTTTCACAGATGTCGCCATTTTTTAAAGGATTCACATTGTATTCTGGTAAACTTCTCGTACCTCTTCATTTGGTGTCTCTGGAAAATCTCCATTTAAAGGGGGTATAAAGCCCTTCCCCCTACCTCTCTGCCTCAACCTGAATTGGGACACCCCTCCCCCTACACGTGGACGTGCAAGACGAAGGGGAAGGGGTGAAATGGGATTCAGTCTAAGCCTAAAATGAAGCCCAGCCAAAGATGAGTTCTGGATTCGTTAACAGGAATCAGGTGATTCATTGAACATGAACCGTCCCGTCCAGGCTCAACTTCCCCAAACTCCGCCCCACAAGTTGATGATACTCTGTGTTTCACATGGGTTGGATTTTGCAACGTCAACCAATGTCGGGTGAGATTAAGTAGAGTTCTTCATCTTTTCATGGTCATCAAAATAGGACCTATTTGGACAAATCCGGCCCCCAGGTCACATATTTGACACCCCTGGGTTAAAAGAAACCCTCCAGTTGCTCCAGTTGTGTAGTGATTGGACACCAGTGCACGTGCTCAGTTCAGACCAGGTTAGGGTTGTTATTATTATTCACCTCATCATAGTGGTTATTACCTGCCTGTACTGGGACTGTGTTTGCCCTCAGTTTTACACCACAGGCTTTCAGAACATTTAGTCGACGAGCTTTAAGTGGATGTAAACACGGGCAGGTAATGGCGGACGATGCACGTGTCTGACCTGCGTGAAAGTGTTTGACCAGCGTTGGCCTTTTGGAACATTAATGTTCCTGCAGTGGAAGCAGAGCGCTGGCGGAACACCAGAAGAAGAGTGCAGCGAGGAAATAATGCAGCAGTAGTAGAGTATAGAGTACAGAAGAGTTTACTGCAGTGGAAGCACTTCACCCACAGGCTGTTAATAAGCACATTTTTAAGTAACATTTAATTAAAAACATCAGTTTAGTTGGATTAGTCCAACTATTGAAGTGAAATTTACGTCTAAAAAAATGTGATGATTGAGTGAAGTTCTGAGGAATGAAAACTTTAAAACCCTTCACTAAAAATGTTTAGTTTAATGGTAAAAATAGTAAATGGTCTGCATTTACATAGTTTGTTTCCACATTCATGGTGCTCAAAGCTCTTTACTAGTGTTGCGCGGGCTACCCACTGGCCAGCGGATATCCGCGGGTGGCTGCCACGCTCCTGTCAGTCTGCCCCAGGGCAGCTGTGGACACATATGTAGTTTACCACCACCAGAAGGAGCATGTGAGAGTGAATGAATAATAGGTCACTAATGTGAAGCGCTTTGAGTGGCCAAAAAAGCGCTCTATAAATCCAATCCATTATTTAACCATGATAATATTCAGTGTTTTGAACATCCTTTATGTTATTCGTGTGGAAGGAGGGTCACAACATCTGACGCAAAAACAAACATCCCCCCTTTATCAAACAACCAGAGGGGTGGATGTTTTTTTCCTCCTTTTTCTTTCTTTAATTTCGTGGTGAACTGCAACATGCTCTGGTTTGGTCAGGAAGGGGTCCGGGGGTGAATGTGGCTCAAAGGTTCCAGCTTTACAGCGTCCTACATCTGGACTTTGCTGCTTCCCAGTGCGGGGAGTACATGGCGTTGGCTATTCACTGCCACAAAGCACTCACAGGGAACTCACCTGTGCAGCAGTGATACACTGCAGTTGATTTGGACCAAATCTGCCCGACTTTCTCTCTCTCTCTCTCCCCCCTCCTCGCTCAGCCTTTGTCTGTGTTTTCACTGTTTTAACTTTTAAATGTTCTGGGTGTGAAAGCAGATGCAGCGTATATGGCAAAGAAGGCCGAGAAGGAAACAAGTGTGAGGAGAGCAACGCAGTTTAGGAAGTCCAAACAGTATGGAGCTGTTGGGGCATGTGATGACCAGGACCCTCCCCCCCACAGGACTCCCACTGGAGCTATTCTGGGCACGTCTGAAGGGGAGGGGCCTCCAGGGCAGACTCACAACACACCGCAGAGATTAGACATCCCAACCAGCACCGACAACACCCCAGGACAGCCCAGGAGACATGGCTGGGGAACAGGACATCTGCTGTACTTTTCCCTCTAATGTGAAACTCAACTGGACACAAGGGCAGCAGCCGACGGAGAAAAAAACAAGACTTTTTAACACATAAAGACCCACTGCTGCTTTTAGAACATGCTCCCAAACCTTTTCTCCCTCATGAAACAAAACATATTTGTCCATATACTGACTATGAATATATTACTGCCTGCAATTGAACATAAAATATAATACACAGAAAAATATAGTGTGTTAAAATATACAGTTAAAAATACACAAGGAATTACTGCCTTCAATATAGTGAGACAAATAGGACAATATATGTACTCATATATGTTAATATATTTAGTAATACACTTAATAATAATTATATATATATATATATATATGTATATAGACCACAGTCATACAGCAGCTCAGTATATTTCGTATGTACTGTTAAACTCGGATTGATTACAGGTGATGTACATGTTGTCATGGTAACTCTGGTCATTTACAAATGTAGTTAACTACCACCAGAGGGAGCGTGTGAGAGTGAATAATTAGTCACTAATGTAAAGTGCTCTGAGTGTCCAACAAAAGTGCTATAGAAATACAATACATTATTTTTTTTTTTATTTATTTGAATGAACTATAAAGCATTAATTATTTTTTCCTACAGTAGATGTTTTAGTGATGAAGCAGCGACATCTGGAAGTGAATTTTCATTTATGTTTGATCAAAGTGAGCTTCATGTTCCATTTTTTTTCAGTGTAAACTGTCAGTGTTTTAAAACTTTTTTCACATTATTGTTCCTTCTTTCACCGTTTTTCATCATCTCACTCTGTCTCCTTCAGGTGTGTGTGTGTGTGCTTCTATTCCTATCTTTATGGGGACATTGATATATTTACACAGTCGCACCATGGGGACCTCTAACACTATGGGGACCAAAATTCAGGTCCCCCGTGAGGGTTAAATATTTGTGCAGCTACTGTGGTGCTGTATTCTTTTGTAGATGCTAATGCTACTTCAGATTCGCTACAATGGGGGAGGGGCTTAACCCCACGTTGGTGGGGCCAATGTCCTGGTGACGTGTAGTGGACAGACTTTTTCTGAGTGTCTGGTTTCTCTGTTGTTTTCTATGAATGATGGTGAATCCATAAGACAGTGGAGGGGACACACCACGCAGACAGTGGAGGGGACACACCACTCAGACAGTGGAGGGGACACACCACTCAGACAGCGGAGGGGACACATCACGCAGACAGTGGAGGGGACACACCACGCAGACAGTGGAGGGGACACACCACTCAGACAGTGGAGGGGACACACCACTCAGACAGTGGAGGGGACACACCACTCAGACAGTGGAGGGGACACACCACACAGACAGTGGAGGGGACACACCACGCAGACAGTGGAGGGGACACACCACTCAGACAGTGGAGGGGACACACCACTCAGACAGTGGAGGGGACACACCACGCAGACAGCGCAGGGGACACACCACTCAGACAGAGGAGGGGACACACCACGCAGACAGTGGAGGGGACACACCACTCAGACAGCGGAGGGGACACACCACGCAGACAGCGGAGGGGACACACCACGCAGACAGCGGAGGGGACACACCACGCAGACAGAGGAGGGGACACACCACAAAGACAGTGGAGGGGACACACCGCAAAGACAGTGGAGGGGACACACCACAAAGACAGTGGAGGGGACACACCACTCAGACAGTGGAGGGGACACACCACACAGACAGTGGAGGGGACACACCACGCAGACAGTGGAGGGGACACACCACACAGACAGTAGAGGGGACACACCACAAAGACAGTTGAGGGGACACACCATGCAGACAGTGGAGGGGACACACCACACAGACAGTGGAGGGGACACACCACGCAGACAGTGGAGGGGACACACCACGCAGACAGTAGAGGGGACACACCACACAGACAGTGGAGGGGACACACCACACAGACAGTAGAGGGGACACACCACAAAGACAGTTGAGGGGACACACCATGCAGACAGTGGAGGGGACACACCACACAGACAGTGGAGGGGACACACCACGCAGACAGTGGAGGGGACACACCATGCAGACAGTAGAGGGGACACGCCATGCAGACAGTAGAGGGGACACACCACGCAGACAGTGGAGGGGACACACCATGCAGACAGTAGAGGGGACACACCACAAAGACAGTAGAGGGGACACACCATGCAGACAGTAGAGGGGACACACCACACAGACAGTGGAGGGGACACACCACGCAGACAGTGGAGGGGACACACCATGCAGACAGTAGAGGGGACACACCACACAGACAGTGGAGGGGACACACCACGCAGACAGTGGAGGGGACACACCACACAGACAGTGGAGGGGACACACCACGCAGACAGTGGAGGGGGCACATCAAGCAGACAGTGGAGGTGACACACCATGCAGACAGTAGAGGGGACACACCACAAAGACAGTAGAGGGGACACACCATGCAGACAGTGGAGGGGACACACCATGCAGACAGTAGAGGGGACATACCACACAGACAGTGGAGGGGACACACCACGCAGTAAACGCAGCATGTGTTGGTAACTCTGGGTGACCCATCAGATTCCAAAAGGACAAAAGTGGAAAAGTGGTTTTCAGTGGAACGACACCTTTAATTCATTATTTAAAAGCTGTTGTCAGTGTGTGTTAATGCATCAGCAGTAACGTTTCTTCCTCAGGGAAGGAGGTAAAATGTTAAAATGTAGAAACAGAAACAGTTGCTAAAACGTCAGAGTCACAGGAAAAGGATGAAAATGTTTTTTTTTTCTCCAGTTCTGAAGCTTTTACGACTGATGGGTTGACCTGTGACCTCCATCAGCTGACAGCCTGGTCATGTGACCACATGACAGGAAACACTGCTCTGCTTCACTTATCAATATGTGCATGTTTGTGTTTGTCACGCTGTGTGTTTTAGATGCTAATTAGCTGCTAATTAGTTATTGATTAAGGCTGGTATATTTTATGGGGGTGAGAGGATGAGTGTGACACAAGGCACGGAACAACACACACACACACACACACACACACACACACACACACACACACACACACACTGTTCTTCAGCCTCTTCTGTCCAACTGGCCTTCATGTCAGGAAGCAAATGATTGGAATTTTCTAGTAACGTATATGTGAAAGAAAGAAAGAAGGAAAGAAAGAAAGAAAGAAAGAAAGAAAGAAAGAAAAATGACAACATAGCATCAGATTGGAAAGTATTAAGTAAATTCGGCTGAAATTTGGTCCATCAAGAATTAGCGACACTCGAGTATGAAGAGAGGAAAGGACACAGATGACATGTGGTGTTAGAGCAGACGTCATATAAGGGAGGATCTGTAGAAACAAATGAAGCTGTTGCTTGTTTTGTATTTTTACTTCTGTATTTGTTATCTTTTATAGTGCATCATAAACTAAACTATTTTTTTTTTTACAGTGTTATTCCGTTGGACATGTGATGTGAGCGAGTCGGGGAAGGTTCCCAGTTTTGCTGATCCAAACAGCTGTAGGAACTCAGGTGTAATAAAATGTTTTGCGACTGCCTGAAGGTCGGCGCCGCCACGGATACGTGTCTTTGGGTGTCACTAATGGTGCGGTCTGATGGTGAGCACTTCCAATCGCAGCCCATTTCCTAAGCCTGTTACAGCTAAATGGAAAACTGGGTGTGTTAAGTTAAGGGGGGGGGGGGGGTGTATGTGTGACCTCCGCCTTTAATCCACTTTACCTTTCATTTCCTTTCAAAGCTTTAAAACGACCCAAAGCACATGAGAAACATCCTCTGCTAGTTTTACCCAAGTTCACACACTTCCCTTCTGTCTCCAAACAGGACACTAGGGACACTTTTAACATCTGAAAATCACCTGTAAAAAACTACAACAGTCTCAGAGATGATTGATAATGTGTCCAGGAAGAAACCATTACATTTGGAGCAATAAAGGTCAAAGGTCACAGTGAAGGTCAACAGTTCAAACATCAGTGGTGATATCTCAGAATCCAGACCAGATAGTATCAGGTGTTTTTTTCCATTCACTTTGTTTGACCTTCTGACCTCAGATGAGATAAGATGCTTCATATTTAACATTAGATCTAACATGTGACATTTGGTCGTTGTGCGACGTCACATAACGTCAGAGTGACGTCATACGTGGTCGAATATTGAAATGGACATATGTGAAAAACAGGACCCAGGATTTCTGGGAATGTTTGTGATTGTTAATGAGCCATAAAATAAATGGTTAGTGAACATAGAACACTAGTTTATAAATAAGTTCTGAACATCCAGATCCAAACTTTGGCAGATTTAATGTGTTAGCATTAGCGTTAGCACAGACTGGTGCTGCTTCACTGAGGTCTGAACTCTACCACTGATCTAGTTTAATGTGTTAGCATTAGCGTTAGCACAGACTGGTGCTGCTTCACTGAGGTCTGAACTCTACCACTGCTGTAGTTTATTAAAATGTTTCATCGTGTCAGTGTCATGGTCCAGTACCTGCAGTAACTGGTCTGAACATTTATCACTATGGTCTGATATTATTCACACTATTTACATTTATGATCTGCTGCTAGCACAGTGCTAGGCTACTTATCTGATGACACAATCTTTCAAACACGGTGCAGCTTCTGCTTTAAGGTAAAAACACTTTGTCACCAAGTGTTTCATTAAATCTGTTGTATTTCAGTCTTTACTTATAAATGTCTTTAATATCTATAACATTTGGAACAATCTGGAACTTTTCTTGTGAACTGTAACCATGTGTTTGACCTTTTAACCTTTGACCTGTGGATGTCTGCACCACTGTGTGTGTGTGTGTGTGTGTGTGTGCTGCCATCAACAGTGGACAGAGGAACAAGTTAAATATGTGTAGTACCCAGATAAGGTACTGAAACTGACATTAGATTTGGGTCTGGGTACTTCTGTTCATGTTTGAGCCAGATCCAGATCTGTACCCACTTTTAGTACCAAACCCTAAACACAAAATGTGTAAATACACAATTCTGCTACAATAAATCAAACATATTTAAAAGTGAACTGGACTTTAAAAGCACACAGACACTTCTGGAGCTGAAGCTTTTCCTTCTGCTGCATCAGTCGTGGCTGAAAACTAGAGGAAAGTGAATCTATGGAGGAAGAAACGAGGTCACAGAGTTAAGAACTGTCTAAAAACTCTGCTTTGAAATTAACTTTTATGACAGAGTTATGTCTGAGTTTAGTCAAACACCTTCACTCTGCAACAAAAGAATATATGACTAACAGAGACTGACCCCAGTTTACTATATTCATTCATTCATTCATTCATCTCGACCAACATCGGTTGGGTGACATTATTGTAATCACCGTGTGTGTGTGTGTGTGTGTGTGTGTGTGTGTGTGTGTGTGTGTGTCCGCAGAGACATATCATGCTATAACTCCATGAATGCTTGAGATATCACCATGAAATTACATGGGCCTATACATCAGATGCAATAATCAATTTGAATAAAGGTCAAAGGTCAAGGTCACAATTAACTCAAAGGTCAAAATCACATTATGGGTTCTAACTCCAGAACAGAGGGTCACAGAACTTTCAGATTGGTACCAAACGATGTGGAATGAAGATTTATACAATTCTAATAATTGGTTTACCTACGACCAATAGGTTTTTAGATCTCTGGAGGTCAAAGGTGACATGTGGCCAAATTAACTTGTGTAACATTGTTTGTGTCAAACATAGACATATCACGCTATAACGTAATCAATACTGGATATATTATCATAATATTACACACACTGATGCATATATACATATAACGACATTTTCAATATTGCAAAAGGTCAAAGGTCAAAGTTAGCAGAAACATCAAAGTCACATATTGGCTCTAATTCAAGAACAGGTTGTCATAGAAACTTCAGATTAGCACAAAATAGGGACAAGATTAGACATCTGAATACTAGTGACTAATATTGTGCAGCTGGAATAGTTCAGTCCAGTAGGTAAATGAAAGTGAGCCGTTACAGTTATTGGTTTACTAATCACATGCTTAAACCTCCTGTGTCCTGGTGACATTCTGCTCTGTTTCATTTCACCAGTCTGCTTCACCCCCCCCCCCCACCCCCACCCCTATTTTATATTCTGCAGTAAGTGCAGGTAAACGTTGCTTCTTTATAGTCGTCCTCGTCTGTGCTCTAAATGTACTCGACTGGCTCCATCCAACTGAAGAGCGTTACGACCTTCACAAACTGAAGTCCGCTTGACTGATGGTCGCTTCTATAAACTATGATGAAGCACCAAAGCTCCACCTGCTGACGGAGAACACCTTCACCCCACACAATTTAACCAAGTGAAGCTCCACCAAAAAAAAAAAAAAAAAAAAAACTGAATCAATGTATATTTTCTCATGTATGTTTGTATGGTTGTGAAGAAGAAGAAATAAATTCAATTTAATTCAATTCAATCATACTGCAAGAGGTGAGTAATGCAGATGGATAGATAGATAGATCGATACTATTGATTGGTTATTGATAATGAAGGTAGTACCATACATGGCTACATGACCTGATCAGTCTGGGAGGGGCTGGTCAAAGTACATGTACATATGTACATACATACATACATGCATACATATACAGGCTGTGATTTACTGGGGGTGGGGAAATCACCCCCCCCTCTCTCTGGTTTTGGACATCACAGTTAGGCTGGATTCATGCTCTGAAGTCAAGTCATCTGCATCGTATCCCCCATCCCAACAATGTGACCCACCACAGACAGTGAAATGAAGAGGAGCAGAATAGAGGCCTCTGATTGGTCCATTCTACATCCACTCTACACAAACTCCCACTTCCCTACTTTTCCTTCTTGTTTTGTGAACATGAGCTCATAGTTGAAGACGACTCGTATGAACATGGGTTCAGTCGAGTGCGTGAGGAACTGGAAGAATCTGTGAGACGAGTTTGTTCAACAACGAAAGAACCTGATGTGGAAAAAGAGCAAAGATCCAGGTGGGATCACAGCCATAACTCTCATATTATATATATATATATATGTATATATGTGTGTGTGTGTGTGTGTGTGTGTGTGTGTGTGTGTGTGTGTGTGTGTGTGTGTTGTATCCAGGTCCAGGGGGCAGCAGCCTCAGCAAATTCAGTAAAGATTTTAGTGAAAAAAAAACCACTTTTCCTTCGGTTTTCTCTGTTTTTGATACAATAACCCTTAAGTTTAAAAAATGAAATAAAAATAATAATGATTTCTACTAAAACAACCTGAAAAGACAAACAGACAGACAAACAGATACTAATGATGCAATAGTGAGGAGTAAATAATGGGTTTTCTTTATTAAGTATCGTTCAATTTTCTGATTAACATTTACAGTAAGTAAACACACACACACACACACACACACACACAGGAGGTATCTTTCAAGGGCATGTGTGTGTGTGTGTGTGTTTGTGTGTGTGTGTGTATGTATGTTGGATCACGCAGAGGCATGTCCAACTCACAGAATGGTTCATTAAATGGCACATGGATCAATTCTTAATCTGCTTTGTGTCTGTCCTAACACACACACACACACACACACACACACACACACACACACACACATACACACACATACACACACACAGTCATAGACCCTCCTCCTTTATCTCAGAGCCTTTTTTCTTCCTCTTTGTCAAATTCAATTACTGACAACATCACTAAGGAATATCCACACCAACCAATTATTGTTCAAACCCCCTGAGTCAAGTGTGTGTGTGTGTGTGTGTGTGTGTGTGTGCGCGTGTGTGGGTGTGTGTGTTTACATGAAGTGTGAAGGACAAAACAGGATAACTTACGTTCACACAGTTCAGATTTTTTTGGGTTAAATCAGATTTTTCACAGAATCGTTCATGTTAGACATTAAATGTGACTTCTTCATAATCAGTTTTGAGTGTGAACAGAATGTGACCCCAAAGTGACCCACATACATAAAAGAGGTCATGGCATAATACAAGACCAGTAACTAAATAAAAGTACTTCATCACTGTACTAGATTTTTTTTAGGTATCTTTACTTCAATATTTATTTTTCTGTAAACTTTTTACGTTTTACCCTCTACATTTGTTCATAAATATCTTTACTTTATACTCTTTATATTTATATAAATATATTTACTTTATACTCTTTATATTTATATAAATATACCAAAGTCATTTACCACAATGCTTCACACGCTAACGTTTAAAGGAAACAGATCTTCATATCATCAGAGGTGAGGACACTGGAGACGAGGTAATAATCTGGAAAAGACCTCTGTCCTGCACCATGACATGCTTTAATATTAACATCCTATATTTGGAAACTGCACCATAATAAACTACTGCAGGAGGATTCATCAAATATTTAGTTGTGTTGTAGCGTTTAAATTTCATCTCCGGCCACACGATAGAGTTTAGAGAATGAATGAATGTATAAACCAAGGCCTTTCCTGTCACTTCTCACTTTTTACTGCTTTTCTGCTCCACTAATAAGAAGAAGGAGCTCTTAAGTGTACAACTATCTATTTGTTTTTAGCTTTTACGAGTTCCAGGGAAGAGTCAGAGGAAGTAACAATAAACTTCTCATTTGGCTTCACACCGTGTCCCATTAACCCACCGTTTTTTTTTTAATTACTCATGTTAGATAAATGTTTGCCGGGGGAATTGTGCTGCAGTTTTCCCGCCTCGCTAATGAATGCATTACAGCTGGAGTTGGACTGACTGGGCTAAAGCCGTCACCGCTGAGCATTTCCCTGATGCATGTTCTTTGTGTCGACTTCAACCCGTTTATCTTTGACAACGACACAAACAGCGCCGGCGGACGACACCGGTCAGAACTTTTATCGCCGGCTCTTGACCCTCCCATATTTTCGTCATTGTTTTTTTTAAGAAAAGTAAGTAATTTTTACACGTGCATTATGGATCAGTTTTGCACATGGAAAAAAAAATCATCATCTTACTAAGTGTATTTTTCAAAATTTTAGTCCATTATGTTAAAAAGTAATGTAGTAAAAAAAAAATTTTAAAGTAAAAATACTTAACTTCATAAACTATCTAAACATACATTTATGAAAAACCAGAAAAAAAATCTTAAAGGGACAGTTCAGTATTTTTCACAGTCTTTACTCTGGGGCACCCACAGTGACAGTGTCCTGTGAGCCCAGTTCTGGTCCGGTTTTGGTCAAAGCCAAAGTAGTCCCGGCAGGTTTCCTGGGGTCAACAAAATAAAATGTGTTTCTTCTCAAAACAGTATGTGTTGGAATGAGTGATTTATTTGCATAACAAAACCGTCACGGAACAAAAACTCACACCTCGTAATTGTTTGGAGCTACGTTGTCTCAATAGCGATCAATGCGCTAGCAGCCGCTAACACTGACCAACAACTGATGAAAGTATTTTTATAAGGTGCACAGCCAATGTGTCCCTAACCTTACTGTTTTTGTTTGGATGTTTCCAAAGCTTCCACTCTCCCAATGTTATTTCCTCTCTATCTCCCTCCATACCGTAGGATACTGACCACGATGGACGACACCTTCACGAAAATTCAGTAAATAAAACATATTTACCAGGTTATTATAATGTTTATCGTATACGGACACCCACTCAGTTCGGGTCAGTCTGCACATTACTGAAAGGTAGCTAATGTTAATCTTAATGTACAGTTGTATTTACTATGTGATAGATCAATATTTAAACAAACGACTGTTGAACAACTACTGGACAAATAAAAGAACAGATTAGGGTTTGTTTGCAGCATCAGTTCAGGTCCTGCAGTAATGTTTGGATCTCTGAATTCTAGCTGAGCAGGAACATTTCTTAGCAATCTGTTAAAAAAAAAAAGAGAAAATAAATAAGCCGTGCCTGAGAGCCTGAACTGTGGGCATAATAGTTGTCAGTGTGTGTGCAGCGTTGCTCCCTGGATGGTACTTTACAGCTGTAACAGTGACTCACTGACAGCTACAGCTACCTGAAGTTGTTCCCCATGGGTGCTATTGTCAAACAGCTGTCTGTGTTAGAGCTGTGTGTATTTGGAGGCCGTGTGTCTCGGCATTTATTATGTTATGGGGACGTACAGTGGTTTACACAGTCACTTGTGGGGACTTACACCTTCCTTATAGGGACATAACGTTACTTCCTGTTTGGTTAATGATGATGGAATTAAAGTTTGAAAGGATGTTCTATGTCAGACTTAAGTTCGTGTTAGAATTAAAGGGAGAACTTATGATTTTTTTATTTGATTATATTTTAATCTCAGCCAAAGTAACAAATCGGATTAATACGAGTTATTAGTTCAGGTGGAAATGAGACGTTTTGCTGTAAATTGGCACAAACATATGACCTCTTTAGTGGAGGTCAATGTTTTTATGTGCATTGACCCAGATAAACTAATAAACAAATACACTAATTTAAATTAGGGAAGCAAATTATCGATTAATCTATTAATCATTTGTTGGTTGACCTCATTGATTGGTTACCGAGTAATTGATAAATGGACGTCTTCCTGAGAACTTGGATTCCTCTTTCAATAGTATTGACAAAAATAAATGCTAAATATTTTATATACCTCTTAAAAAAACATGTCATATTCTGAAATGATGAATTTATTGAAACATTGGAAACATTTATGCAGTTGAACCAAATAAATTCTGCTGAGAAACTCAATAAAATAAAGTGATTTGAAGTGGAACATTTTACTCACTATATTACAAGATCTGTGTGTGTATATATATATATATATATATATATATATATATATATATATATATATATATATATATATATATACATGTAAACAAGGGTGGGCACGAACTAACACATGCAAGTGAAGGGATAACTAATGGGAACTGAACCACCTGTGGGGATGACAATGGAGTGTAAACAAATGGATATTAGACTTTGGCTGGTGATCAATGCTGATCAATTGTGTATTTTATATGTGATGTAAATAAATCGCAAATCCAAGCCGTGACGATCTGGACATTCGTCATTGGCTCGCCTCAATTTATCCCCGACGCTGGGATAACATGTCCATACTGTACCGAAAAAGAACCAAACTGTGACTTCAAAACAGAGGTGCGTACCGAACCGTGATGTTTCTGTACCATTAATAAATGAACAAACCTGAGGACGGGAGTATTTGATAGTTGTGTATCCGTACATTTTATTGATGTATAAAGTCGAGCCACTGGGAAGCACAGACGAGTGTCTCACTCTCATGTAGACCCCACAAGGACATGCATTCATAAAACACACCAATTATTTTCCCAAAAGAACTTGTGTAAAATGTCCCAAACAACCAAAGCAATCCAAAGTGGAGCTTGTCCTCAGACTTTAGCTGGTTCTTTTTATCCACACATGCCCAGACACACAATAGCAGCAGTAACATTACATCTATCTGAATGACTTCCTTCCATTTTCACTGTGTTGTTATTGATCGTACTTAAACAGCACCGCTCCTGTCGGCTTGTACCAGGAAATTGGCTTCATATTGAAACTGTCACTGCCAGGGTGCATTTCATTTCCAGCCCTGAGGGCGTAAGGAACACGCTACGTACTAAAGGAATCATTCTGCATTCACTGGCATGTGCAGATTTGTGGAAAGGTATTTTTTTAAAGATATTTTACATTTATTAATTAGTATATTGTTTGTGTTTGTTAGTTTGTGCACTGCAGACAGCCCTACCACTGACTTATTGAACCAGGATGCTCGCTGTTACAGACTCACACTGAAGCTTTACTTTACTTTAGTTGCTTCAGTTTTATGTCCAGCACAAAAAAAAAATCATTAAATAACAAAGCACCATTTGACATCATCAACAAAGTTTTTCAAAAAGGAGAAGAAGAAGTTAAACTTATAGACACACACTCCCTTTTTTTTTTAACAAACTAATAACACTGGTCTACAATGTTTGATGTAATACAGTGGAACCTCAATTTATGAAACTAATTCTATCCACAAGTAGTTTCATAACGTCATTATTTTCATAAATAGAATCACATTTTACATGTAAAAGGCTTGACTCATTCCAAAACTCCCAAAAACTACCCCCAAAAACTACCCCCTAAACCCATAATAGGGTAGTATTGTGGGGTAAACCAGGGGTGCCCCATCCTGGTCCTCATGAGCTACTACCCTGCATATTTTAGATGTATCCTCCTCCCACCTCCTTCCTACATGTTTAAAATATTTAATCTGCATCTTTAAAATTTATCGTTTTTACCGTTATCTGTTTTTTTCTATTATTCATTGAAACACAAAAATGAAAATTGAAAAAAAAAGTAAATTTTTATTTTGGTTTTTAGAAACGAGTTGTTTTTTCGTTGTCTTATTTTTGATTTTATTTTGAAAAACGAACAAATGATACACATATTTAATAGAGTTAAAACTGTCTTAAATGTAACTTCTAGAAATCTGTAGGAACCCTGTATATACACATGCACATGCATTAACCTGTATTTTCCATATTTAACAAATAAACGAGGTACTTTTAATGAAACTTTGACAATAGATGAGAAGAAAATCACCTTCAGTCTTCAGCAGGGAGTGGATGTAATTGAAAACAGAAAAGATTTTCCCTGCATACGTTCTGCTTTTACAAATCTGTAATCTGAACGACTGATCAGTTTTTCCACTTCTAAAGAAGGACAAGATGTTCTTCAGTCTGTCTTTTCAAATATTCCAATGAAGCGTGAAACATGCCTGGTACGAGCAGCAGGTACTAAGAGACCACAGTGTTGTTCTGTCTCATCCAGAAAATAAAAATATACAGTATTTTCCACACTATAAGGTGCACTGGACTATAAAGTGGATTAAGTGAAGTCAAAATAATGAGATAAAAATCAAAAATTATGAGATGAAATGTCTAAATTTATGAGATAAAGTCAAAATAAGGTCCCCAGACCCCCAATAAAGCAAAAGCAAATGCACATTTCAGAGTGGCCTTTTATTGTGGGCAGTATAAGGTACACCTGTGCACTAATCATGATGTCAGATCAGCATCTTGATGTGGCACACCTGTGAGGTGGGATGGATCATCTCAGCAAAGCACAAGTGCTCACTATCACACATTTAGACAGATTTGTGAACAATGTTTGAGAGAAATGGTAATATTGTGGATCTGGAATGAATTTTAGATCTTTAAGTCCATCTCGTGAAAAATGGGAGCAAAAACAAAAGTGCTGCTTTTTTATTTTTGTTGAGTGTATATATATATATATATATATATATATATATATATATATATATATATATATATATATATATATATAGTGGACTGATATTTGATGCAAATCAAACAGTGTAAAGATGATCAGTACAATGATTGTCCAGAGTTTTCCATTGGTTCCACCCTCTAGACTGGACTAAAATATTTAGGGTTTTTTGCAAACATTCTATTTCAGTGTTTGATATGGGATCATGAAGTGATAGGGTAAAAAAATGTTCCAAAAATTATCTCCCACCACACCTTTAAGGGTGAAATGTGAGCGTCAGTTTCTGCAGCAGACTGATGCAGATGAAGGAAAAGCTTCCATACTGTGTTAAATGTCACATTATCTTTTGTTGCACAAAGTGAATTAGAGAACAAGACAAATCCTCCAGATCTGACATTAGACCGATCAGTCAAACACCTGTTTCACACTGTGGAAAATTACACACAATTTAGATTCCTGGTATTGTTGTGAGTTCCTGGAAAACCCTGAGTCACAAATTAACTTGTGGACACTGTCTGCTCTCAGCTTCTCATTTCTAATACTATAAATATGGATTGACTTCATGTTTTGAACCCATTTCATCCATAAATTATGAGAATATTAATGATTTTTTTTCTGACTGTTTTTGTTCTTGTTTATGGTACAGTCACACCGAGCGCACATTTTCACATTCATGCATCGTGATTACATTCAAAGTCAATGGAAAGACACGTTTGGACACAGATTCTCCACAGGTGACGCGTTGGAGTGACATGTTTTGCCGGAAATACGCGTAAAAATTAGCCTAGTAGTGCTATCCCTATTCATTCCATGTATGGGTCTAGTGGTGCTTCATGGTCAGGGGAGGCGGGGCTAAAAGGTTGCCTTTCTTTATTTGATAAAAAGTCAGAATTACTCAATAAAAAGTCAGACAGAACGATATATATATATATATATATATATATATAAACTCAAACACGTCACCTACAGGGTATTATGGGATGGTGCTTGTGTCCACTGTATTGGCTGATATCAAACTAAAACAACTAAACCCAGGGTTAAATATCTGTAGCCGTCACTTACTTTGACCACGTCCACGTCCGTGGAGCTGCAGGTGACCAAGTCGTCCACCTCCCTCACCTGTCCGTCGGTTTCCACGGTAACGAGTTTGATGGGCACCGCAACTCGACGACCTGTGAGAATGGCAGTGTTGACCACCTCTGTGTCCTACAGAGACAAAGACAGAGACAGTGTGAGGTTTAAAAAGAGAAAGGATATTGTGGACAAGTGGAGACAAATATGTGTCTTTATTCATCATAAAAAAAAGAATAGATTTAAAACCAAAGAAGACATTCACGACCAAAATCATCAGTGATGTGAGGGCTGATCCAAAGTGAGGGGTCACCAGCAGATGCAGGTCAGTGAAAAATATTTTAATCACATTTGGGCTGAGGTTGGTTGTTTGTCATTTGATATAAACATTAAAATAAATGGTAAATAAACTTTATTAACTGAAGGTGTCGTCCATCGTGGTCAGTATCCTACGGTATAGAGGGAGCAAGACAGTAAATAAAGTTAGGAGAGTGGAAGCTCCGGAAACATCCAAACAAAAACAGTAAGGTTAGGGACACATGAGCGGCTCCCAGTGTTTTAGTTTCCATGGAAACCAGGTTCAAATGTGTCTTTGTGTGTTACAGGTTGTCGGCCCCTGGTTTAGATGCTGCGTTAGCGTTGATAACTTTTGAATGATGAAGCAGAACAAACATATTTATAAACATATTAACTTACAAACAATGACATGGAATTTAAACTGAAATAAATGCAAGTGTGTGAGTAAGGTCAAAGGTCATGTGATGTTCAGGTATGTGAGTAAGGTCATGTGATATTGGTAAAAACCATTGAGTACGCTATAAAACTGTAGGTCCAGAAGTGGGTCGGGTCCGTGCTTTTCTAAGTCTGAGTTATGGGTTAGGATTAGTTCAATTATACTTCGACCCACGTATCACTTTTTATATATATTTATATATATATATATATTTATTTATTTATTTTTTAACAGAGTGTATATTCTAAATATTCTAACTGTAGATAAAGACAGATGTAACATGAGCAGCAGAAACAGAAAAGTCACTCAGACTGAGGGAGAGTTTTAAAGGAAGTGGGAGATGAAAAAAATAAAAATAGGTGATTATAAACCTCACCATTATTGTAATCAACATGATTACATTTGATTAGATCCTTCCAACAAAAATAGCACAAACAATCCAGTGCACAGGTTCAGCTCAGTGCGCTGAGCTGCTGCTGCTGCTGCTGCTGCTAACAGAGGTGGTGTTGATTATTTAGTGTTGAGTTTCAAAGGGTGCATTTATCACTACACACACACACACACACACACATGACGGTGCATTGTCACTCGCAGCACGTCAAAATCCGATGTGCTCAGACATGTTGACCAAACATCGGTATCTGTTGCATAAGTCCCTGTGTCTAATTCACACAGTGGGTTTTTAACCCGTCCACTACAATATGTGACGCTCAGAGCCCTAACCCTAACCCTAACCCTGACCCTAACCCTGACCCTAACCCTGACCCTAACCCTAACCCTGAGCAAAAAAGGGTTTTAAACCCGAGCGTCTCATGTTGCTGTGGACAAGTTACAAACTCACTGTGTCTGAATTAGACACTGAGGCCAGTCGTCCATTATTGCGTCACGTAATGTTGTATCAAACCATTTCATTCATTATTTATATAATCTGACCAAACGCTGATGTCATACTTGCAAGGCCTTCTGGGATTGCGGCACAGCGAGACTGAGATCAACAGAACGTCAAGAAGTTGAGCCGCGCTGGATTTTATGCAAAATACGACTGTTATCCAATGACAGTGGATCATAGGGGGTGTGTCTGTGGTGAAGACCCCATGACGAAGAGACACAAAAAAAATATACCGAAAATAGAGCAGATGTTAATGCACCATGATCTGTGGACGCTTTTAAACAGCAGCTAATGACCATGTGTTTTTACTGTTGTACGTCTGTTCCTGTTCATTTTTATGTCATTTTTTAATATTTCTGTTTGTTTTAAGCCTTTAATGCTTTTGTAAAACACCTTGTGACCTTTATACTCTTGAAAGGTGTTATATAAATAAAGTTTATAATTATTATAAGAAGATATGATCACAGACACAGTAAATATACGATCACAGACACAGTAAACATACGATCACAGACACAGTAAATATACGATCACAGACACAGTAAATATACGATCACAGACACAGTAAACATACGATCACAGACACAGTAAATATACGATCACAGACACAGTAAATATACGATCACAGACACAGTAAACATACGATCACAGACACAGTAAATATACGATCACAGACACAGTAAACATACGATCACAGACACAGTAAGGGTAAAGTTACTACAGATCCATAAAACTGATAAGATGGAATTCTGTTCCAAACTAAACACATGCACCATTTGTTTTGCAAATGAACACATACTGTTATCTGACCTTTCCTTAATGAGATCTCTGCCTCTACAGCGCTCCCTTTCTGCCTCTACAGCGCTCTCTTCCTCCTTCTGTCAAATGAGCAACGTAATATATAAAAGAAAGTCAAGACAGAATGTTTAGAATATTTACACTGTGTTCTTCTGTTGGTATCGACCTGTTAAAATATGATCTGTTTTACCTGCTATGGTTTACTGACAAGAAAGAAAAAGAGGAAAAGGAAGAGAAAAAGGACAAAAGAATAAAGAAGGGAAAGAAAACAAAAAAAGGGGAAAAAGGAAAAAAGAAGATAGAAAAGGAGGATGTAATATTAACATGCTCAACCAAACGGTAGAGATGATAGTAAAGGGTTGAAATGCTAATGCTAATGCCAATCACAAATGATACAAACACAGAGTTAATGCATCTAATTTGAAAAAAGTCACAAATTATGTTGGTAAGATTGGTGAAGGAATAACGTTTGAGTTTTAATACTTTGTACAAATTTAGGGTCCATTAAAAAAAAGTTTCATGTTATAATATACTGTAATATAATACAAATATTTTTTATTGTGATTTTTGTAGTGTGACCAACAAAGGGTTAAAGCAGGTTATTGATCAGACAATATCTTGTGCTTCATATTTAACATTAAATCTAACATGTGACATTTGGTCGTTGTGCGACGTCACATAACGTCAGAGTGACGTCATACGTGGTCGAATATTCAAATGGACATATGTGAAAAACAGGAGCCAGGACCCTGGGAATGTTTTTAAACCCTCTAAGGGATTGTTAATGATCCATAAAATAAATGGTTAGTGAACACAGAACACTAGTTTATAAAGAAGTTCTGAACATCCAGATCCAAACCTTGTGTGTTATGTGTTAGCATTAGCATTAGCACAGACTGGTGCTGCTTCACTGAGGTCTGAACTCTACCACTGATCTAGTTTATTAAAATGGAACTGATTTCCAGAGTTTATATTTACCAACTACTTTTTCACTTTTTCTTTACAGTGTAGTTTTATGACATTATTTTTCCTTTGCGTGTGTGGGTGATGAGCTAAAGCTGACGTACGGTTGGAGCAGCAGCATCCTGTGTCAGTGTGTGAAGATGAAGAAGATGAAGAAGATGAAGCAGAAGAAAGTGAGTGCAGGTTAAAAGTGAGGAAGAGGTGAAGAGCAGGAGGAGGACGAGTGGGGACAAACTGGATTAAAAGCATGACAAAGATGAAAGGAAGAGGATGAAGAGCAGGGGAGGAAGATGAAGGCCACAAAAACAGGAAGAAGGAAATCTACCGCCTCGAGGACAGAGGGAAGGATGCAGATGGATGGATAAAAAAATTATCAAGTGTGTGATTATGTCTTTTTATTGGAGAGCCTATAGATGTACATGAGTTTACAGCACTTTACAGCAGTTTACAGCAGTTTACAGCAGTTTACATGGTGTCCTCAGGCAAAAGTCATGTGTGGTTCTGACAATATCACTGTTTACCACAAGCTGACGAAACACTTTACATAATTTAATGGGGTTTTTGCACTAAAACAATGACAGAAATGTGTAGCTCTCATTATTTATAGGTTATTATGTTTTCAGTTTACTGGCTCAATCCATTGGAGATCAAATCAGACTGAATGTGGAAAATGAAGAATATGATTTTGAGACCTGTACTAAAATGCAGTAAAAATCCACTAAATTTCACTAAAAGTAGAGTAAGATGAAGAAAAAAACACTAAAATGCAGCAAAAATGAAGTAAACTGCTGTAAAAATGCATTAATGTGTAGTAAAAATTTTGTAAAATGCAGCAAAAATGAAGTAAAATGCTGTAAAAATGCATTAATGTGCAGTAAAAAATTTTTTAAAATGCAGTAAAAATCCACTAAATTGCACTAAAAATAAAGTAAAATGCAGAAAAAAAATATACAGAAATGCAAAAAAAATAAAAAATCCATAAAAATACACTGGACTCAAAGTAAATTAAAATGCACTAAAAATAGAGCAAACCATAAGAGCATTCTGAGAGCACAGACCTCCGCCAAAGTAGCCCCCTCAGATCATTACCAAAATCTAATCATGTCCAGATCATTACCAACCTACCCTGAAAATGTCATCAAAATCTGCCCCTAATTTTTGGAGTTATCTTGCTAACAGACAGACAGGCAGGCAGACAGACAGACAGACAAATTGGCAAAAACATAACCTCCTTTGTGGACGTAACTATAGTAAAAATACATTAAATGCAGTAAAAATCAACATGTGGAAAATGAAGAACCTGAGTAAAGAACCCTGTTCTAGATAATATTGGTCTGTATGTGGAACATGAACTAAAATCAGTTCCACACCTTTGACTGTGGAACGTCTTTTGGGCGGGGCCGCATTTGGACCCCGGGCCACATGTTGGAAACCCGTTTTAAACGGTTCGATCCAGGTTTAAGATATTTTCAGAGGAACAATTATTAACAAATACTGTTGACGACACAAACAAAGAAACCTCAATGTTTGTGTTAATAACAAGCTGAGATTAGAAAAATGAAAGTAATGAAAGGAAGCAGAAGGAGAGAAAAAAAAAACTGGA
Organism: Siphamia tubifer; assembly: GCA_020466265.1. NCBI lineage: Eukaryota > Metazoa > Chordata > Actinopteri > Kurtiformes > Apogonidae > Siphamia > Siphamia tubifer. Next base: position 50,882,795 of record CM035791.1, on the reverse strand, counting down.
GGAAACTGGGCGGAAAAAATAAGACAAGGCAGAGTAAAATGAGAAAAAAATAAAGACATATTAAACCACAGCAGGAATTAGAGCGAGAGTAGAGGAGAGAGAGACGATATTAGAGCAAGAGCAGAGAGAGAGAATATTAGAGCCAGAGTGAGTAGAATGCAGTAAAAATACAATAAAGTCCACTAATAATAGAGTAAAATGTTGTAAAAAAAATACACTAAAATGCTGCAACAATGGAGAAAAATGCAATAAAATAAACTAAAATGTATTAAAAATAGAGTAAAATGAGAGAGAGAGAGAGAGAGAGAGAGAGAGAGAGAATATTAGAGCGAGAGCAGAGGAGAGAGAGAGAGAATATTAGAGCAAGAGCAGAGGAGAGAGAGAGAGAAAAAGAAAGAATTTCATGGCTGTCCAAGGGAATTATTAAGTGTCTCGTCAACAACAGAATCCTACTGCTTTCAAAAGCTGCTTCACAAACTACACTGATAAGTCCCAGGGAGGTATGTGTGTGAGTGTGTGTGTGTGTGTGTTTGTATTCCTATCTTTACAGGGACATTAATATGTTCACACAGTCACACCGTGGGGACCTCTGACACTATGGGGACCAAAATTCAGGTCCCCACAAGGGTTA
>CM035791.1:50872164-50879664 GCA_020466265.1 Siphamia tubifer | reverse complement strand
TACAGACATTTACGCCTTTGACTTTATTACTTAATTAATGTCATAAATAATGAAATAAACACATGCATGTACAGTACAAGCCTTTTACTGTTCGTCTGTTTTTACAAATAAAACTCATGTAGGATTCACTTTCAGTTTTTGTCAGAAACACAGTAAAATAAACTGTTTTTTTTTTCCTCTTTATATTCATATTAGATTTATTCAGACCATTTTAACGCTTTAATTCATTTATTATTAGAACCTTAGTCAAGATTTTTTTTTTCCCTGAATTATTTGCCGGACACTTTTTGTGGTGCTGCTCCAACAGACCATCCCATCTGTGGACGGTGTTCTGTCCAAATGTCCGTCCCCATTGAAATGAGACAACAGCCAACATTGACAATAATCTAACAAATTCACATTATACCATTAAAATATGTTACTTTGAATTTGGAAACATTAGCAAGGGATAACACATGGAACACGAGTTACTATCAGAAAAATATGGGTGTTATTCCGTCCTGAAGGGGAATATTTTTTATAGTAACTGGTGTTCCATGTATTATCCCGCTTATTCTATGGGTTATTACAGTTTATTACTGTCACTACTCTAAATAGGCGGGGCAGACAGAAGGGGGGGTGCAGACAGTTTTAGGCAGAGAAAAGAGAAAGACGGATGTACACAGTCAGGTCGGCGACCGGAGCAGGTGTTGTCCCGTTCCTGCAAATAAATAGTGAAAACGAAGCTCACTGAAACTGCTCCTTGTTTTATAAAAACCATCATAGAGGAGTTAACTGAGGGGTTAAATACTGGAGATTCTGTACGAGATGACGACGGATATTTCCACTGATTTCCTGACTACGGTAATGATAACATTAGCATAAGTTAACATTGGATAAGCTAGCAGTTACAACCATGCTAATATTTATTTTAAAAGTGGCCGAACTACCTGCGGAGTGATATGGTACAGTGAATCTGAAGTGACAAAACCCGTTGCCATGGGCAGCGGGCGTTAACGGCGCAGCGGGCGGTTATAAAAAAAAAAATCCGCTCGATGACGTCATTCAAAGTGAACGGGACGTTCTAGAGGGCCGTAGAATAACCATTGATATCATATCGTCCTTCTATTATAGGTAGACGTTTTAAAATATGAAATTATGAGATAAAAAACCTAAATTCCCAGTCACAAAGCACAACCAGAATTAATCCATATATAAAATGCTCTGTGGTTTTTGGAGAAAATTAAATTATTTTAAGTGCAGAACATACAGTAACCTTTTATTTTCCCGTCCAAACATGTGTATGGACACGTCCATAGGCGTCCATACACATGTTCAATGTAACGTCTTTTGGATTTTCCATTTTCATTTTGGTTTGATTATTGGTTTTAACCATGACTTGTATTTGTTATCGTTCCCTGTTGAAGCAGCGTCCCCACGACATCACCCACAGTACTTTAATAAAACTGTTTAAATCTTAATCTGGTCTGACAGTCTTTCATGTGGGTCTTGTTTGTATCTGGGTACGTGTCACAGACGGGTCAGAAATCTGCTTCTGTAATAAAACTATGTGATGTAGAGCAAACATCACCTCCAGTTCATAATCTGTTAGAAAACTGTAACCATAGAAACGCCTCCAGCACCTCCTCACATTTCCCTCTGGAGTCTTCAACCTCACAGCACTAACCACCTCCTTCCCCTGAGAACTGAGCTGAACACCAGGAGTGACCACACCTCCTCTCCTCTCTCCTCCTCTCTCCCCATCTCTCCTCTCATCTCTCTCCTCTCCTCATCTCCCCTCCCCTGCCCCCTTCCCCCTCTTCCCCCTCATCTCTCCTCTTGTTTCTCCTCCCCTCCCCTCTCCCCTCATCTCTCCCCTCGTCTCTCCTCTCCTCCCCTCTTCCCCCTCATCTCTCCTCTCCTCTCCTCTCCCCTCATCTCTCCTCTCCTCCCCTCTCCTCTCCCCTCATCTCTCCTCTCCTCTCCCCTCATCTCTCCTCTCCTCTCCTCCCCTCTCCTCTCCCCTCATCTCTCCTCATCTCTCCTCTCCTCCCCTCTCCTCTCCCCTCATCTCTCCTACTCTCTCCCTCCCATCTTCTCCTCAGTCCTCCTCTTCTCTCCTCTCCGCTCCCCTCCTCATCTCTCCTCAGCTCCTCCCTCTCCTCTTGTCCTCTCCTCCCCTCTCCTCTCCCCTCATCTCTCTCCTCTTCTCCTCGCTCTCTCTCCTCCTCTCCTCATCTCTCCCTCATCTCTCCTCTCCTCCCCACTTCCTCCCTCATCTCTCCTCTGTTCTCTCCTCTCCTCCTCTCCCCTCATCTCTCCTCATCTCTCCTCCCCTCTCCTCTTGTCTCTCCTCCCTCCCCTCCTCCTCCCCTCATCTCTCCTCTCCTCCCCTCATCTCTCCTCTTGTCTCTCCTCTCCTCCCCTCTCCTCTCCCCTCGTCTCTCCTCTCCTCCCCTCTTCCCCCTCATCTCTCCTCTCCCCTCATCTCTCCTCATCTCTCCCTCTCCTCCCCTCTCCTCATCTCTCCCCTCATCTCTCCTCATCTCTCCTCTCCTCCCCTCTTCCCCCTCATCTCTCCTCTCCTCTCCTCTCCCCTCATCTCTCCTCTCCTCCGCCTCTCCTCTCCCCTCATCTCTCCTCTCCTCTCCCCTCATCTCTCCTCTCCTCTCCTCCCCTCTCCTCTCCCCTCATCTCTCCTCATCTCTCCTCTCCTCCCCTCTCCTCTCCCCTCATCTCTCCTCTCCTCCCCACTTCCCCCTCATCTCTCCTCTTGTCTCTCCTCTCCTCCCCTCTCCTCATCTCTCCTCTCCTCTCCCCTCATCTCTCCTCTCCTCCCCTCTCCTCTCCCCTCATCTCTCCTCTCCTCTCCCCTCATCTCTCCTCTCCTCTCCCCTCATCTCTCCTCATCTCTCCTCTCCTCCCCTCCCCTCTCCCCTCATCTCTCCTCCCCTCTCCTCTCCCCTCGTCTCTCCTCTCCTCCCCTCTTCCCCCTCATCTCTCCTCTCCCCTCATCTCTCCTCATCTCTCCTCTCCTCCCCTCTCCTCTCTCCTCCCCTCTCCTCTTGTCTCTCCTCCCCTCCCCTCTTCCTCTCCCCTCATCTCTCCTCTCCTCCCCTCATCTCTCCTCTTGTCTCTCCTCTCCTCCCCTCTCCTCTCCCCTCGTCTCTCCTCTCCTCCCCTCTTCCCCCTCATCTCTCCTCTCCCCTCATCTCTCCTCATCTCTCCTCTCCTCCCCTCTCCTCATCTCTCCCCTCATCTCTCCTCATCTCTCCTCTCCTCCCCTCTTCCCCCTCATCTCTCCTCTCATCTCCTCTCCCCTCATCTCTCCTCTCCTCCCCTCTCCTCTCCCCTCATCTCTCCTCTCCTCTCCTCCCCTCTCCTCTCCCCTCATCTCTCCTCTCCTCTCCTCTCCCCTCATCTCTCCTCATCTCTCCTCTCCCCTCATCTCTCATCTTGTCTCTCCTCCCTCTCCTCATCTCTCCTCTCCTCCCCACTTCCCCCTCATCTCTCCTCTTGTCTCTCCTCTCCTCCCCTCTCCTCTCCTCTCCTCTCCCCTCATCTCTCCTCTCCCCCTCATCTCTCCTCTCCTCCCCTCTCCTCTCCCCTCATCTCTCCTCTCCTCTCCCTCATCTCTCCTCATCTCTCCTCTCCTCTCCCCTCATCTCTCCTCATCTCTCCTCTCCTCCCCTCTCCCCCTCATCTCTCCTCTCCCCTCATCTCTCCTCATCTCTCCTCTCCTCCCCTCTCCTCTCTCCTCCCCTCTCCTCTTGTCTCTCCTCCCCTCCCTCTCCTCTCCCCTCATCTCTCCTCTCCTCCCCTCATCTCTCCTCTTTCTCTCCTCTCCTCCCCTCTCCTCTCTCCCCTCGTCTCTCCTCTCTCCCCTCTTCCCCCTCATCTCTCCTCTCTCCCTCATCTCTCTCTCCTCCCTCTCCTCTCTCTCTCCCCTCATCTCTCCTCATCTCTCCTCTCCTCCCCTCTTCCTCCCTCATCTCTCCTCTCATCTCCTCTCCCCTCATCTCTCCTCTCCTCCCCTCTCCTCTCCCCTCATCTCTCCTCTCCTCTCCTCCCCTCTCCTCTCCCCTCATCTCTCCTCTCCTCTCCTCTCCCCTCATCTCTCCTCATCTCTCCTCCCCTCATCTCTCATCTTGTCTCTCCTCCCCTCTCCTCATCTCTCCTCTCCTCCCCACTTCCCCCTCATCTCTCCTCTTGTCTCTCCTCTCCTCCCTCTCCTCCCCTCTCCTCTCCTCTCCTCTCCCCTCATCTCTCCTCTCCCCTCATCTCTCCTCTCCTCCCTCTCCTCTCCCCTCATCTCTCTCTCCTCTCCCCTCATCTCTCCTCATCTCTCCTCTCCTCTCCCCTCATCTCTCCTCATCTCTCCTCTCCTCCCCTCTCCCCTCATCTCTCCTCTCCTCTCCTCTCCCCTCATCTCTCCTCTCCTCCCTCATCTCTCCTCTTGTCTCTCCTCTCCTCCCCTCTCATCTCCCCTCGTCTCTCCTCTCCTCCCCTCTTCCCCCTCATCTCTCCTCTCCCCTCATCTCTCCTCATCTCTCCTCTCCTCCCCTCTCCTCATCTCTCCCCTCATCTCTCCTCATCTCTCCTCTCCTCCTCCCTCTTCCCCCTCATCTCTCCTCTCCTCTCCTCTCCCCTCATCTCTCCTCCTCCCCTCTCCTCTCCCCTCATCTCTCCTCTCCTCTCCCCTCATCTCTCCTCATCTCTCCTCTCCTCTCCTCCCCTCTCCTCTCCCCTCATCTCTCCTCTCCTCTCCTCTCCCCTCATCTCTCCTCATCTCTCCTCTCCTCCCCTCTCCTCTCCTCTCCCCTCATCTCTCATCTTGTCTCTCCTCCCCTCTCCTCATCTCTCCTCTCCTCCCCACTTCCCCCTCATCTCTCCTCTTGTCTCTCCTCTCCTCCCCTCTCCTCATCTCTCCTCTCCTCTCCTCTCCCCTCATCTCTCCTCTCCCCTCATCTCTCCTCTCCTCCCCTCTCCTCTCCCCTCATCTCTCCTCATCTCTCCTCTCCTCTCCCCTCATCTCTCCTCATCTCTCCTCTCCTCTCCCCTCATCTCTCCTCATCTCTCCTCTCCTCCCCTCTCCCCTCATCTCTCCTCTCCTCTCCTCTCCCCTCATCTCTCCTCATCTCTCCTCTCCTCTCCTCCCCTCTCCTCTCCCCTCATCTCTCCTCTCCTCTCCTCTCCTCTCCTCTCCCCTCATCTCTCCTCTCCTCCCCTCTCCTCTCATCTCTCCTCATTTCTCCTCTTGTCTCTCCTCCCCTCTCCTCATCTCTCCTCTCCTCCCCTCTTCCCCCTCATCTCTCCTCTTGTCTCTCCTCTCCTCCCCTCTCCTCATCTCTCCTCTCCTCCCCTCTTCCCCCTCATCTCTCCTCTTGTCTCTCCTCTCCTCCCCTCTTCCCCCTCATCTCTCCTCTTGTCTCTCCTCTCCTCCCCTCTCCTCATCTCTCCTCTCCTCCCCTCTTCCCCCTCATCTCTCCTCTCCTCCTCCTTCATGGTCATCAGATATGACCCTATTTGGACATTCAGAGGCTGTGTGGTTACCATGGAAACACTATCATCTTCTACAACGTTGATTGACCAGTGGATCAAAACACTGAGTTTATTTTTAGTTTTCAACAGTTTTTGGACAAAACAACAAAACAATAAACAGAAGAAAACAAAGGATGGTTTATTTATTTTTATGTTTTTTCTGTGACTGAATAGTGTGATATAGTGTGATAGTGTGAATTCCTATCTTTATGGGGACTATGATATGTTTACACAGTCACACTGTGGGGACCTCTGACACTATGGGGACCCAAATTCAGGTCCCCACAAGGGTTGAATATAAACGTCCCCACTAATAAAACAGAAATGATGTGGCCCTACAAATACATTCATTAGTTTTTTCCAGAAGTCCCCATAAAGCATGAGAGAAACATGTGCAAATCCAAACATGTAGTTTTCCAATATTTGAAGATGCTTTTTTTTAAGGATTTACTTGTATGTATTTTTCATTATTCTTTTGTTTTTATTTATTTATTTTTAAAATAATTATGTTTTTAATTGATTGTTTTTATGTTAATTAATTTTATAATTAATTTTTATATTTTTTAAATTATTGTTATTGTATTTTTTCATTCATTTTTACTGTTTAATTTTTCTTGATGTAATTACATTTAAAATGTTTATTTCATTAAAAAAAGATTAAAGTTTAAAATCACTACTTGATTAACAAACTTGGTCCTCATGACACATGGGAACGAGTATGTATGTGTGTGTGTGTGTGTGTGTGTGTGTGTCAGCACTTAGCTGTAGTTTACTACAAACCCATTAAACACATCAGTGTGTGACAGTGTGTGTATGTATGTAAGTGGGTGTGTGTTTCTGTACGTTTCTACTGGACAATATATTACATTTAAGCACATTAATGGACTGAACATCCCCACAGTGTGATGCCCCCCCACCCCCCCACCCCACACCAAGAAGTCCACTTCATTTAACTAGTGATAACTGCACATGGACTGGAATTATAATTAGAGATGTTCAGAGTCATTCTGCTGCAAATAAGCAAATGAAGGGTTAAATATTTTACTATTATTATGTGATTAATTATGATAATGGATTAATCTGTTAATTTTCACATCACAACCATAATAATACTAATATTAATACTACTACTACTACTACTACTAATAATAACAATAATAATAATAATAACAATAATAATAATAATAATAATAATAATAATAATAATAATAATAATAATAACAATAATAATAATAATAATAATAATAATAATAATAACAATAATAATAATAATAATAATAATAATAATAATAATAATAATAATAACAATAATAATAATAACAATAACAATAATAATAATAAAAATAATAATAATAATAATAATAATAATAATAATAATAATAATAATAATAATAATAATAATAATAATAATAATAATAATAATAATAATAATAATAAGAAGAAGAAGAAGAAGAAGAAGAAGAAGAAGAAGAAGAAGTGTATAAATTTTTCCGTGTTGTTATGATGATGTTCAAATCCATGTTTTTGGTTTTATTTTCATTATCTCACAGCAGTGATGACCTGGTGATGACACCTTTGACAGGAGCCGAATCATCTTTCAACTAAGAAAGATGAGGAAGAGGAAGATAAAGACAAATGTGAGTGACATGATGACAGGTGGAGGAAGAAGCAGCAGGATGAGGCCGCGTGAAGGAGCAGCTGGAGCTCCTCACACACTGGGCGGAGACACAAATGGAGATGGAGGAGAGGAGGTAACAGAGGAGGAAGCCAGGACACCAACATAATGTTCAGACAAATACAGACGCTTTCCTTCTCTGATGTTTTTACTGCAGGAACACAAACCACTAGCCTAGCCTAGCCTAGCAGTGCTATCTCTATTCATTTCATGTATAGGTCTAGTGGTGCTTCATAGTCAGAGGAGGCGGGGCTAAAAGGTTTTCTTTCAAATCCTCTGTATGCAATAGTACTACAACCAATCAG
>CM035791.1:50854664-50867164 GCA_020466265.1 Siphamia tubifer | reverse complement strand
ACTAGTTATTTATTCCTTTTTTTTTACTTCATTTTGGGTTTTGTGGGTTTTTGTTTTTTGCCTTTTTTTCCACGTTATTTCTTATTTTGTGAATATATATTAGTTTCTGTTGATGTTGCTTATTTTGTTTATTTTTCTGTTTTTTTATTTTATTATTTTTCTTTAATTGTGTTCTGTTAGTGTCTTACTTTGTTCATGTTACATATTATTTTGTTGGTTTATTATTCATTTTTGTTCATTTTACTGATCACTTTGACTGTTTTTTGTTCATTGTGTTGTTTATTTTATCTTATTTTATTTTTTACTGTGTCTCAGTCTCAGGAGTTAAAGGGTTAATCATTCTAAAATGGATCTAATAACAAGGCAGCCAATACAACGTTCTAAAATGTATCAAAGGACAAAACATCCCATAATACAAAGTTATGTTATGGTCTGCTCTAAATTAACACAAATGACAGCAGTCATTCAACAATGTTGGTATCTGTGCGTAAGTACTGCACTGTAAATAAATAAACATTTAAAACTAAAACCTACTTGTGCCCCTGGTTCTGCATCAGCATCATGAAAACCTCATATGAGGAAGTGGAGCATTAATGTTCACAGGCAGAACTAGAACAGTCACCGTCTATAAGATATGGACTAATGGGGACTTGTCCAAAGTTAAGACAAATAACACTGGTCTAGTCAGAAGTTACACACACATACAGTCATACGTCAATTTACAAAAGACCTGACGAACAAATTATACAAGTTAGAAAATGAAACCCCCAATACATTTTCATGTCATGATTTTTAGTTTTTATTGTATATTTTTGACTTTTTATCTTATGATTTGGATGTTTTTCTCATATTTTTGACACGACTAATGAATAATCCAAGTTAGGAAATGCCTTTACGTAAAATTGTCATCTCTGAATACGAAAGAAGTTATGAAATGAAACCCCCAAAAATGTTTTCATCTAATGATTTTTACTTTTTATTACACAATTTTGCCTTTTTATCTTATGATTTTGACTTTTATCACAGAATTTTGACTTTTTATTGATTAATTTTTAATGGTTTGCATGTTTTGTTCATTTTTAACACATATTTCATACAAAATGTGTAGACTTTAATACTTTTTAAAGGGTAGTATTGGGGGCCTTGGAACCAATCAGGCCTTTTACATGTAAAATGCGACTCTACTTGTGAAAAAAATCACGTTATGAAACCACGACTGGAATGAATTAATTTTGTAAATTGAGGTACCACTGCATTTTCAACTAAAATAATAAAAGTAGTTTAAAAAGAAATATAACAGGACTATGCACTATGTTTTACATTCCTCTACCGGAATTAAACATCTAATATGATCCAGATGGTCATTATTTCCCTACAAAACAAGCCTCAGAAAACAAATGAGTATTATATAACTGTAATTAGTTGGAAGAAGCTTTGGCTCAACAATGTGTTTAGTTCAAATGCAGCAGCGTCTACCTGTGATCTATGCATTTGTTAACGTGACTTTGTTTTTAGGTACAAAGGAGGTGGAGTTGAATGGTTTTGGGCTGAATTTGGAGCTGAGTTGTAATATGCATAAAGGTAAATGTATTCATTTGTTTTGGAAGGTGTTCATTCTGTAATCCAGGAAGTCACTGCTAAACACTTTTCCCTGTCTCCTTCTTTTTATTTACTTCATCATTTTCCTGCCAATTTGTTGCACACTGACAGTAAATCTTTGATGACAATTCTTCTGTTTTTGGCTTTAAAAAAATGCATCTTTATACAGTGGTATTCTACTCAGGTTCCTACAGTTGACATGTGGACATCCCACATTTCTGCTCGTATTCTTCTTGAGAAACTCACTCGTGATCTTAACCAGAGGTCGGATAAGTTTAGGAGGATCTGGGAACCAATGGCCAAAAATCTTCTGTAAAATGAACAAAACTGAACCAAATAATCAATAAAATGAACAAAAGTTAACAGGATATTCAGTAAAATAGACAGAAATTTAAAAATGATTCAGTAAAATTAAGAGTAAAATGTAATATTTTTGACTTGAGTTTTCTTTATCACTAATACACATGTGGGAACATTTTATTAGTTTGATTCTAGAAGCTTCTGTCTGTAGACCAGTGTTATTGGACAGTGTTAAAGATGACCAGAAATGACCAAAATAATCAATAAAATGAACAAAAATGACCAAAATATTCAGTAAAATTTTACATTTTCAGCCCAGTCTTATCTTATAAACTTGATCCAACCATCATTTAAAACTTGTATTTTTCTTTATCACTAACACACATGTGGGGACATTTCATTAGTGTGATTCCAGAAGCTTCTGACTGTAGACCAGTGAGTACACAAAAGGAAAAGCTGTTATTTCTCACATTCACACTTAAAGCGATACCTGATACTGTTCTCGTGTCACACCGTTGTGCGCCCTCCAGCTGGCCGTTCATTATCACCAAGTCATCAACTGGACATGTTTCATGGCACAGTGTGTGGTTGAATTAGTCGCACAAAGATCAACAGTCCTTTGAAAAAAGGCCCTCCCATCGATGGCTGCCCTCAGCTCGCATCAGTCCAACACTCCTACACACATTCAAGTGTGCAGAGGTCACATAATTATACCCAGTCAATGTTGTGGGAGTTAAATCAACACTGATATATCAAACAAAGTTAAGAAAATGGAGCCATTTCAGTACAGGAAGTCATAAACACTGCTTCTATCACCTTTATGATGTTTTTAAAACGCTTTCTGCTCACACTTTCCATTCCAGAATGTTAATAAGCTGCTAATTCTATGGACATTTTGATGTAATTTTATGGTAATAATGTCTTTATAACCGCTTATTACAAGTAATATCCATACAGTTTCCAGTGTAATTACTCTGCAGTTTCTAGGTAATAGATGTTTCCATCAACCTTGGAAATTCGCTATATATATATATATATATATATACATACATACTTTATATCCACGGTTCTCAAACTGGGGTCCGCGGACCCCTAGGGGGACGTGGCGCATGTCCAGGGGGTATGCGAAATTATTCACGGTTTTGCTTTGTTTGTTTGTTTTTTTTGTTTTTTTTTGCTGTTTTATTTTGAAATACTGAAGTTTTATTTTGTAGCGAGCGGGCGGAAGTAACAGCGCTGTTTGACGCCAGCTTGACTAAATTGAGACGGAGCGAGTCACAGGCTATTTTTAGCCACCCTGCAGCGAACATGGATCGATTTTTGTGTCCGCCAAGTTCCTCAAGAAGTGGTAAAAGAAATGACAATGAAAATGACAATGACAAAAACAAACGCCCTAACCCTAAAAAGAGAAAGTACATTGATAGTTATATTGAGTTTGACAAGCTCATCCCTCTCATTAAGTCTCTGTCTGTCTGTCTGTCTGTCTGTCTGTCTGTCTGTCTGTCTGTCTGTCTGTCTGTCTGTCTGTCACACACACACACACACGGTTTTGTGTGTCTTTTGTTCCGTTTATTATTTTAAAATTATTTAAAATTGTTGTCTCTGAAGTGTTCATTTATATTATAATACCTGAAAATGTGGCTGGTTTGCACAAAAGCACTATTAAAAAAGGTTATCATTGTTTCATAATAATCATTGTTGAAGTGGTTTTTTATCATTTTCAGTATCGCGAGGATGAGGGGGGACATGGAAAAATTTCACCCCTCCAAGGGGGACCTGGGCCAAAAAAGTTTGAGAACCCCTGGTTTATATTATATATTATTATTTACTAAGTGATATGAGTAACAGCGTAGACAACACACATTAAGACAATATGCTCTTTTTTTTTCCTCAAACATGATGTGGACAGTGTAGTGTTGGTCTCGGCCGCTGACTTACACTTTTTGCATTTAATATAAAAAGTGAGGACATGTGACAGACGTGTGGACAGTACAGTTTTAGTTTTCACCTACTGATGTGCAGCTAAATTTAACAGAAAATTCTTTGCTAACGTTAGCCTTTGTTTTGTTGCAGTTCAATGCTGTTTGTGTCAGTGGACATTGTTACGTTACAGTGAACTGTCATTGCTGGACAGACATGTGTACGTGTTTTGGGTTTTTTGGGGGGGTTTTTTTAGACTGTGTTGTTCCTCTGCGATGACATCATCACAACCCATCCACTCGACTTTGACTTTATCGACTTGAAAAAACCTGAAGTCGTTAATGCCCTACACTGAATCCTCAGTGTCTCCCAGTAGCAGTGTTGCGCGGGCTACCCACTGGCCAGCGGATATCCGCGGGTGACCCGCGAGTCGGGCGGGCTGGGTCGCAGTATTAATACATATTGCGGATGCGGGTGGGGCGGGTCAGGGACGATCAATACCCGCTGAGGTGTGTGTGTGTGTGTGTGTGTGTGCGCGTGCTCGGCTCGCGCATGTGTAAGCCCATCAGTTCCTGTTTTGAATGCTTTTTTATCCCAACTTTTTGTTATTTGTTATTAGCGCCAAATCTCCCTGAACACTCAGAGAAAAGAGTGAAAATGTCGGACTTGATCAGGGAGAAGATTAAAACAGGCGATGCGAAGGTTGTACGGAAACGTTGTATGTGTTGGCTTTATAGAGTGATGATGTGGGTGGAGTCTATTTTATGTGCTGGAGTGCATATTGAGACGTTAGAAAGGAGGCAAAAATTATGCTTCATGACTTTTAACATTAGAAGCACAAGGTAAAGATGCTGCGAATGTACTATGTGAGTTTAGAGACAAATTTAAACTCGCGGGTTGATAGCGGGCGGGTTGGGTTTATCGATACGTGACATCATGCGGGTTGGGCGGGGCGGGCCGAGCCACGTCTTGGGTTTGGGCGGGGCGGATTTCTGTAAAACCCCCTAGCCACGCATCACTACCCAGTAGGGTCAGAGGTCAGGCAACACCTGTGTATCAGCAGCTCATACTGGTGTATGAGTGAGTGTGTGTGTGTGTGTGTGTGTGTGAGAGAATGTGAGGAATTGTAAAGTGCTTTGGGCACCAACTGGTGGATAAAATATCCTAAATAAGTACAGTCCATTTACCATGAGGTGGTTTTTCAGACATTTCAATGTTCTAATATATCGCAAAAGTGCAATGGAAACACTTTTTCTGGAATTAAACGTTATAGGATGTGACGTACATGGTCATTAGACCTGTTCAAGAAAAACTTTTTTGTTATTTTAAAGCCAATTGCTGTGATTGTCATTCTTCGACCTGTGGAATGAGCAGATATGAAATTATTTCGATGTTGGACCATGGGAAGGTCCGCCTCATGAGCCATGAAGTTTGAATGTTTATTTTTGTCACAAACACCTGACATGTTGAAACATTTTACCTTGTGACACTCAATATACGAGTAATTTAGACAGGCAGAGCGGTTTTTAAAGCAAAAATATGTGATTTTTGGGGTGTCAGCTCATGCATCACATCATTGAACCTCATACATGAACTGAATCAACTAAATATAATGAGAAAGTGAACTGTGAAATAAAATATATTAACAATACCATTGAACAGAACAATTCAATTTGTCATTTTATTTAGTCTCTCTCTCTTTGTCTCCTTCTCCACATCCGTCTGGCCTTTTTTCTGCCCGTGTCCATCACTTTAACCCCCCCCCTTCACACCCACCCTCTCATTTTTGCCTATCTTGAACCACTCAGATTTTTTCCTTCCTTCTCATTTCCGTCTCTCTCTGTCTCGCTCTACCTCTCTCTCGCTCTACCTCTCTCTCTCTCCACTCTGTCTCTCGCCCACCTCTGTCACTTGTACTTAGCTAATTAGGCTAATATAACGTGAGGGAGTTGTTGGGTTTTTTTTTTTTACTGTGCTTAGTGCCGGCAGAGGAAAAATATTTGCTGTCTATTTTACTACCTGCTCGGCCCAATTAATCCTTCTTCCTTTTTTTTTTGGTGTGTTGGCTCATCAGGTTTCTGTCTCATCATGTCCTTCCTCATTATTCGCTTCATTTGCAGATGGCACTTGGCCTACATAGAAGACTTTTTAAATGTATTTTATTTTTTTAGGCCTGTCGAAATGAATGCATTAACGCAGATTAATCCATCACTCTGATTAAATAATGGGATTCAACATTTTAACACAATTAAATGAAGCACTTGTTTTTAGGTGTGTTGTTGAAACTGTCATATATATATAAATGTTCCTCTCGCCCCACGTGGGCGGTGTCTCCTTCAGACTCAGGTCCTCTACCAGAGGTCTGGGAGCCTGAGGTTCTGTGCAGGATCTTAGCTGTTCCTAACAATGCGCTCTTTTGGACACAGATCTCTGATGTTGTTCCTGGTATCTGCTGGAGACATTGTCCCAGCTTGAGGGTCACTGCCCCTAGTGCCCCCATCACTACTGGTACCACTGTTGCCTTCACACTCCACATTTTCTCTAACTCCTCTTTCAGCCCTTGGTATTTCTCTTCTCTTCTCATGTTCTTTCTTTCTCATGTTGCTATCACTGGGGACTGCTACATCTATCACCACCACTGTCTTCTCATGTTTATCCACCACCACTATGTCAGGCTGATTGGCCATCACCATCTTGTCAGTCTGGATCTGGAAGTCCCACAGGATCTTGGCCTGTTTGTTCTCTGTCACTTGTGGGGGGTTCTCCCATCTTGACCCTGGGACCTCCAGTCCATACTCTTTACAGATGTTCCTGTACAGTATGTCCTCTACCTGGTTATGCCTCTCCATGTATGCCTTACCTGCCAGCATCTTACACCTGCTGTGATGTGCTGGACTGTTTCAGGGGCTTCTCTACACAGCCGACACCTGGGGTCCTGTCTGATGTGGTAGACCCCGGCCTCTATTGCTCTGGTGTTCAGGGCTTGTTCTTGTGCAGCCATGAGTAGTGCCTCTGTGCTGTCCTGTGCTGTCCTTGTACACCAGAGCAATAGAGGCCGAGGTCTACCACATCAGACAGGACCCCAGGTGTCGGCTGTGTAGAGAAGCCCCTGAAACAGTCCAGCACATCACAGCAGGGTGTAAGATGCTGGCAGGTAAGGCATACATGGAGAGGCATAACCAGGTAGCGGGCATACTGTACAGGAACATCTGTAAAGAGTATGGACTGGAGGTCCCAGGGTCAAGATGGGAGAACCCCCCAAAGGTGACAGAGAACAAACAGGCCAAGATCCTGTGGGACTTCCAGATCCAGACTGACAAGATGGTGATGGCCAATCAGCCTGACATCGTGGTGGTGGATAAACATGAGAAGACAGTGGTGGTAATAGATGTAGCAGTCCCCAGTGATAGCAACATGAGAAAGAAAGAACATGAGAAGAGAAGAGAAATACCAAGGGCTGAAAGACGAGTTAGAGAAAATGTGGAGTGTGAAGGCAACGGGGCAGTGACCCCCAAGCTGGGGGAATGTCTCCAGCAGATACCAGGAACAACATCAGAGATCTCTGTACAAAAGAGCGCATTGTTAGGAACAGCTAAGATCCTGCGCAGAACCCTCAGGCTCCCAGACCTCTGGTAGAGGACCCGAGCCTGAAGGAGACACCGCCCAGGTGGGGCGAGGGGAACATAAAAAAAAAAAAAATATATATATATATATATATATATATATATATATATATATATATATATATATATATATACAGTCTATAAATCAGTTTTTCTATCTGACTGAACAGTTCCTCTGTCGGTGATTCTTTCTTAGTTTCAGTTTGATCAGATTTTGTGAGTAAACTTGTCCAGAGTTAATTTCAGACGTATATAATGTCCAGATGTGGTGTTAGTTTTCTAGTTTCCAGTTTCTTCTCTAACAGTAGATGTTGTTTCTCCTTCAGGAAGCAGTGATCAGCGCCTGGATCTATATCTATCTATCTATCTATATATATATATATATATATATATATATATATATATATATATATATATGTGTGTGTGTGTGTGTGTGCAGATATAGACTGGGTGCCATTTGCCCTCTGGTTTTGAACATCACCATTCAGGTCCGTTAGGTTCCACTTATTTTGCTGCCCGCATGCGCCCGGGTCCTGTGGGGCATGGATCCCCACCGTCACATTGACCACCAAGCATTTTCACAGAGAAAAATCCCGTCAGTTCAATCATCCTCAGACAAATGTGTCATTGTCTTGGATGCTGGACATCAGTAATACTTTGAAAGTATACTTATTTTATCGTGACTTTGACCAGTAAACATAATAATCAATCACATGTGTATGATAGATTGGATATTGACATTAGTAAGTTTTAAGTAAGTTTTGTATGATATGAACGTTATGCACATGTTTTGTTTTGTATGGGGGTTATTGTTCACCTTAGTTTTTGACTAAATCTAAATACAATATTAGAAAAATAAAATATAAAAAAGTCTACCTACAATGGTATCATTATATGATATGAATAGTACTCATACTCCTCATCTGAACCCGCTTTATCCTCACTAGGGTCACAGGGGTCACTGGGGGGCTAATCCAGCTACAATGGGTGAAGGCGGGGTCAGAGGTCACCCTGTATGAGTCTGCAGTTCGTCTCAGGGCTGAACATATATAGACAATCACTCTCACATTCACACCTATGGACAATTTAGATTAACCAGTTAACCAGTTAACCAGTTAACCTATCAGCCTATCTCAATATGAACAGTAACGCTTCCAAATGCAAAGTAAAATTAAAACTAAAAGCAGTCTCAAAGGCCTTCGCTGTCCCTCGCGACTGCCTCGCCTCGCGACTGCCTCGCCACGCAACGTCCGAGTCAAATTTGAGCTAAATCAGTGTTTGTATGTCCGATCTAATGTCATTATAGTAAAGGTGACTTTGTAGGGGGCGCTATAGTACAAAATCAGAATGTGTTTAGCTAAACGGATGTAGACCTGGGAGACAGACGTCTGTGTTAAATTTCAGCCAAATCGGTATTCGTATGTCCGAGGTGAAGCAATTCATGTAGTGATCATTTTTCCCCAAAACTTTGCAACGTCGTAGCATAAAAACGATGCATATTTTCCGAAACAATTCGATAACTTAATGTCCCACTTGTCTAGATCATATTCTTCGATTTTTAGTTCATTTAGGCCAACGGTCTAGGAGGAGTTCGTTCAATTCCAATGACAGCGAAAATCCATGACTCATCATTTTTAAAATTTCAATCCAAGATGGCGGACTTCCTGTTGGTTTATGGGCGTGGCCATCATATGATGAACATGTACCAATTTTCATAGCTCTAACTTCACTAGGGCGTAATCTATTTTACCTTTTCTAGGGGGCGCTGTAGACACATTTCTTTACTGACTTTTATGTCGACTTTTTAGTCGACTAAAATTATTTTAGTCGACTAAAAGCCGTGAGCCACCTCCACCCCTGGACCCTTTTACAGTTTTACATTCCATTCCATTCAGCAGATGTTTTTATCCAAAGTGACTTACAATAGAGGACATATATATAGCCTGTATGTTCTCTAATTGTTCCTCGTGGTTCTGATCCAAACCCCATCAGCAGCATGTGATAGAAGTAGTTAGGTTGACCTTGACCTTTGACCTTTACTCAAATGGATCATTACATCTGATGCACATTATCTATATGTATATGCACATGTAATTTCATGGTGATATCTCAAGTATTCATTGAATTATATCATGATATGTCTCTGTGGACATGGACACACACACACACACACACACACACACACAAACAAGACGATTACAATAATCTTTTATTAATCATAAAACCAATAAAGGCAAACAGGTTTACACATTTGACTTTTGCTTTTTTATGAACTAAAACCAGTTAGTGAGAACATCCTCCTTCATGCTCACTTACATTTAATCCCACCCGGGAGCTGCTTATTCCAACCACAATGTCCTCATGGGCGACTAAAGCTGTGTGTGTGTGTGTGTGTGTGTGTGTGTGTGTGTGTCAGCAGAAATCTAAATAGAATGTGAGAAAGTTTGACAGGAACTATCAACCACAGAAGAAGAAAACCTAGGGCTGTCAAATGATTCAACATTTGAAACAGATTAATCACTGGGTCTGATTTGGATTCATTTGAATTAAATACATTCATTTCTCAATTTCCCAATAATTTACTCAGCTAACGAATGATCCAAGTTACGAAAAACCTTTACATCAAATTTTCATCTCTGAATATGAAAGAAAATTAAATTTCCGAAAGAAAACCGAAACCCCTGAGACGTAAATATAGTAGTAGTGTACGTATCATCCCATTGGCTACCCATGATGCTTTTGGTGACCTTTGACCTTCATTCATCACAGAGTTACTGTTGATTGGTGAGTTTTTCCCAGTGTGTTCATTTAAACTTTATTACAGAACGTATTCATTATTCATCATGAGCCCAAAGAAAGTGGTTCTGGTGCGAATGAAAAGAAGAAGTGACTGCGTGAAAAAAAAAGGAGGAGGAGCCAACATTCCATCAGGGGAATTCATGGGTAAAAAAACATCCCGAAAAAATGTTCACAGTCGTGCTATCGCCCACTTTGACGACGTACGCCTTCAGCATTTTAGGAAGATTATGAAAAGTGGTCAATCGTCTTTGGATCAATATTTCACCAAACGTCCGTCAACAAACATTGTTGAAGGTGAAAGTGACAATTAAAACAAACCCAATGGTATGAAAATGACCCACATGTCTGGGATGAAAATGACCCACGTGTCTGGGATGAAAATGACCCACGTGTCTGGGATGAAAATGACCCACGTGTCTGGGATGAAAATGACCCACATGTCTGGGATTAAAATGACCCACATGTCTGGGATGAAAATGACCCACATGTCTGGGATGAAAATGACCCACGTGTCTGGTATGAAAATGACCCACGTGTCTGGGATGAAAATGACCCACGTGTCTGGTATGAAAATGACCCACGTGTCTGGGATGAAAATGACCCACGTGTCTGGGATGAAAATGACCCACGTGTCTGGGATGAAAATGACCCACATGCCTGGGATGAAAATGACCCACATGCCTGGGATGAAAATGACCCACATGTCTGGGATGAAAATGACCCACATGTCTGGGATGAAAATGACCCACATGTCTGGGATGAAAATGACCCACATGTCTGGGATGAAAATGACTCACATGTCTGGGATGAAAATGACCCACATGTCTGGGATGAAAATGACCCACATGTCTGGTTCATTTAATGGTTTAATGTTCAGTCAGTGAAGACACATCTAAAATATACTGTTTATAAAACTGAAAGCACATATTTATACTAAATGTCTATACTTTTATCATTTTAAAGGGTTTAGACCAGGGGTGTCAAACTGCGGTCCTCAAGGGCCAGTGTCCTGCATGTTTTAAATGTTCCCCTCTTCCATTACACCTGAAGCCCATTGCATTATTATCAGTGTTCTGCAGAACTGATGAGGAGCTGATTATTAACTCTTTAAGTGTCAGCGTTGATGCATTCTGAATGGATGATTTAGTTTAAATATTCAGAAAAATTTTACCATTTTCCTTTTAGTTTTGTGGATGTAAACAGTGTTTTTCCCAAATTTTCCACATAATTTTTTCATTTTGTAAATATGTATTAGTTTTTTGTTAATTTTGTTGCTGATTTTGTTTATTTTTCAAATTGTATTTTTTTTTTAATGTCATTATTTTTCTTTGGTTTTCTGCCATTTGGGTTTTACTTTGCTCATGTTACCAATTATTTTGTTAACTTATTATTAATTTTAGTTTTTTTGTTGTTGCTCATTTTGATTGCTAAAATCTCAGGAATTAAAGGGTTAAACTGAATCATATGGAAGAGGGAAATCTCTAAATCATGCAGGACACCGGCCCTCTAGGACTGGAGTTTGACACCCCTGGTTTAGGGGGTAGTATTGGGTGTTTAGGGGGTAGTATTGGGTGTTTAGGGGGTAGTATTGGGTGTTTAGGGGGTAGTATTGGGTGTTTAGGGGGTAGTATTGGGTGTTTAGGGGGTAGTATTGGGGGTTTAGGGGGTAGTATTGGGTGTTTAGGGGTAGTATTGGGTGTTTAGGGGGTAGTATTGGGTGTTTAGGGGTAGTATTGGGTGTTTAGGGGGTAGTATTGGGTGTTTAGGGGGTAGTATTGGGGGTCTTGGAACCACTCAGGCCTTTTACATATAAAATGTGACTATATGAAAACACTTCTGGAACAGTTTAATTTTGTAAGTACAGGTACCACTGTATTAATATTCACTATATGAACAAATATAATTTGTATTTTCATGTTTACAGTCTAGTTTCTTCACATGTACTCAGATGTTTAACGTTGCTTCGTCAGTCGTATAGATTTATTCATTTTCAAAGTTACTCTCTGACTTATTTTAATAATATTAAACACATCCTGTTCTTTCTCTCCTCCTTTATTCTCTTCTGTTCTCGTTGACTGATTGGTGGAAACTGGAGCCGCTTGGTATGGAAATGAACCTGACCCAAATACACATACACACGCACACACGTTTACATGCGTCATGTGGACCAAGTTTGTAATCATCATTTGTAGGGAAAGTATGTATTGGGTAGTGAGTGTAAACACATTTTTTTAAATAAATATATATTTTTTTAAATGT
>CM035791.1:50844664-50849664 GCA_020466265.1 Siphamia tubifer | reverse complement strand
TGAAATAGAATAGAATAGAATAAAATAAAATAGAGGAGAGAAACAAGTGTAAACAACCATAGAAGAAGAACAACAACAGGTGTAGATTTCCTTTTATCACAGATAAGTGATGAATGTGAGAAAACGTCAACAATCTTTAAATTCTTTTTACAGAAGCGACAACAGTCGTTCAGCTCCATAATCCACCATTTTGTTTAGTCATTCCTAACTTTCTCCAGACTCCTCCAACAACTTTCAGGCGCTCTAACTACATCATCCTAAAGATTACACTGATTGGTTGTAGAACCGTCCTATTGCATACAGAGGATTTGAAAGACAACCTTTTAGCCCCGCCTCCCCTGACTATGGAGCACCACTAGACCCATACATGGAATGAATAGAGATAGCACTGCTAGGCTAGGCTAGGCTAGGCTAGGCTAACATTATGCACTTCTGTTATTTTGACATTTCGTAAATATCGGTAAAGTTTTGCGCATATATCCAGTGGAAAAACAACTCATGATAAGACATTGGACAAATCAGGTAAAACTTTCGCGAAGGGGCCGAGTTTGTTGCACCTGGAATCATTTTTTTTTTCTCCCTTTGAACGACGCTATAACAGTCGTAGAAAAACAATCAGGTTCGATTCTTTAATACGGTGATTTCATTATTTACTGTAGCTGACCTTTTCTGTGGTTTTACCTTTTCTTTCTTCCTTTGTCTTCCTTCCTGTCCCTCTTTGTGCCTCCTCCACATCTCTCCCTCTCCTCTCCCTCTCCCTCACCTCTCCTCTCTAAAAGATGAAACCAATTTTTCAGCCCACGCAGGAGACAAATTGCTCCTAATAATCCCTCGTTTCCTGAAGAGGGCCTTTTTTCTTTCCTACTCAGCCAAGAGACCAGAACCTTAATGGATATGTGGAATTAGGAGAAAAATGTCAGGGTGGTTTAATGACAGACACTGTTCTGGTTTTTCATTGTAAAATAGAGAAAGAGAAACGAGAGGGAAGCTGCCCCCCCCCCCCACCACCACACCAGTACCAGTGTTGATAGGCTGACTTCTGATTCAGGGAGATGGTAGATGATGGTCTGAGGTGGAGAGGCGCTGATGCAATTATGTGTCAGGCTCAGATTTTAGGCCTGTTTAAATATGTAGCAGCTGGAAAGATCGCACATTTCATGACACGCTCGGATTCATCATATACGCTTTTGTTCCCTCTGGTGAGACTTTTACATTACGGATCACTAGTAGTGTGGAGACTCTATGCTAATTTTGATGTAATTTAATGCTAATACCTTTATAACCGCTTATTACAAGTAATATCCATGTAGTTTCTAGGAAAATTATTATTATTAATAATTTTTACCATGAAATTACATCAACATGACCTTAAAAATTACCACCTTAATGAAAGCTGTTTGCATCGTTATTATGCAGTGGTCGACGCTGCAAACAAAAGAAAGATGCAACAACCAAAAACACAAACACATAAAACAAATGCAACACAAGTGAAGCTGCAAGAGAAAAAATGCTACAATAACAGAAACAAGAAGAATCAAAAACATATGTTTT
The DNA here is from genome assembly GCA_020466265.1 of Siphamia tubifer. Taxonomy (NCBI): domain Eukaryota; kingdom Metazoa; phylum Chordata; class Actinopteri; order Kurtiformes; family Apogonidae; genus Siphamia; species Siphamia tubifer. The sequence continues at coordinate 50,848,113 of CM035791.1, read as the reverse complement.
GGTATAAATTAATTAACTAATACTTTTTATATAAATAGTAATATTAAACATATTTAACTATTATATTTAGGCCTATGGGTGGTTAAGATAAACCTCTTTGAGTCTTCTTATTGTCTTTTCATTATTTTAATATCACAATCATAAGTTAGTTACAGTATTACAAACTAATTTAAAAAGATTCTTTTTAAAGTTACACAAGTCACAAAAGTCTCTAAGTCAGGTTTGTGAGTCATTGGGTGCAGCTGCTTTAGGAGCAGATAAGACACTGGAGTCTTCTTCAGATGTTTATTAAGTAGCTCCTCTTTGTTCCTCCTTCTTTCTTCAGGCACTTAAAGTGTTGTTTCTGGAAACTTCCATTGTTGGGTTTATCGACCTCTGTATGCAAATTAGTCTGACCTTATGTCTCCTGAGTAGAGACATCTCCTTCCAAGTCGATTTAACACAATAAAATAATAAGACATTACTTTATATTTAATACATTTAATACAAACCCCCAAAACAACTGCAAGAGAGAAACGCTGCTACTTCACACCAAAACAAAACGGAAGTTCACCAAAATAAAATGGAAGAAGAAGAAGAAGAAGAGGTTCATTAATTTGAGCGATTACCGTTAAAAGTTATCGGTATGTCCCTCGTTTTAGCATCTCTGCTGCTCTTCTATGATATTAGAACAGATTATGGTCAAGTGTTTTAAAAAAGATAAACTTTCCTCTTAAATTAATGAACCACAACGTCATATTCTTTTGTTTTATTTTGGTGAACTTCTGTTTAGTTGTGGAGTGACTTAGCAGCGTTTCTCTCTTGCAGTTGTTTTTGGGGGTTTGTACGTTTTTGTTTCTGCTTGGTTTCTGTTATGGCAGCATTTTTGCAGCAAAGAAAAATGCTGCAAGATCGAGAGAGAAACGCTGTAAAATCACTCCACAACTAAACATAAGTTCACCAAAATAAAAGGGAAGAAGACGACGGTGGAAGCAGATGAAACATTTGGCCATAATCTGTTACATTATCAATGAACAGCAGAGGTACGATGCTAAAACTAGCTAAAATTAGCGACGTACGGATGCCTTTTTACGCTAATGTCTCAAATGCATGAACTTCAACTTCTTTTGTTTTATTTTGGTGAACTTCTGTTTAGTTGTGGAGTGAATTAGCAGCGTTTCTCTCTTGCAGTTGTTTTTGAGGGTTTGTACGTTTTTGCTTCTGCTTGGTTTCTGTTATTGCAGCATTTTTCTCTTGCAGCTTCACTTGTGTTACATTTCTTTTATGTGTTTGTTGCATCATTCTTGTGTTTGCAGAGTTTTGTCGATGCGGTGCCTTTTATCCCTGTCGACCACCGTACTATTTCCTAGAAGCTGCAGAGTAAATGCACTGGAAACTGTATGGAAATTACTTGTAATAAGTGGTTACAAAGGCATTATTACCATGAAATTACATCTAAATTAGCATAGAAATGACCACTTTATTAGTGATCTGTAATGTAAAGTGTTACCATACCCTCCTCAGGTGTAAAATTATTTCACGCACACACACATAAAAAGGATGGGACGGTGTGGAAACTCTTCCATCCTGTCTTTGATGAGGCTTAGATATGCTTTCATCTGTGTGACCCCTCCCACAGACCCCTCTCAGTGACAGACACTTTAAACAACCAACCAACACCTGGTCAGTAGTTCTGGTAAACAAATCATGAGGACCAAATGACATGTAATAGGAGCCCATTTTGATGCTTTTACCAAAAGTGGGGGAAATAGAGCAGGAGAAATCATGCGTGTTTGTACAAATTGGTGTGCTTTTTTTTTTTTTTGGGCCGTATCTGCATAAGTATTACAAATGTGTGTGGAAAAAAGGAGCAGAAAATGACAATTACATTTTCACTGATTTGTAATGTATTAAAAAAGGTAGATGAGTTAATACTCATGTAATCCTTTTGTGCATAAATTATAATAACTTTAGTTAAGTTTCAATAACACTTCATAAAACCTACTGTATTTTTCGGACTATAATGCCCTATTTGCACGGGATAAATATTTTTATCAGCTATTTTAACTTTTTATCAGATAATTTTGAGTTTTTATCACATAATTTTGTCTTTGTGTCATAATTGTGAATTTTTATTTCATAATTTTTATTTTATTTTTTTTATCTCAGGAGTTTTATTTTTTATCTTATAAATAGAGAAATATTTGGAGTTGACATTATTATTATTATGATGTTATGAGGCCTTGGAACCAATCAGGCCTTTTACATATAAAATGTGACTCTACTACTACTCATGTTACAAAACCACTTCTGGAATGAATTAATTTTGTAAATTGCGGTACCACTCTGCTGATTTAAATACCATTTAGGAACCGAAACTGTTTTGAAAGTAATAATTCGGTGTCAGTGATGGATTAAAGCCTTTCAGTACCAAACCCGACGAACAACCCCCTGTTTTAACAACATGAGTTTAACCCTTTGTTGGTCAGCTCAACCGTTTGGTAGAGGTAACTTTGAACCCTCATATCTAATCTAAATTTAACTCCTTTGACACCAAACTTCTTTGGCAGTCAATGATATATTCAAGCTAGTTTATGCTAGTATATATACAACCAAGGAAGAAGATCATAGCCATGACAACACCTCTGCTATGATCTTTTCTTTTGGACACAAAATTGCAGGCATTTATTCACTTTTAGGGCAGTGGTTCTCAAAGTTTTTTCAGTGATGTTGTGAAATCATGAAACAAAAACTCAAAATCATGAGATAAAAAATAAAGGTTGTGAAATAAAAAGTCAAAAATCATAAGATACAATTTCTAAATTATGAAAAAAGTGAAAATTGTCAGACAAAAAGTCAAAATGGTGACATAAAAAGTCAAACTTATGACATAAAAAGTAAAAATCATGAAAAAAAAAGTCACAATTATGAGATAAAAACTTACTAAAATGTCAGGGGGTACTGGACTAAAAATATGTTTCTAAGGGGGAACATCACTGAAAAAGGTTAGGGTTAATTAATCTAATTTCACAAATTATGTTGGTAAGATTGATGAAGGAATAATGTTTGGGTTTTAATACTTTAAATATATGGTCAGTAAAACAATAAATAAATATATGTTTTATGTTATAATAGTCCCTGTGAGGTGGAAAAAGCAAGTGTTGTTAGAAAATAACTGTTGGTGTTTAATTCTATTTAAAACTGAACATTTAACAGTGTGTTTATTCACCTGTTTATTCATGGACATGTTTAAGGATGATCTTTAGAGACTGTGAAGACCATGGAGGCACTTCTATCATCTGTGAATTTAGGATTCAAACTGACTTGACATAATAATCAAAGCGAAGCAAACTTTCTCAAGTGCCGTTAATTTGATGGAAATAGCAAAAACGCAACATTTTTATACATTAAAAAAAAAATAAATAAAAAAGATAAACCTCAAGGGTCGCATGTCAATTATAGACAGATTG
>CM035791.1:50789664-50842164 GCA_020466265.1 Siphamia tubifer | reverse complement strand
TGTATGTCAGCGTTGCTGATATAAAGGTGTGACACCTTGTGGCTCATGCTGCTGTCAGTGTGACCGCTGCTGCTGGTTGGATACTCCACGTTCCAGTGCAGCGTCTGCGTCGGCACCAGGTTGATGACATTATTCACTTCAAACTCTAACTGCATCACCTCATATGACGGACTTTCCAACCTGCAAGGACAAGGAAAAAGACAAGATAAGATGAATATGAGAAGAACAGGACACTGAGGGGTTCCATTTACACACTGGGAAAAAAAGTTTACCAAGAGTATGTTTCTCATTTTTAATCTGACCCAACAATGGTTTGGAGAAATTATTCAAATCAGTGTGTGTGTGTGTGTGTGTGTGTGTGTGTGTGTGTGTGTGTCCACAGACACATATCATGCTATAACTCAATTAATATTTGAGATATCAACATGAAATTACATGGTCATATACATATCCATTTGAGTAAAGGTCAAAGGTCAAAGTCATAATGAACTAAAAGGTCAAAAATCACATTATGGGTTGTAACTCAAGAAAACGGAGGGTCACAGAACTTTTAGATTGATAACAAATGATGCGGAATAAAGATTTATACAATACTCATATTTGGTGTTATCACCTACGACCAATAGTTTTTGAGATAAAAAGTCAAAATTACAGGATAAAAAGTCAAAATTATGGGATAAAAAGTTAAAATTACAGGATAAAAAGTCAAAATTATGGGATAAAAAGTTAAAATTACAGGATAAAAAGTCAAAATTATGGGATAAAAAGTTAAAATTATGAGATAAAAACTTAAAATTACAGGATAAAAAGTCAAAATTATGTGATTAAAACACCAAAATGATCAGATAAAAACTCTAAATTCCCAGTCACTAAGCACAACCACAATTAATCCATATATAAGGCGCACTGTGGTTTTTGAAGAAAACTAAAGTATTTTTAAGTGTCACCCTATAGTCCTGAAAATACATTCCTTTGTTTTCACCTTTTCCACAGATGCCCTGTTACCTATAATCATAATATTAGAAATAAAACACAAACTGACCACAACACCCCCATGTATGGAACATAACTGCCCAGTTTAAGATGACATTGACTTTGGGGCGGTACCTCCCATCCTTACTGTGTCTGTGTCGCACATCTGACATCAGCACCAGAACAAATAAGTGAATAAATAAATGTCAGTGACGGCGAGCGCACGCTGTTGTGTTCAGTCCAAACACAGAATAAAAAGCCCCACAGCAGGTATAAATAAAAACACTATCTGGGATGTGACACTACATTCTCCCTGGTCAAGATAGCGGCGAAATATATTCACTGACAGTTGGCAGTAAGTACAACACAAAAGGTCTCCTGGGTGGGATATTCGCAGATAAACACTCAACATTCACCGCAGCAACGGACTCTTTCCACAGCATTTAGAAAAGGTAGGATTTAAAAACCAGTTTAGCAGCAGAGGAAGGACACTGGCTGTTCATCTGAATCCACTCTTTTCATTTTAGTTTGTCATTGATGTGCAGAGGTGGAAAGTAACTAAGGAAAAGTACTTCATTACTATACTTAAGTAGATTTTTAGGTATCTGTACGTTACTTGAGTATTTATTTCTAGTCATAATATCATATTTTGGAGTGGTTAATTTTATGCTACTGTTGGACTGTAGATCATATTAGTTCAACAGCCTTGACTGTAGAATGTTTTAAAAAAAATTCAATCCCAGGGACCACATCAGAACCTTTTGGGGACCACATTTGGTCCCACGGGCCACGTGTTTGAGACCCCTGATTTAGAGAAATAAAATGGAATCAGCCAGTCTATATTGATTCCCTCAGTAAAAGAGTTTCTGTGTCTGGTTCACACATGCACACACGGGGAAAGATTTACGAGCAGATTCCAGAGGTCAAAGGTCACGACACTACGTAGGTGTGTAATGGTGAGTGTGTGTCAGGGGACAATGTGTTACACAGAAAGATTAAAGAGAGAAAAGTGATGAGTGTCGGCTTCCCTTGACCTCTTCCAGATCCTTCCATCACACTTTCATTCTCCTCTGTCCTTTTCTGTTCATCTGCTTTTCTGTAACTCTCACCAAACCCCACCCAGCTTTACTATATATATATGTATATATATTATATATATATGTGTGTATATCTATATACATATACACACATACTGTATTTCCTACACTATAAGGCACACTGTTAATGACTGGTTTATTTTAAATATTTTTCCATGTACAAGGTGCACTGGATTATAAGGTGTATTAAGCGAAGTCAAAATCATCAGATACAAAGTCAAAGTTATGATAAAAAGTGGTGTGTTAAAGTTAATTAGCCTAGTCTATAGGATGTTAAAACAATGCCTAAATTACATCTAAAATCTACATTTTCTTTGACTTTTAACAACATTTCATATAAAGTGTGTAAACCTTTTTTATCATTTTCAAGGCTTTAGGGTTAGTATTAGGGGCCTTGGAACCAATCAGACCTTTTACATGTAAAATGTGACACAGGACAAAAACACTTATGGAATGAATTAATTTCACAAGTTGAGGTACCACTGTATTGATTTTAACAATAGTATGTGAGTATGTGCAGTTTAGGAACAGTCCCAGCCCTGCTTTCTATTTTCCAGGGAAAATCCAGGCGTACAGACGAGGTTTTGGAATCGTCCACTGTCACACCGGTTCTGTGTTTCTGTCGCTCACACACACAGACACATGCAACACACTGATACTATCTGCCTTTTCTACCAACACACACACACACACACACACACACACACACACAAAAGAACCACAGAGAAAATGGTGAGAGTGTTTGGGTGCAGCGTAATCGCTGGAGCTGAAAAAGCAATGTGTCTGCAGTGACAGGTTCATTCAGGTGTTAGCCCCGTCCCAAGCACAAGGCTCCAAAACAATATTACACTGTCCTCTGGTACACACACACACACACACACACACACACTTCCCAAGTTTGTAATCAATTAGATCTCAGGTAGTATAAACACTTTTTTAAAATAAAACAAAAATAATTAGGATTTAAAAAATAAATGTAAAAAAACAATTAATAAATATGAACAAGCAAATAAATAATAATAATAATAATAATAATAATAATAATAATTTAAAAAATGAATTAAACAAATATAAATAAATAATATAAATATATTTTTAAATAATAAAATACATTTTAAAACACACACACACACACAGTTGTGTAGCTCAAGTGTTGAAGTTCACACTCTTTTGTGTGTTTGTGTCTCAGACTGTGTCGACCTTCACAACGTTGTCCCTGGTCCCCACAGAGGAGGTACAAGTACACATACTGCTGCACATAGGGGGTACAAGTACACATACTGCTGCACAGAGGAGGTACAAGTACACATACTGCTGCACATAGGGGGTACAAGTACACATACTGCTGCACAGAGGTGGTACAAGTACACATACTGCTGCACAGAGGAGGTACAAGTACACATACTGCTGCACATAGGGGGTACAAGTACACATACTGATGCACAGAGGAGGTACAAGTACACATACTGCTGCACATAGGGGGTACAAGTACACATACTGCTGCACATAGGGGGTACAAGTACACATACTGATGCACAGAGGAGGTACAAGTACACATACTGCTGTGACAACATACTCTGGTAAAAGTACAAGTACTGACTCAAGGCCTTTACTGAAGTAAAAAAGTACAACTTCTCAATTGTAATAATGTTTTTAAAAAAGGAAAAACTCAGTTTTTAAAATAAATGTAAAAAAAATACATTAATAATGATTTAACCATTAAAAATTGGCAAAGTTTCTAAAAAAATGTTTAAAGAGTGATTTACTGTGTTGATGTGGTTATGGATCTACTGTGATCACCGTGGTAACCATTATTATATCACCATGTTTATGTATTTTTGAAGGCGTGGTTTCGAGGGGTGGGCTGACGAGGCGGGGGTGTGTAGACTTTCAAAATAAAGCTGCAGGAAGCGTTTTCCCAGATGTCCTACCTTTAAAGTGTAGAAGGTTTTCACATGTGAGCCATCGATTTTTTTTTTCAAAGTGTAAGAAATAAAGAAATAAATCAAGAGTGTAATAGGAGGGGATTTTCTTCAAAGGGTGAAAAACATCTGAAGGTGGACTCTGCTCACTTGTGAATCCAGATAATTGATAGATAAGTTGATCCAGTGTCAGACAGACAGAGTTTTTTTTTGATAGGAAATGTTAGAGTGTCTGGAGAGGCTGGTCTGGCTGCGTCTACAAACCCAGATAAAAACCCAGATAAAAAAAAACATGTCCTCCTGGCAACACACACACACACACACACACACACACACACACACACTGGATTGACTTCTTACACTTGTGTTTAAACGCTTTGGTCCTTGTGGGGTCCAGAACTGATTAAGACAAATGATTGACTTTTTTTTTTTTTTTTATCTGTTTATCTACTTTTCCATCAATTAAATGATTTATAGTTTCCAGGCTGGATCAACACAGATTAAGTGGTGTTTGCAGACTGACCTTTGATCTTCCTGACCCCACTTGTCTCACACTTCCACAGTTTACTGACCCCTAATGTGTCAAACATAACAGATTATAGGGATTTACAACATAGACTGTCAGTAGAAACTTAACATATGTAAAGGATGGGTTAGAATATCACTAAAAACATTATTCTACAGGTTAGTCTTTGCTACAGGCTAACTCAACTTTATAAAGCAAAATTATGTTATAGGGTGAAAATATTACATTATAGAGTGAAAATTTCACATTATAGAGTGAAATTATTACATTATAGTGAAATTATTAAGTTATAGAGTGAATTATTACATTATAGAGTGAAATTATTACATTACAGAGTGAATTAAATTATTACAGTATAGACAAGTTTACGCCACAAACCCTGGGCAGCACCATTACCATCTAGATATGTATGTTATTTCCACCTGAAGTAAGTTTCGCAGTGTTTGCTAATGTGAACAGACTTCGATTGCTAACTGTTTGTGAGCTACAATGTCATGGGAACATAGTTTTAGTTCTGCAGACCTGGAGGATAATATGACGACGTGGCCCAACGTAACATACAGCAAGATTTGTGTGTATTTAATGGACTCCATTGCAATAGACTGTAAAGCTATGGACAATCTGACAGCTTCCAAGGAGTATCAGTATCTGCATATAAAGCATTAATATATAATAATAAATTGTACTCTCTCTCTCACACACACACACACACACAGGTAGAGCTGCCAACTCCATGAGGGGAAATAAGGGACACTATGGCAAATCCCATCAGATTCACAGACCTCTGATTTTTTTTATATAATCATCAATGGCAAAATAAGAATTTCGTCTCATTTAAAGCTCAGGTCAATACTGGACGTAAGTTTGTTTTTAATATGAGACGATTCTGTATTTAAGGGTCGTTTAACAACCCTCCACACAGACACTGTAGGTGACCTGTCAATCAAACGAACACATACAGCTCTACTGTCTATGAACATTAGCTTAGATGCTAATCAGCTGTTTTAGCAAAACACCGGTGGTAACGTTAGTGTATGACAACTTCACAATTAACAGTATTGACAGTTTCATAACTAAAGTTACTGAACTTACCATCAGATTGAAGTTTAAGTCTCTTTGTGGAGATAATAGTCCGCTGTAAAGACAGTGTGTCCCAATAATAAATACAGGTTAGCATTAGTTAGTCTATTGTCCACAAAGTGATGGGAACACACAAAACATTGCGGGTGGATACTTTAAATCCAATGCCCGTGATTTAGAGGCTTGTGAAAAAAAATGAAAACACCAGAGGACATGAACATTGTCTGTTTGTGGTTCAAACACTCTCTAACCACTCGAGGTGTTTTCTTAAGGTTTCATAACCAACGACAGCACACGTAGGTCCTACAACACTTTTCCTCTTGTACATGTCCATATTTTTTCTCACTGAATCACTGCGTTAATATCGGAGTTAACTAGTAAAGCCAATGCCAGAAAGGAAGTGAAGAGTATGATCAGGAAGTAAAGCGGAAACGGCTGAAAAACTTGTCCCAAGCCACGCCCCTTTCGCGCAGACTCAGACAATCTTTGCCTCAGGAGCACTCACACCGACTGTAGAAGCTAGAGATGCTATCACATTACGTTTATCATCATGGTCAAAAGGTGTGTGTGGGGTACATGTAAAAGTGACAACAGGTACCTTTTTTCATCCATCATACGTTTGAAATGAAGAATATTCACTAATATAACCATTAGTCTAACATTATTCACCCACTGAAGCTAAAACCAGAGACTGATTATCCTACATCCTCTGCAGCTTGTAGTGTTTGTTTGGAGCCTGTAGGCTACAAAGTTTAGCCATCACTACAGGGTCTTTTATTGACAAGTAGCCGTTTTACAATAACAATACATTTCCGTGACAACGGAGGCTAACACATTTTGACCGTGGTTGTGTTAAAACCAACGGGAACAAGACAAGCTAGGCTAAAGCTAAAGCTGTCAAACAGCCGAGTACAGCTGACAACTTAAAACGACCGCGTTAACACTGATGCTGTTAACACTGTTAACACTGATGCTGTTAACACTGTTAACACATTACATGACAGTATGTTGTCATGATTGTGGAGTTAATTAAAACACTTACCCAGCAGTGCAGCAACAACACTGACAGGACATCATCTGATCTCATCACTGTTCATCTGTGACCTAAAGGCTCTGGCCTCAGTGACTGTTGTTTTGTCTCTTTTGCTAAAAAAAAAATATGTTGTGTCTGTATCCCTGGGTCGCAGACTGTTTTGCCCACGTCAGGAGGTACTGGACTAAAAAAATATGTTCCTCAAGGGGAACATCACTAAAAAAAAGTTTGAGAACCACTGGCTTTGGGTATATGTCACAGAACAAGACATAGTTTAGTTAACTTAGTTTAACATTTCTCATTAATTACTGGTTGACTTTTTACTAAAACCGCGAACAGAGCTGTTTACATTTAGCCCAGCGAGCTGAGGTGCGCTTAATTTATATATGCTGTTGTACCGCCCGGACGGGTAGACAGTATAAACTATAGATATTGTAACAGCCCTGCAATGTTATTGATGTTTGTTTGGCTTGATTGTGATCGACAGTAACTGTTAAAAGTAGGTGAGACTAACTATGTGTCCGTTTCCTGGATCCAATAACAATACAATATATAAACTCAGGAAAAAGTGGGGGGTATGAAATCATCTGGTTGGAGAAGTGGGGGTGTCACAACAGCCGCCCATGCATTATAGGGTTAAATTATTACATTCTAGGGTGAAAATATTAGATTATAGGGTTAAATTATTACATTCTAGAGTGAAAATATTAGATTATAGGGTTAAATTATTACATTCTAGAGTGAAAATATTAGATTATAGAGTGAAATTATTACATTCTAGAGTGAAAATATTAAATTATAGAGTGAAATTCTTTTTCTTCCAGGACCGTGAATATAGTTTCAGTGTTGCACTTGTTCCACTGTTCTGTGTCTAGACTACAGTTACTAACATTAGAGTCTCAGTGTTGTTTCATACACTGGGGAAGTGCACACAAACTAAAATAAAAACAAACAGGACAACACCCAGAAGACAAATAAATCCAAAGAATCTATAGATGTGTGTAAATAAATAAATAAAGTTTTGTATTTTGTGTGTTTTTGTTGCATCCTGTGGTGAGTGAGTGTGTGTCCCCACATTTCCCCCTGGGTGGATATACTTCCTTTTCTTTCCATGTAATAAATGACTGCCAACACACACCAACACATCCTCAGACACCTGCAACGGCCTTGGTGTAAAAGCGAATCCTCAGCCAAGGCGCCGTCCATCTCCATCTGTCACACTTTTCTACACACGTGACCTTGTGGGGCATTACATGACAACACACATGTGCATCATCCTGTGACTGTGAAGACACGAAAGTCTGCCTGGATGGTCTGGGTCATTAAGGGGCGGGGCTTAAGGACAGAAGAGCCAGGCAGCTGCATGGAGCCACACCCACTAAGGGCCCCATAAAGCTGTGTGTGTGTAGGTGTGTAGGTGTGTCTGTGTGTGTGTCTGTGATTTTTGAAATCTTTGAAAAACACATGTTTCAATTTACACCTGTGTCTCTCAGGCTTTATGGGGACTTCAGGAAAAAATAATTAATGTATTTATAGGGCCACATCATTTCTATTTTACTAGTGGGGACCTTTATTTATATTTAACCTTTGTGGGGACCTGAATTTTGGTCCCCATAGTGTCAGAGGTCCCCATGGTGTGACTGTGTAAACATATCAATGTCCCCATAAAGATAGGAATACACACACACACATACACAGAGAGGACAGGTTGTCTTATCAAAGTGTACTGAGGGAAAGTGGTGTTCCCCAGAGAAATACAAAGGACAACAGAGAACACACACACACACACACACACACACACACACTCCGCTGGCGAGAACAGAGAAAACATCCCTCAGGAGAAATACGAGAAGGAAAAAAAACAAAACATGGAAGGAACAATTTTTCAGTTTTTGCTCAGAGGAAGTTGTCACTCATAACGTCCCCTCAGTATTTTTTTTTCATTATTTATTAGTTTATTTAGAAAGAAGAAGAAGAAGAAGAAGCAAATCCAATGATTATTTTACCTACAACTAGGTCCTCATGAGACATGGAAACCAGTGTGTGTGTGTGTGTGTGTGTGAGAGACAAACAAAGAAACAGAAAGTGGACGCCATGGTTTTCTTCCAGTAGACATCCAGACGTTCTGTCCAATCAGAACCCTCTGTAGCTCTAAGCTCTGAACGACCAATTAAGTAGAGCGGAATGCACCCGTTTCCATGGAAACCGTTATTCAGAATTAACACGTCACATTTTTTGGGAAATGGGCGCAAGTGTCTTCGATGGGGGGCGGGGCTTGTCGTAGATGATTTAGCTTTGGACCATAAATGCAGCCTCAGGCTGACGTCCAAAACCAGAGGGGGTGATAGTGTTACTATGGTTACGAAGGGTTAATATGGTTCATCATTTACAAGATCTGGCTCAAGGACGGAGTGGATGGAGACCATGTTATATTTTTGTCAACTTTTTCTTGTACTGCACAGGTGTCAGAAGGGCAGGCCCGGACTGGCACATGGGACGACCAGGAGTGTTCCCAGTGGCCTGCCAGTCTGACCCTGGCTAGAGCCGCTGGGGGGCAGGGAGTGCCTTCCAGGCCCAACTGCCTTGGAGGCTTGGTTGAGGGTTCAAAACCCCATCAAGCCTTTTATTTATTTTTACTTTTACTTTTACTATTGGATTGTCGCAAGAGCCATGTGTGTGTATATGTCGAACTGGTTGAAGTGGTCTAACGGATCTAACTGGTGTGACTGGTCTAATTGGTCTGACTGGTGTAACTGGTTTAACTGGTTTAACTGGTCTAACTGGTTTGACTGGTTTGACTGGTCTAACTGGTCTAACTGGTTTAACTGGTCTAACTGGTTTGACTGGTTTGAGTGGTCTAACTGGTCTAACTGGTTTAACTGGTTTGACTGGTCTAATTGGTTTGACTGGTCTAATTGGTCTAACTGGTTGAACTGATTTGACTGGTCTAACTGGCTAAACTGGTCTAACTGGTTTAACTGGTTTGACTGGTCTAATTGGTCTAACTGGTCTAACTGGTTTAACTGGTTTAACTGGTCTAACTGGTTTGACTGGTCTAATTGGTCTAACTGGTCTAACTGGTTTAACTGGTCTAACTGGTTTAACTGGTCTAATGGGTCTAACTGGTTTAACTGGTCTAATGGGTCTAACTGGTTTGACTGGTCTAATTGGTCTAACTGGTCTAACTGGTTTAACTGGTTTAACTGGTCTAACTGGTTTGACTGGTCTAATTGGTCTAACTGGTCTAACTGGTTTAACTGGTCTAACTGGTTTAACTGGTCTAATGGGTCTAACTGGTTTAACTGGTCTAATGGGTCTAACTGGTTTGACTGGTCTAATTGGTCTAACTGGTTTAACTGGTTTAACTGGTCTAACTGGTTTGACTGGTCTAATTGGTCTAACTGGTCTAACTGGTTTGACTGGTCTAATTGGTCTAACTGGTCTAACTGGTTTAACTGGTTTAACTGGTTTAACTGGTCTAACTGGTTTGACTGGTCTAATTGGTCTAACTGGTCTAACTGGTTTGACTGGTCTAATTGGTTTAACTGGTCTAACTGGTTTGACTGGTCTAACTGGTCTAGCTGGTTTGACTGGTCTAACTGGTTTAACTGGTCTAACTGGTTTGACTGGTCTAACTGGTCTAACTGGTTTAACTGGTCTAATTGGTCTAACTGGTGTAACTGGTTTAAACTGTTTCTGTTGGTTTGTTTCTAAATGAGTGGATGTGAAGCATAAACTGAAACATGTGAAGGTGAATAATCTGTTATTAAATTATTATTTAGACATTTCTAACCACAGTAGTTCACTTGACTTCACTTCTGTCTTTATTTGGCCTCAAACTGAACACGGTTTGTTCTAATGTAAAAAACTGCTTTAAAAAAAGGTGAGATCAAGTCAGCATGTAGAAGGTGGAGTGTTACTACACACACACACACACACACACACACACACACACACAGCTGTCACAGACGTGTTAGCTGCAACAAGGAGACAGAGAAAGACAGAGGTAAAGGAGAGACGACGTCAGGCGGAACCATGGGCCGACAACACACTGTCACAACCATCACCCACCTTCACCTTCACTGTGGGTGTGTGTGGGTGTGGGGGGGTGAAGTCGGACGCAGGGATGCAACGCACCGTCACAGACAACCGCTGTCAGTTTGGCTTACGACAAACCTGTAGACCATACCTGCACAAATGTGTGTGTGTGTGTGTGTGTGTGTGTAGAACTGGATGCCCATCACACTTGGTTCAAGCACCTCAATGGGCACACACACACACACACACACACACATTCTGTTCCATTTAAGTCAGATCAATAATAATAATAATCAATAATAATTAAAAATAAATTTTAATTGAAACTCAACTGACCCACATTAGAACATGAAGTGGGCCATAAAAGTCAGACCTAAGCCTGGCCTGGGCCTGATTCAAATGATAATAATTATGTAATACTTGTAATTACACTGGAAAATACACGGAAATTAAGTGTAATAAGTTATAAAGGCATTATTACTATGAAATTACATCAAAGTTATCAGATAAATTTACACATTAATGAAAATTGTTTGCATCATTATTACATAAAAACTGCACAGTAATTACACTGAAAACTACATGATAATTATCTGTAATAAGTGGTTATAAAGGCATTATTAACATAAAAAGACATCAGAATGACCATAGAATTAGTACCTTATTAGTGATGTGTTAGTGATTAAGCAGTGGTGGTTGTGCTAAAGTACCAGTGGGTGTTTAAGGGTTAAATCCAACAGCAGTAGTTGTAGAGGTGAAGCTTATTGTCAGTATCTGCAGTGTCAGTGTCCCAGTACTATTGATCCGTCCTCTTAACGCTCACCTTCACACAACCACCGTATACGTCACATGCAGTTGGGGAGCGTCGCCGCCTACACTGACAGCTTCACATCCAAACGCACTAACTGCACCAGAACGCAGTGCCATCGTGTCACCGTGTCCATTCGCCTTTCGTGGATGTGCAGCACGTCGTGTGAGCTTCCTCTGCTTTGATTTTTTTTTAGTTTTTTTTTTGCTAACTCATCCCTCTAGAGTCAGCTCTGTCCTCTCACTGACAACCTGACTGTATTCTTGACAGCTGAGACACACACACACACACACACACACACACACGCACACACACACACACACACACTGTGAACGTCTATCATTGATAAAAATAACAGTCTTATTTCCTTTCATCATAGTACAATCGTGTTTCGTGGTATAAACTTGGTTAATAAACCTAATGCTCTTATAATGTCACATATAAACAGTGGTACCTCAATTTATGAAATTAATTTGTTCCAGAAGTAGGTTTCATATCGTGAATTTATCATGAATAGTCGCACAAATAGACTCAAAGACAGTTTTTATAACAAGGCCATAATGCTGCTTAATTCAAGTTCATCAGTTCATTAAACAACAGTTGATCTGTACAATAATCACTTTTCATGCAGTTTATAGAGGTGCAATACCACTGTCATCACTGCTTCCTGCTTTTAGTTATTTGTATTTATTTTATTTTTATATATAGATATTTATATTTTATCCTGACTGTTGAATGTGATATTTCTATTTTTTATACTTGATAATTCTTTCTATCTTTTTTGCACAGTGTGGGGAGTCAATCCCAATATCGTTGTGCTCAAGTACCATGTACGAAGGTTCAATGACAATAAAGTTGAATTGAATTGAATTGAATTTTACATGTAAAAGGCCTGATTGGTTCCAAGGCACCAAATATTATCCCCTAAACCACAGGTGTCAAACTCCAGTCCTCGAGGGTCGGTGTCCTGCATGTTTTAGATATTTTCCCTCTTCCATGTGATTCAGTTTAACCCTTTAACTCCTGAGAACAAACAAAATAATTGGTAACATGAGCAAAGTAAAGACACGAAATGGCAGGAAATTCTAAAATTCTAAAATAAAAAATAAACAAAATGTAGAAAAATAAACAAAATGAGCAACAAACAATAAATATTGAGTAAATATTTAAAATGACAAATAATGTGGAAAATTTTGAAAGAAAAAAAAACTATTACAAAAGAAGGAAACTAGTATTGAAATTTGGCCCCAGTAATTTTAATTTTGCCTTTAAAAAATGTTTAAAAAAAAAAACAAAAAAAAATCTCCCTTTTTGGCACTCTTTCCAAGCACAAAACTAGAAGGAAAATGGTTGAATTTTTCTGAATATTTAAACTAAATCATCCATTCACAATGCATCAGCGCTGACACTTAAAGAGTTAATAATCACCTCCTCATCAGACTGATATATTGATTTACTGATTTATTTGATATATTATTTATTTCATTTGGTAAGAGCCACTAAATTGAATAAATAATATATCAAATCAATGAGTATTACCTAGAATGTAAAAGTAAAAAATGCAATTTTCTGAAAAAAACGAAAAATGGATTTATCTGTTTTTGCAAAAAAAAAAAAAAAAAAAAAAAAAAAAAAAAAAAAAAAAAAAAATATATATATATATATATATATATATATATATATATATATATATATATATATATATATTCAGAAAAATGAACGGAAATGAACAAAATATTCACACCAGACCAGGAGCATGTGCAGAATGACAGTAATAATGTGTTTCCATGTCAGAGGAAATATTGAATTCAGATCAGAATAAACCAGTGACTTTATTCTGAATTCAGTTTAATAGTAAATTATCATTTTCAACTGGAATCAAGTGTTTACATGGTTCATCTGAAAGAGGAATGAACCTTTATTCTGGATTAAACAAGAATATAAACTCAGATGTAAACAGAGCAGTTTGACATGCATGTGTTCTAATGATGCATTCGGGTACAGTAGGAATTCTCAGGTCGTCTTTACTGAAGTGGTAACATTTCCGACCTCCCTTTAAGAAGAAACGTTGGATATGAAAATAATGACTCAAATATGGAGCTCACACTGGGAACCTCAAGACAATTTCACGCAGACTGACTTCACCGAGACACTGATGCTCTAGTGTCACTCCATTTTACTCACTTACTATCAAGTCGTGAAGCACTTGGAGCTGTGATTTCAAAATGTATTTATTTATGTTGAGAATATGTTTTATGTCTGTGTGTGGTTTTTTTGGTTGTTAGAGTTTTTTGGGGGTGAAATAAAGACAATTTTCTGGTCTAGTGGACAATCCAACTGCACAAGGTCGTGTCTGAGCATTGACATCACAATGTACGTGTGCGCTATAGTCACATGACAGGTCTTATTCATGTGGGACGAGGCCTGTGTTAAAAAAAAAGATTTTCCAATTCTGGATCGATTCACATATTATCTATTTAGTATCGATTTCTACGTCCAAAGATCTTTTTTTTTTCATTTTAATTTTAGTCAATTTTTCCACCAGTGAACATTTCCCCCAGTGACTCCCACATGTCGTCAAATTCACGCAGGTGCACTTGGTGTGTGACCCACGTAGTGTCATGGCGTCGGAGAGTAGTGACAGAGTGAGCCAAAACTTTCTGAAAACACCACCGTCTCTTAAGCCTCCAGTTTGGAAATATTTCATATTCTGAAAATAAAAACAATGCCGTTAGCAAGTTGTGTCAAATCGAAGTGAAGTACCGTAATTTCCGGACTATCGAGCGCACCTGATTATAAGCTGCACCCACCACATTTTAAGAGGAAAACCGATTTTGTACATACACAAGCCGCACCTGTATATAAGCCGCATGTGCCCACATTAAAACATGTAACACAAACACAAAATTAACCCAAACCCGACTTCAAGTCCCGCCAATGAAACTAAATGTCCTTCATTAAAGTCCACAGTCCAAAAATCACAGCCGGCAAAATGAAGGGAAAATGATACTTAAGGTTTGATGCAGACCTGCAGAGTCCGGGTCCCGTTAAAAGTAATCCAAGGGGGAAAAAAGTGTATATTTCCAAAGGTAAGGGAGGGAAAAATATATATCCACTATTATCCGCCGCGTCCACAAACAGGTGGCTGGTCGCCGCCTCGCCTCATCTATCGCAGAGTCAGTGATAACTTTAATCTTTGGCAGAGAGTTCAGGTCAAACTCCTCCGTGCCAACGTGCAAAAATAATCCACAGGGTCTGGTCGAGCCTCTGTCTTCTCTCACACACCGCCGCGGGTTTTTCTTTAAGCAACTTTTTACCCCCTCTTCACCTTTTTTTTGTCTGTCCCTCACCTTTACCGGTCCCCACTTAAACCCGTCACCCCACGTTTGTTCCGCCCCTCCTTTTTCATTCAGTCTTCCTCGACGCATATATTCCACCGCTCTAAATCTGACCTTTTCTACTCGAGCACCGCTGGCGGCCGTTAGAAAAATTACATAAATTGGCCGCATCACTGAATAAGCCGCAGGGTTGAAAGTTTGGGGAAAAGTAGCGGCTTATAGTCCGGAATTTACGGTATTTTGGAAATACGAATAACGAATAATCCAAGTAACGAAAAACCTTTACCCCAGTTTTTCGTCTCTGAATACGAAAGAAAATTATATTTTCGAAAGGAAACTGAAACCTCCGAGACATAAACACTCCGTACATTTCTATACGTAGTGTTGCATCCCATTGGCTATGAGGGAGCTACCCATGATGCGTTTGGTGACCTTTGACCCTCATTCATCACAGAGTTCTAATCATACACACATGAAGGACAGAACCATCGCTGCCCCGCAACTCCCCCCGAGTGCACCCAAAGAAACCCCACCACAGCACCCACCACCACCAGCCCAAAGAAAGTGACTCCCATCCACCAACAGAAGTGAAACAAGAGATGACAAAAAAGGAGGAGGAGCCATCACTCCACCAGCACGAACAAAAGACATGCTGACGAAACCCCACGACTACCCTGAACCGGTCGGAAAAAAAACGACCCCGAAAAAATGTCCACCAGTCGTGCCATCGCCCCGACAACACACACGCCCTGCGCACCCCAGGAAGATAACGAAAAGCCATTAAGGCTATGGTCCCTGGATCTACACCCACCAAACACCACTGAAGGTGAAAGTGACAATTAAAACAAACCCAGTGGGATGAAAATGACCCACATGTCTGGTATGAAAATGACCCACATGTCTGGTATGAAAATGACCCACATGTCTGGTATGAAAATGACCCACAAGTCTGGCATGAAAATGACCCACATGTCTGGGATGAAAATGACCCACATGTCTGGGATGAAAATGACCCACATGTGTGGTATGAAAATGACCCACATGTCTGGTTCATTTAACGGTTTAATGTTCAGTCAGTGAAGACACATTTATCCACTGACAACAATAAATTACATCTAAAATATACATTGACTTTAACTTTTAACACATATTTAATACAAAATTGGTAATTTTTTTTACAATTTTTCAAGAGTTTAGGGGGGTAGTATTTGAGGCCTTGGAACCAATCAGGCCTTTTACATGTAAAATGCGACTATTAAAGAAAAATACTGTACAAAACCACTTCTGGAACAAATGAATTTCTCAAGTAGAGGTAGCACTGTATGACAAACTTGAATAAGAACTTTCAACGACATCAACCCGTCCACAGATTTACTACCTTATTAATGATCTGTAATGAAAAGTGTTACAGAAGTACTTTATTGGGAAATTGCTTCATAACAACAGCAGCATTCAACATATAAATAAAAAGTAAAACATGAAGGTACAAATAAAAGTAAGGTGTAATGTCATATTAAAGTGTAAATACAGAATAAATGAAAAAAAACTAAAGTAGTAAAAATATAATTTTACTATTATTTGATATTTTCAGAAAGTGGAGAGTGAAAAACAGAAATGAGATGTGATTATGATTTATTGAACAGTGCTTGTGGCTTGTGGTATGTAATCACACACACACACACACACACACACACACACACACACACACACAGGGCTTGGTAGTAATGGTCTATTCTCTAGCGTATCGCTTCTTCTCTGATTGCACACAGGCCTGTTTCTAACATGAACTGACCCCCTATCGAGCGCCAACACACACATTTCTTGTTCATACCTACCCCCCGCTTCGCCAACCAAACCGTTCGCTCCCACCTCAGTCACATACGCCACAAACACACGCTTGCACGCTGTCGCTTTTTATTATTCAGCCTGGAAAAAAAAGGGGAAAAAAAGAAAGAAAAAAATGGAAAAATACAATCTACGCAAACTATTTTTGCCTCATTTCTCATCTTAACAACACAGATATACGCTCTGGCTCTGTGTGATGCGTACACGAGGGGACAAACAAAGGCTGCCCCCCCACCCCACCCCCACCACCCCCGCCAACATGCGACATGTAAATGCTTTTAAGAAAAGCTCAGTAGAAGAACACCAGTGTGTGTCTACACCTGTGTGTGTCTGTGCATAATTAAACTCTCTCCCCCCACTGTCATGTTTTGTCTTTTTCAGAATATTTTCTTGGATTTAATGCCTTTTTTTCCAGTAGGGTGCAGAGTAAGGGCTTGGGGTGGGGGTGTTATATACTTAGGAGAAGATGCGAAAGTGGAACATTTCCCCCAAACCTGTAGAGATATAAGATGGTACTGGTATGTGTTTCTGATTAACTTCACTCTAAGGATCAATGAAGAATTCTGAATGGGATATTGCCAATAAACTCATCAACAGGTTTAGGAATTACCGTATTCTCTGGACTATAAGCCCCCGTCCCATTTGTCCCCCTTAAAACTTCCACTTGGTTTTAAGTGCCCCTAAAAAGTAAATTCCACTCATCAAGGGGAAATAATTCCCCCTGAAAATGGGACACCACTCGCAAAGTGAACGTAACAAACGTGCTCACGTCACACGCTGACAAGTCTACCCCGCCAAATATGAAACCACCCCTCCGCGAGACTGACAGCAGCTGACTACTATTTACACGGAGGACAAATGGCGGTCCCAGCTGTGTTGGTTCTGTTTATTTACCTTCGGGATGCGCAGAGAAGAAATGCGGCAAACAGAAGACGCATTCGCCGTCTACTTTGCCTTTCGGTCTTGTCTCAGGTATGTTGATTTATTTAAATATTTTGATGTATTTTTTCTTCAATAGTTGGCGATTTATAACATTAACGTTAGCATTACCGCTAGCTTGACAAGGTAACATGGGTAATTTCATCTTCCACTCAAAACGAAGTCCGCAACCAACCTCACTACATTTTGAGGGTTGATTTTAAGGGCAAAATCGCACTCCCACTTGCTCCCCTAGGTAATGGGACACCCTACCCCTACACATGAACGCGCAAAATCTAGGGTTAGGGGAAATTTTAGGGTTAGGGGGAGAAATGGGACAGGGCCTAAGTCACACCAGCTAGAAAATACATAATATAGAAGGAAAAAACATAAATAAATTGCATTCTTTACTCATATTACAAATATCTACCTGAGTTGATCCACAATATGGCTCAAAATTTGGCTAAAAAGCCAAAAATCACTAGTCTAGCCATGCTAGACCCAGATAGTGACAGCAAATCTAATGTGCTAATGTAGTCTAGTTACGAGTTACGAGTGTAGAGTCAGAGGGCGGGCGTAACAAAGTGACGCTGGGACAATTTGGAGAGAAACAACTGGAAACAACCATAGAAGAAGAACCTGTCCTTGAATTAGAGCCAATAATGTGATTTTGAGTTTTCTGCGAAATGAAACCAGCCTTTTCTTCTTTGAAAGAAACTTTCCAAAGACATCTGTTTTTACTTATTATAACATATAACAATATAACACGTGGGTTACATTTTTTAATGTAACCAAGAGAATCCGGTAATTTTTCAAAATAAAAGATTGTTCAGACTCAGATAATGAATACGAGAGAATTAATTAATTCTTTATTAAGCAGCCAGAAGCCCGGTACCAATTGATCCATAGACTGGTACTGGTACCTGTCTGTAGCCAAGGGGTTGGGGACCATTGGTCTAAGGAACCCCCACCAACCTAGCGTCTGCGGGGAGGGTAGCGATTGTGAATGCGTGCTGCGGCGTGGAGTTTGCATGGCTGTCTCATGGATCGGCAGCATTACTCCTTTTACGCTAACTGCATAACGTTGCCAGGGTCGGGACCGGGCCACGTACAACAGGTGCCAGATGTCAGCTGCGATGTCAGTAACCCAACTGACTCATCTCAAAACACAGGAGTTGAAGGCACTCATGAGTCACATTATCTGCCAGAAACTACGGCACAATTAAAGTGGTGGCCGCGTGCAACAGCTGAGGTGAAATTCTGGCCCCGCAGGAGCCCGGGCATACGCGGGCAGCAAAATAAGTGGACTTTAACGGACCCTAATACTGATGTCCAAAACCAGGGAGGGGGGGTGTTACCCCCCAGCAAATCGGACCCAGTGAATAATCAACCGTGTGACCCAGTCAATCCCACCCTTCATGTCCTCATATCTGTGTAGATCTCATTAAGTCCAACATGTCCTCCTCCTCCTCCTCCTCCTCCTCCTCCTCCTCCTCCTCCTCCTCCTCCTCCTCCTCCTCCTCCTCCTCCTCCTCCTCCTCCTCCTCCTCCTCCTCCTCCTCCTCCTCCTCACTTACCTCAGATAACCTGCTCCTTAAAAGCATATGACTGAAGTTGATGAAACGACTAAAGGTTAGAGTTCACTTTAAAAGGATTCTGGTATTATGTAACACAAAGAAGAATAAAAAAGAAAAGACTCTCAGTGAAACATGCACTGGAAAAAAAAAAAACACCTGGAAAATCCAAGTTATACAGGATATATGAGCTACGTTTACATGATGTTTTTTTAAATTCTGAATTATTTATTTGGAATAAATAAAACAGAACACAGGGGAAAAGAAAACAAAAAAGAAGAGAAAATGGAGGAGTAAAGAAAAAGAAAAGGAGAAAAAAACCCAACAGGTGTATATATGTTCATATTTATTCATTTAATTATTAATATTTATCTATTTATATTTCAATAAATGTGTGTATGTAGTGTGTCCTGTTTGTCTGTGGAACTCCTAACACCTGCACAAATGATCCAACATTCAGAGGGTGTCTTTCCAGTTCTATGGTGGATTACAGTGGAAACCTTCACACCATTGCGACAAACAACAACAAAGATATTAAACTCATTTCATTGCTCTTTCTCACTCTGCTGCTCTGAGCATTGCCTAAGTCCCGCCCCCTGATTTAACTACAGTCGCGCCAGGCAAACATTAACATGTGTGAACACGGTACAGCGGTGCAGACAGCGACAAGGCGGACCGTGTGGTTCCAGATGCTTCCATATGCTACAGATGTTAAACACATTTACATGTAAAGGCTGGAATACGACTGGTGACAGTGTTTACTAAAACCTTTGTGAAGAGCTAAGTAGACTAGCACTGTGCTAATAGTACTAGCCTAGCACTGTGCTAATAGTACTAGCCTAGCACTGTGCTAATAGTACTAGCCTAGCACTGTGATAATAAAACACTTGGAAACAGGGGCGTGACAGTCATTTAAAATGTGGGGCACACGAGCAAAATTTTCTGAATCTGTCATCGGGAATATTAACCAACAATTATCCATTTATGGGTTTTTTTTGTATATTACAAAAGTAATATATGGCAGAACATAATAACAAATATGTTTTTCCTAAACATTTATTCTAAGAAAAAGAAAACTTTTGACAGAAATAAAATAAGAATGAAAACCTGACACTCCCCTGCCTCGACTGAAAACATCCAACAGTGCTCGTCCTACTGTCAGTAAATTATCACAAAGCAACACATAGTTTATTTAACTTAGTTTAACAATAGAAACATTCCTTAACACTTATGGGTTGATGACTGTTTGCTAACAGCGCAAAAAAAGAGCTGTTTATATTTGGCCCTGGAACTGAGGTGTGCTTCATTTCCTTATGCTGGTGTACCGCCAGGGCGGGGTAAACAGTTTAAACCACATATATTGTAACGACCCCACAATGTTATTGCTGTTCAGTGTTCCAGTTTCCTACCGTCAGTAACTGTTTATCCTACAATAAACAGTAGGTGTGATCAGTCGAACAATACAATCTATAACCTCAGAAAAAAATGGAGGTGTTGCAACACCCCCATCCTGCACGGGTGCAACGGCCGTGCTGTAGATATTAGATAAATGTTCAGACCCGTTACTGTGTAGATACTGGACCATGACCATGTATGTGCTGCTTAATAATAGTAGGTAAATAATAACAATGATGATAATAATAATAGCATGAATGTAATTGTAATTAAAGACGTTTTGTTTATATATTTTTTTATCATTTGACAGACAGAAAGAAAAAAAATCTGTATCGACTCCAAATATCGGTTTAGAAATGTGCGTCAGTCTTCGGCTAAAGCTGGTGATTTTTATTTTTTTTATATAAAAAATCAGTATCTGCATCCAAAAAAAATCCATATCAGTTGATCACTACCTTTGACTGCATGACAACACACTAGCAAAGCATTGTGGGATTTATAGTCATTTTTACTTCACAATTATTTATTCTGAATAAAATAATTCTGAATTAAATCTAAGTCCTTTGTGTTTACAAGCACGTGTTAATTCTGAATACAGGTTTCCATGGAAACAGGTGTATTCTGCTCCAGTTAAAGGTGTGGTGTAGTAGTATTTTACTAGTGGGGGCCAAGTGGGGACCTTTATTTATATTTAAACTTCGTGGGGACCTGAATTTTGGTCCTCATGGTGTGACTGTGTAAACATATCAATGTCCCCATAAAGATAGCAATACAAGCGCACACACACACACACGCCCATATCTACACACACACACACACACGCCCATATCTACACATACACACACACACGCCCATATCTACACATACACACACACACACACACACACACACACACACACATATCTACACACACACACACACACACACACATATCTACACACACACACACACACACACACACACACACACACACAGTGTAATCAGGTATTGATCTAACCCAACAGTCTGTATCACATCCATCTCTGCTTTTCTCAATTTTCTCAGATATTTCGTTGTTTTTATTATTATTATTATTTTGTGGTTGTTTTGTCTGAGCAGGTCAGACTTTGGCCTCTTTTCAGATTCAGTCCGGACAAAACAAAAACAAAAAGATAGATTTCTTTCTGTAATTCATTTCTACATCGGCTGCTTGTTGAGTCGTATTTTGTAATAATGAGAAAAAAAAAAAAAAAACTGCCACAGTTCATCATAAACTGTCAACATTCACATTAAACCAAACTAAACATAAAACCTGAATATTCTATAAATTCAACTTTTGAATAGTGAACTGGAGGAACTGATACTAATAATGTCCCCATGTGGACTTCATTCACTGAATGTTGTCCGTCTGTCCTCAAACCTTGTCCATTTGTCCTCAAACCCTGTCCGTCTGTCCTCAAACCCTGTCCGTCTGTCCTCAAACCCTGTCCGTCTGTCCCCAAACCCTGTCCGTCTGTCCCCAAACCCTGTCCGTCTGTCCTCAAACCCTGTCCATCTGTCCTGAAACCTTGTCCGTCTGTCCTCAAACCCTGTCCGTCTGTCCTCAAACCTTGTCCGTCTGTCCTCAAACCCTGTCCGTCTGTCCTCAAACCCTGTCCGTCTGTCCTCAAACCCTGTCCGTCTGTCCCCAAACCCTGTCCATCTGTCCTCAAACCCTGTCCGTCTGTCCTCAAACCCTGTCCGTCTGTCCTGAAACCTTGTCCGTCTGTCCTCAAACCTTGTCCGTCTGTCCTCAAACCCTGTCCGTCTGTCCTCAAACCTTGTCCGTCTGTCCTCAAACCCTGTCCGTCTGTCCTCAAACCCTGTCCGTCTGTCCTCAAACCTTGTCCGTCTGTCCTCAAACCTTGTCCGTCTGTCCTCAAACCCTGTCCGTCTGTCCTCAAACCCTGTCTGTCTGTCCTCAAACCTTGTCCGTCTGTCCTCAAACCCTGTCTGTCTGTCCCCAAACCCTGTCCGTCTGTCCTCAAACCCTGTCCGTCTGTCCTCAAACCCTGTCTGTCTGTCCTCAAACCTTGTCCGTCTGTCCTCAAACCCTGTCCGTCTGTCCCCAAACCCTGTCCGTCTGTCCTCAAACCCTGTCCGTCTGTCCCCAAACCCTGTCCGTCTGTCCTCAAACCCTGTCCGTCTGTCCTCAAACCTTGTCCAAATACTGGATATATTATCATAATATTACACACACTGACTCATATATACATATAACGAAATTATCAATATTGCAAGAGGTCAAAGGTCAAGATCTAATTTAGCAGAAAGGTCAAAATGAAGAATTGAGATGAGGAATTCTCTCAGTTTTTTGTTTCTAATATAATAATCCTCAACTTTAATCAGAGTCTACATGATTAGAGAATTAAATATTTCCTGAAAGTTTCATTCTTTGAAAGTATTCCAACTACCCCTAACCATAAAAGGAGGGTTAACTCTAACTATTATATAAACACTGGTGATTTTCCTGTGTGCTGACACCAAACTGAAACAGGTTTTATCACTGAAATAAAGTCACTGAACCCTGACTTAGGCCCCCAGTAGGACTGACCTTTGACCTTAGAAACCTACTGGTGTATGAGTGTGTGTGTGAATGTGAAGCTAATGTAAAGAGCTTTGAGCACCATGAAGGTGGAAAAGAACTATATAAGCGCAGTCCATTTACCATTAAAAAAAAAACCAGAACTTCCACTTCAGACAATAATTCAAATTTCTCTCAGTGTCTGTAAACGTATCTGTGTTTAAGAATGGTGTCCGACAGAGGACGTTAAAAGGAGAAAAAAAAAAACACAAGTTCAAAAGTTCCACCAGATGAGCAGAGTTACTTTTCTTGCCGTATTGTTTGTGCAGAACACTGCGTCGTTCTCTAAACCCACTTTCAGGGGCATTTAGGAGCACTTTAACAGCTCCTCCTCTCCCTGGAGGATGCCTTAATTCGCTCCTTTCCACTCTCCTTTTAGCCTCCTCGGCGCTCCCCCATCCGTGCATCTCCTTAGCATATTTTAATAGCGGGTCTGGAAGCAGAGGGTCGGCCTTTTATCTACGCTCTTGGCTTGCCCTCTCTAGTCCCTTCTCCTCTAACCAGTGTTTTTCACTCTATTTGTTGTGATAAATGACTGTTAGATGTGATTTCCCCAGGATCATATCTCTCTCAGGGCCACACACCATAATTAGACGGGATGATTAATAATTCATTCCCTCTCTTTTTCCTCTTTCGGAGTCTCTGGGAATGTGTGTGTGTGGGTGGGTGTGCAGAAATCCATCATATAAAGACGCCGCTGATTGAGTCGTTTTCAGTTTTAAAGCCAAAATAAGAGGAAATAACAGAGTCCAAATGTGTTTGTGTGTGCACAGAAAAACAAAACAAAAAAAAAACAGAAACATTTACGGCGCTGACACGTTAAAGGAGTTACCCCCAAAGACACTCACACAAACATTTATGTGCACAAACGTTCATCATTCATGCTGAACCTCCCACAGTGAACTGTTAACTTTACCAATATGGGACATATGGGCACCACCAATAGGTTTCATTCATCAACAGAATTAGAAATCAATCAATCAATCAATCAATCAACCAACTAGTATTCTGAGAATGTCTAATCTCGCTCCCATTTTGTGCCAAACTCAAGTTGCTATGACAACCTGTTCTTGAATTAGAGCCAATAATGTGATTTTGACCTTTTAGTTCATTGTGACCTTGACCTTTGACCTTTACTCAAGTGGATCATTTCATCTGATGTGCATTAGCTATATGTATATGACCGTGTTATTTCATGGTGATATCGACAGTATTCATTAAGTTATGTATGATAAGTCTCTGTGAACACACACACACACACACACACACACACACTCACACACACACACACACACATACAAAGATTACAATAATCTCAAACCAATGTTGTGCAAGATTAAGATTAGACTAAAAATTATTGCAGGGTCTGAATGTGTTAATGATGCTGGATAATAACTGGATAATTGTTTTATTTTCTTTAACTCTAACCCCCCCCCCTCTCTCTCTCCCTCTCGCTCTCTCTCTCTCTCTTTCCCCCTTCTCTCTCTCTCTCTCTCTCTCTCTCTCTCTCTCCCTCTCTCTCTCCCCTTCTCTCTCCCCTTCTCTCTCCCTCTCCCCTTCTCTTTCTCCCCCTCGCTCTCTCTCTCTCTCTCTCTCTCCCCTTCTCTCTCTCTCTCTCTCTCTCTCTCTCCCTCTCTCTCTCCCCTTCTCTCTCTCTCTCCCCTTCCCTCCCTCTCTCTCTCTCTGACCCTTCTTCTTCTACTGAACTACATTTCCTCAGACGGTGCCCTGTGTATATTTAGTGTCCAGATCTGGTCCATAGGGGCGTGGCCAGTGTGTCGTGGGCTGGACCAGCAGCTGAAGGACTGACTGAATCAGGCCAGGTATCACATCAGCCTGTCAGCCAACACACACACACACACACACACACACACACACACAGGCTAAACACCAACTCCCATAAGGCCCTGCTCTCCTCCTCCTCCTCCTCCTCCTCCTTCTCCTCCTCCTCCTCCTCCTCCTCCTCCTCCTCTTTTTCCTGACAGCTCTGAGGGAGGTGGGTTTTTCTTCTTGAGGGGAGAGTGATGGGGTGAGAGAAAAGCTGAGTGGAAGTTCACAGCAGGAGCAGAAATATAAAGAAAAGAAAGACAGACATCTGACATCTGCAGACAGACAGGCAGAGAGACAGGCAGAGAGACAGGCAGACATACAGTACAGGCAGACTTTTAAAAATTGTAATTAATTCATTTATTTGAATTTATTTATTTTTCATTTATTTGTCTTATTTATTTAATTATTTAATTTATATATATATTTGTATTTGTAATATGATTTCTAATTAATATTTTTTTATTTAATGAAGTTTTTAATTTGTTGTATTAATTTAATTTTAATTAATTAATTGATTAATTATTGTTTTATTTATTTACTTTTATTTCATGTATTTTTTTTATTATTTATTAATTTATTTGTCATTTATTTTTATGATTAATGACACTTTTTCATTTCACAATATGTACAGTATGTTGCAGGGTTAAAAAAAATATCAATGTGAGTATTTTTCTCATATGGTTCAGGTCTCCACAGCAGGATCATGTTCTCCTGCTGAACTCCACAGCCTGTGAAATATTTATTTTAATATATTCAGACATGTTCAGACTTAAGCTTTGTCATAAGGGAGGAGCAGCGTTCACCTTGTTCCTGCAGGACTCATACACACTCATCCTAAGGTGCTGTTTGGACAGTGTGAGAGCTACAGGACAAAAATAAAAGCCTTTCACAAAGTCACATAATAATGGTTATTTTTTACAAAAAGCTGCAAACCCCCCCCCCCCCCCAAAAAATACCTCATTGCAAAAAATATCTGCCCCCATTATTCTATTTGTATAATTTGTATTTCACACAAGACGACAAAGGAAAAGTTACAAAGCAGAAAGTCTGCTTCCTTTTTTTCTGTTCTGGTTTAAAATCCTAAAAAATTGGTCCAGCAGATGATTTTACACAACATGAAATAACATTAAACATTTATAAAAGAGCGGAGCTTTAATGCTTTTACGTATAAATTAGAAAAACAGTCAATGCTTTTTTTTCCTGAATGGTTTTTACACTTAAAAGTTGAAGAAAACTAGTTTTCAGAAAATGATTATTTTGTGTCAAACTCAAGTTTCTATGACTATGGAGCACCGCTACGCCCATACATGGAATGAATAGAGATACTGCGGCTCGGCTTCAAAAATCGCAAAAATGGTGAAAGTTTTTAAATGTCACAGATTTGAAAGTTTGAAAAATTGAAGCTTTAAACTTTTTTTGTGACTAGTTTCTATGACAACCTGTTCTTGAATATCAACCAATAATGTGAATTTGACTTTTCTACTAAATGCAACCTTGACCTTTGACCTTTTGCAATATTGATAATTTGGTTATATGTATATATGCATTAGTGTGTGTAATATTATGATAATATATCCAGTATTGATTAAGTTATAGCGTGATATGTTTATGTTTGACACAAACAAACAGTGTTACGCAAGTTAATTTGGCCACATGTCACCTTTGACCTCCAGAGATCTGAAAAACTATTGGTCGAAGGTGATAACACTAATTATGAGAATTGTATAAATCTTCATTCCACTTCATTTGGTACCTTGAATTATAGCATGATATGTCTCTGCAGACACACACACACACACACACACACACACACACACACAGTGATTACAATAATCATTTTCATCCATTGTTGGGTCAGATTAAAAATAAAAAAAAAACATGTCTGAAAGACATTTTTCAAAGCTGATACATGATGCTCAGTTATAAAGATGCAACTAGAGAAACACTGAGTACAAACCTGCCACCCCCCCCCCCCCCCCTTTATGGATGGATATTGATCAAATTCTTCAGGGACTTTAGGGTGTGGTCACTGTGATTGACAGGTGATCGCTATCATTAGCTGTGAGTGGAACATTGGGTGTGTGTTCTCTACACACGTCTGTGCAGTAGATGTGATGAAGCAGTGACACTAACAAGACCTTCAAGGTATTTAAGTGTATAATTATTCTAACTGCCTTTACGTAGCTGCATTAGCTGATGTTAGAATTCGTTAATGTTGAATTAAATGGTGCGCCAGCTAGCCTGCTAATTATCTGTTATTAGTGTGTTCATACATTTAATGACTTTGCCATTAGTGTTATTAAATAACTACATGTAGGTGACACATGTTAATGACATTTATGATTATTACACTGTTAGTCACATAACTGATGGAAAAACTGACGTCAAAACCGAGGAAAATAATGGGGATATGAAGTTTGACAGGTGAAAAACACTAAAATAAAACACTAATATATATATATATATATATATATATATATATATATATATATATATATATATATGAGATGCGTGGGTCAATGTATAAACAACCCATAACTGACTGCTTTTTTAACCAACCCGCAATTTGACATGGATGAACCTGACGCACGTTTTTAAAAAGTAGTCAAAGGTCTTTATGAACATCACATGACCTTTGACTTTACTCACATACCTGCATTTATTTCTGTGTTTAAATTCCATGTCATTGTTTGTAAGTTAATATGTTTATAAATATGTTTGTTCTGCTTCATCATTCAAAAGTTATCAACGCTAACGCAGCATCTAAACCAGGGGTCGACAACCTGTAACACCCAAAGACACATTTGAACCTGGTTTCCATGGAAACAAAAACACTGGGAGTCGCTCATCATCTTTAAAAATCTCAACCAATGTGTCCAAACATTAGTGTTTTTGTTTCTATGTTTGTTTATTTCCTCTCTTGCTCACTCCATAATGTAGGATACTGACCACCATGGATGTTAAAACATAATAATAATAATAATAATAATAATAATAATAATAATAATAATAATAATAATAATAATAATAATAATAATAATAATAATAATAATAATAATAATAGGTTGAATATTATTGTGTTTGTGCCTCGTGTCACACACACACACACACACACACAGACACACACACACACACACACACACACACACACACACACACACACACACACACACACACACACACACACACACACACACAAAGGCCAACAGAGAAATAACTAATGGTCGACAGACAAAGGGAAGAAGAAAATGAAAAGTCAAGATCAAGTGAAAAAGACAAATGGAGAAGAAGAGAGAAAAGGAAAAAGAATGAATCTCCATAAAAGTAGCTGCTTCTGAAGGTGGAGGCAGCAGCTAAAAGTCAACAGGCTGCGAATGATTGGATTTATAAGAGATCAATGACACATACACACACACACACACACACACACACACACACACACACACACACACACACACACACGTTTCCATGTCTCATGAGGACCAAGTTTGCATTTTTTAAACAAAGTAAAATAAATAATAACAAATAACAAATTTATTTTATTTATTTTATTCTTTAAAAAAATATGAATATTTAAATCATTTTAGCCATATTTTTTTAATTACATTTTTATCATTATTATTTTCATTTTATTAAAAAATTATGTTTACACTCACAACCCGGTGAATATTTAATTACAAACTTGGTCCTGATGAGACATGGAAACCAGTGTGTGTGTGTGTGTGTGTGTGTGTGTATGTAAGTGTGTGTGTGTGTGTATGTAAGTGTGTGTGTGTGTGTGTGTGTGTGTGTGTGTGTGTGTGTGTGTGTGTGTGTGTGTGTGTGTGTGTGTATGTAAGTGTGTGTGTGTGTGTGTGTGTGTATGTAAGTGTGTGTGTGTGTGTGTGTGTGTGTATGTAAGTGTGTGTGTGTGTGTGTGTGTGTATGTAAGTGTGTGTGTGTGTGTGTGTGTGCGTGTGTGTGTGTGTGTGTGTGTGTGTGTGTGTGTGTGTGTGTGTGTGTGTGTGTGTGTGACAGAAGAAGCAGTAGAATTAATCGGCCATGAACTTAGAAGAACAGGTTTCAAAGGTTGAACAAGTGTGTGAGGAAAAAAAGCAGGAGGATAAATCTGACATCAACCTTTAAATCTAATACACACACTGGAACAACTGTGTGTGTGTGTGTGTGTGTGTGTGTGTGTGTGTGTGTGTGTGTGTGTGTGGAGGCATTTTCAGTACACACACACACAGGCATACTCGTTTACATGTCTCATGAGGACCAAGTTTGTAATGAAGTAGCCATTGGGTAGTGAGTATAAACCATGAGCTTTTATTTGATAAAATAAAAATAATAATTTTTAAATGTAATTAAATTAATTTAAAAAAGTAAAAATGAATGAAAAAATAAAGTAACAATCATTTTTAAAAAATCAAATAAATGCATAAAATAATTATAAATTTTTTAATTTTAATTTAAAAAAGTCAATTGAATCGAATAATTGACATAATAAAATAAAAATGAATGAATAAATTAAAAAAACAGTAGTTTAAAAATAAATAATAATATTATGAAAATAATAATAAGTAAATACAAAATAATTTTTAAAATACATACAAATTAATAATAATTTTTTTTTTTTTAAATAAACACATCTTCAAACCTTTGAAAAATACATGTTTCATTTTACACCTGTTTCCCTCGTGCTTTATGGGGACTTCAGGAATAAAAGTAATTAATGAATTTATACGGCCACATTATTTCTATTTTACTAGTAGGGACCTGTATTTATATTTAACCCTTGTGGGGACCTGAATTTTGGACCCCATAGTGTCAGAGGTCCCCCATGGTGTGACTGTGTACACATATCAATGTCCCCATAAAGATATGAATATACACACACACACAGGCTGTAGGATCATATGTGATTTATCCGGGGCAGTTGCCTTGCTCAAGGGTACATCAGTTTAACCTAAATCTGTTTTCAGCAGCAGCTTCAGACTGTGGCAACAGTAAAAACTAACTCTATTGTTTTTCTTTACTCTTTTATCAGTTTTTATTATTTGTATTTTTTTCTGACTTTCCCAGAGGAGTCAAACCTGCGACACTTTTGGTCAAAACTCACCAAAAGGCTCCAGTAGAAGGTGATAGAAGTACTGTATTTTAAAGACTATAAGAAGATTTGAATTTCCTCCAAACACCACAGAGTGTCTGATATATGGATTAATTCTGGTTTTATTTAGTGAAGTTGGACTTTTTATGTTATCATTTGGACTTTTTATGTTATCATTTGGACTTTTTGTCACACTGTAAACCATAATAAGTTCGCAGAACTCAAAAAATGTAAGGTAATCGACTGCCTCAATTACTTTAAGTTGATGAAACTTAAAAAATACAAGTTTCCAGAAGTTAAAAGTTATATTTTAATTAAAGTATAATTAAATGAAAACATGACTTATTAACTTAGTGTTCTAAGGTTCTGTCAGTTCTACTGGGGACGAAGGCAGGGGTCAGTGTCTTTGTCCAAGGATACTTGGACATGTGGACACTTGGACATATGGACACTTGGACATATGGACACTTGGACATGTGGACACTTGGACATATGGACACTTGGACATATGGACACTTGGACATATGGACACTTGGGCATGTGGACACTTGGACATGTGGACACTTGGACATATGGACACTTGGACATATGGACACTTGGACATATGGACACTTGGACATGTGGACACTTGGACATGTGGGCACTTGGACATGTGGGCACTTGGACATATGGACACTTGGACATATGGACACTTGGACATATGGACACTTGGGCATGTGGACACTTGGACATGTGGACACTTGGACATATGGACACTTGGACATATGGACACTTGGACATATGGACACTTGGACATGTGGACACTTGGACATATGGACACTTGGACATGTGGACACTTGGACATGTGGACACTTGGACATATGGACACTTGGACATATGGACACTTGGACATGTGGGCAGACAGAGTCGGGACGTGAACCTCTGACCCTTCAGTCATTGGACGACCTCGTCTACCAACTGAACCACAGCCCCTGAATAAAATGACTGTTATGTGATTGTAAGTTTTTTTTGTTAAATAGATATTGGTGGTTGTTTGGAGTGATCTGAAAATATATTTAATCATTTACGACATCAGTTGTTTTTTTTAATCATACTTATTTGAAACAATAGAAATAACAGAACAATATGATTCATCATATTATATCTCATATATCATATCATATCATATCATATCATATTATATCTCATATATCATATCATATCATATCATATCATATCATATTATATCTCATATATCATATCATATCAGTCATTTAATGACTTTATTCCACTCAGTTGAAGCTCATCTATGTTGTTAATGTTTATCTTCACTTATATCCACAATAGTTTCCCGTAAATATAAAAAAATATTCAGAGGAAGAACATAAAAAGAAAAACATGTTACAGCAACTTAATACAAGTGAGTTAGTAGAACTATTACTGAAACTGAGTATTCACAACGTAATATATATCATTATTCTGAACATTTACAGTGCATCATTTTGACTTTTTAATCTAATAATTTGGACTTTTCATGTCTCTCCAAAGTGATTAAAAGTGTTTATTAAGGGACAGCTCTAAAAAAAATTACAATTCAACTCATTTGACTGATTATGTAGAAAATGAATCTAAACACTGTGACTTTTTCTTTGTGTTATAATTAAACATTTAATGGGGACTAAGCCTCCAAAAATCTTTAATGCATCCTTTAGTCGATGACCCCCCCCACCCCTAAAGCCATATTCTAATTAAAGCTTTATTTCACCTTCTCTTACTTCCTGCCCCCCCCTCCTCTAAAAGCACATTATCAGCCACTTACCTTTATTTAACATAGCATCGATTGACCATGTACTAGCATAGAAACATCACCAACAGCCACATGTCCCTGTCCTTGTTTTGTCGCTAGCTCCCATTGCTAATGTCCCAGGCCATTTGTTGGGACGCTGCTAATGTGCTAATCAGAGCGGAAGCAATGTCCAGCCCCAGGGGGTGAGGGTGAGTGGGGGGGGGGCAAAGTTGGGGCTACACTTGGGTCCTCTGCCAGCTAGCTTAGTTCAAACACATGCAAACACACATGGTCACAGGTCACTTAAGGGGACATTTTATCTGAATGTCCCAGAGGGGTTCAAAGTACTCACATTCTGTACTGAAGTAGAAGTACAGCTACTGGTGTAAAAATACTCTGGTAAAAGTAGAAGTACTGATTCGAGTCCTTCACTGAAGTAAAAGTAAAAAAAAAAAAGTACAACTCCTCAATTTTAATAAAGTACAAAATTAAAAAGTAAAATACTTATTTAACCAGGAAACATCTGAAAAGTTTCAAAAGTATCTGAAAATAAAGCCTTTAAAAAGTGAGTCACAGGACTTAGTTTTGTGGATATGGACAGGACATTTAGGAAAACTGAAGGAAAAAAGTCATGAGATTTTTTCTTAAGTTATAAATATGAGATAAAAAAAAATGCATAATTTTCAGAGAAAAAGTCAAAATTAAAAAAAAAAAATAAATTCTGAAATCACATCATTGGCTCTAATTCAATCACAGTTTGTCATAGAAACTTTAGATTGGAACAAAATAAGGATGATATTAGACATTCTCTGAATCCTATTTTTTTGTCTGGTTTCAAATGCAGCACAGCAGCTGCTTCTCACACACTTGTTTCTGACAGTTTTTCATTGAGTCTGACACTGAACACAACCTGTAAAAACCTCACCTCAGCAACGATGTAGAGAAGGAGGAGGGTGTGGAGACAGTTGGTCATAACGCTGCATATTATCAGACGTTTCATTTCAGTTTGTAAATAAACTGAATACGTGGATTATTCGTTCATTGGTTTTTTTCAAAAGGAAACGAAATATAAGTAAAAAAAAAAAAAAAAAAACAACTTCATTATTAGTTTCCAAAACCAAAATGAACAAAAACAGATAGTGATACATTTTTTTCAGTTTTCCTTTTTGTGTTTAAATGAATAATATAAAAAAATAGATAATAGCCATTTCCCATTTCATCCAATTTAACACCTGAAGCAAATTGACTAAACAGGAAATGAACCTTAACAACTGAAAAAACACAGAATGAACATCATTATAGTTTCCTCTGTGGTCATGTCTTCAGGTTTAAGGGTGATCCTCTTCATTCAATTCCATTTTATTTTATTTATAGAGCCCCAAATAACAACAATGTCGCCTCACAGGACTTTACATAATCAGAGCCGTTAATCACAGACAGGAAGTGAGGAAGAGAGAGATGCTGATGAGTGAAGACAAAAAGGCTGAAGAGTCAATAGTTGTAGGAAAGGAGGGTGTGTACACGTGTAATTCCATTAAAAATTATAATAATACACTATTTTCTGCACTATAAGGTGCACTGGACTATAAGGTGTGTTAAGTGAAGTCAAAATGATGAGATAAAAAGTCAAAATGATGAGATAAAAAGTCAAAATTATGAGATAAAAAGTCAAAATTATGAGATAAAAAGTCAAAATGATGAGATAAAAAGTTGAAATTGTGAAATAAAAACTAAAAATTGTGAGATAAAAACACCCACATTCTTTGTTTAATCAAACAGGACGTATGTTTCCATCTTTGTCACTGCAGGTCACAGTCATTTCCACTTTACTCAATTTGCTTCAGGTCAAAATGGGATAAAATGTAAAATGCCCATTATCTGTTTTTTCTATTATTCATTTAAACATAAAAAGAAAAACTGAAAAACTGCATCTTTATTTTTTTTATTTTGGTTTTGGAAACAAACAATGAAGAAACCAGTTGTCTTTTCATTGTCTTATTTTTGGTTTTATTTTGAAAAACAAATGAATATATGATACACAGACTAAACTGTCTAAACATATTGTGCCATAAATGTTTCTACATTACATCATAACTTATTACACTTTCAGAAGATCATCACAAAATGCATTTGCAGCCTTTTTTATTTTCTTGAAAATAACAACAATTACAAAACATCGTATGTGTTTTAATGCACAATCATTTCATATTAACCTCCTGAAAGTCCCAAGAAAGTCAAAGGTTCAGCTTTTTTACATTAAAAAATTATCATGACTGGAAATCCCACAATACATTTTCCAAATATATTTTTATTTATCCATAATTTACAGAATGTTGAAGTCAAACTGTCAAACATTTGTCCCCTACAGAGGACAAAAATACATGACTGGGTCACAGCAGGTTCAACGGTTGATGATTTTATTTGTAAAAAAAATCAGGTTAAAGTCACGTTTTAAGTTAAATATAAGTCAATATTTAACACATATGTCTGAATAGTTGCATAATTAAGTAAAGCAGGTACTATAGTACCAGCAAGGAAGGAATAAAACAGAAAGACGGATGGAAAAATCCAGAAAAACGAAGTCTCAAAAGAAGCTAGTTAGCATCTCACTGGCCCAAATTAATATAAGACAACACACCTGACTGATAATTAGTCCCAAGAGGATTAATGTGTGTGTGTGTGTGTGTGTGTGTGTGTGTGTGTAATTGAAAACAGGGCAGAGGCCTTTGCATGTGTCCACACTAATGGGGACCCTGGCACACATAACCAGAGCCGTTAATCACAGACAGGAAGTGAAGAAGACAGAAGCTTCCACCGCCGCTGAACTGAAGCGCTGACGAGTGAAGACAAAAAGGCTGAAGAGTCAATAGTTGTAGGAAAGGAGGGTGTGTTTCCATTAAAAAGAATAATAATACAGTGTTTACTGCACTATAAGGCGCACTGGACTATAAGGTGTGTTCAGTGTTAAGTCAAAATCATGAGACAAAAAGTAGAAAAAAATTTTAACAAATTTGAGATCAAAGACACGTCAACAACTTGAGTTCCACTGAACTTTATGCAAAGTACTGCGGTGGCGCTATGTGCGTTATCCAATGACAGTGGATCAAGGGGGCGTGTCCATGGAGAAGAGCCACAAAAATAAAAACACTGAAAATGGAGCAGATCCTAATCACCTCTGTCAGCTGTTAACACACAGTTTGATCTATTATTATTATTATTATTATTATTATTATTATTATTATTATTATTATTATTATTATTATTATTATTATTATTATTATTATTATTATTATTATTATTATTATTATCATTAATGGTATGGGCCCCTCTTATCTTAAAGATGATCTGATTTCGTACCAGCCCAATAGAACCCTTCATTCTCAGAATGCAGGTTTATTGAATGTTCCCAGGGTTTCTAAAGTACAGTAGGAGCTAGAGCCTTTAGTTACCATGGTTACTGTATTATGGAATCAGCTTCCCTTTAATATTAAAGAGGTCAACACAGTCTCTACATTTTAAAGTAGGTTAAAAACATTCCTTTTTGAGAAAAACTATAGTCACTTTAGTTAAAAACAAGTCACAGTTCAGTCTAGGCTGCATTAGGAGTTAGAATGCTGGGGGAAGTACAGACACTGAGTTCTTTCTTCTCTTTCTCTCTCTCACACCTGTTTTTGTCATTTTATAACCTATCTTTCATACCAAGTCTGTTCATGGCTAGTCACATGGTGCCGTCCCGTAATTATTATTATTATTATTATTATTATTATTATTATTACGTACAGAGACACTTATCTAAAGGACGAGGCATGAAGGAAGGTGTCTGAAGTTGTTGGTCTCCCTGGTGAGTTGGTGTTATGTGTGTGAACTGTACAAAACTGTACAACACTGGTGCAAACACGTATGTGTGATGATGTAATGTGTCCATTCCCAGCTGTCTTTGTGATTGACAGCTGGATACATTATGGTATGTATGGAAAACGAATGA
Source organism: Siphamia tubifer (assembly GCA_020466265.1). Taxonomy (NCBI): domain Eukaryota; kingdom Metazoa; phylum Chordata; class Actinopteri; order Kurtiformes; family Apogonidae; genus Siphamia; species Siphamia tubifer. Next base: position 50,806,347 of record CM035791.1, on the reverse strand, counting down.
AACAAAGGGCATCGTTATTCTGGTTTCTTTGCTTTTTTTGTCGTCGTCCATGGACGTTTTGAGTACTCTGTTATTTATTCATTTAGTAATGAATAAACGTTTGTACACGCCCACACATACCGACCTTCGCAGCATGTTGACGTGTCGCGCCACAATAATGGAAGTGCGCCCTTAGTGTCACATATGGAGGCCTTCTGTCTGAGTACTTATGTATGAGTAGGAAGTGTGTTTGTGTTTGTGTGGAGAAGGTTTGGTAATTAGGTAATCAACAGCTGTGCCAAACAGACAGACAGACAGACAGACAGCTTGTTAAGAAAGTGAAACAGAGTCATAGAAGTAGATAATGAGAGAAAGGAGCGGTAGAATGATCTACGTCAAAACACAGACAGAAAGAAAAAGATCCAAACAAAAGACAAGAGCGCGAGCGGGAAAAAGGAAAGAGAGGCGGGAAGATGAGAAGGGAAGTGAACGTGGAAACATCAGATGTGAGGACAGGTGCTGCTGTCAGCTCTGGAACACATGTAAAACCTTTTTATTGACAGGAGGAACCAATTACTGACAGCTCCCAGGGATGGAAGGTTTTCACTGTCACACCAGGAAGCACAAACAAACCTGCGTTCCCCCAGAATTATTAGGATTGTTTTTTTTCATTGTCAAACAGCTGATGTTTGGATCTGCCAGTGGGACCATGATGGGAAGATAAAAACAGGCCAGCGGGGTGGGGGGGGGGGGGCGCTGCACGCCTGAGGGCACAAAGGTCACACACTTCAATCCCAAAACTACTGAAGGGAAGCAATAAAAAGTGAAAACACCCTCTTATAACCACGTCCATATAGGGGTTTGGTTTGTTTCCTGCAGAGAGGCGGGGGGGGGGGGGGGGGGGGGGGGGGGGGCGCTGTGCCGTTAGAGGAAAACAAACTCTTTTTGTTTCTATGACTTTATATCAGCACTTTGCTGCAGTCGTGCAAACTTAGCAGTTTAGTTGCTAGGTTTACATTCACATTTTCAGAAAAAAAAATGCACTTTTTTTAGCCCAAAGAAACAAGACTAAGGCCCCGTCCCATTTGTCCCCCCTTAAAACTTCCACTTGGTTTTAAGTGCCCTAAAAAGTAAATTCCACTCATCAAGGGGAAATAATTCCCCCTGAAAATGGGACACCACTCGCAAAGTGAACGTAACAAACGTGCTGACGTCACACGCTGACAAGTCTACCCCGCCAAATATGAAACCACCCCTCCGCGAGACTGACAGCAGCTGACTACTATTTACACGGAGGACAAATGGCGGTCCCAGCTGTGTTGGTTCTGTTTATATACCTTCGGGATGCGCAGAGAAGAAATGCGGCAAACAGAAGACGCATTCGCCGTCTACTTTGCCTTTCAGTCTTGTCTCAGGTATGTTGATTTATTTAAATATTTTGATGTATTTTTTCTTCAATAGTTGGCGATTTATAACATTAACGTTAGCATTCCCGCTAGCTAGAAATCAGTCGGTTCGCTGAGCTCTCAGTGCATCATGGGTAATTTCATCTTCCACTCAAAACGAAGTCCACAACCAACCTCACTACATTTTGAGGGTTGATTTTAAGGGCAAAATCGCACTCCCACTTGCTCCCCTAGGTAATGGGACACCCTGCCCCTACACATGAACGCGCAAAATCTAGGGTTAGGGGAAATTTTAGGGTTAGGGGGAGAAATGGGACAGGGCCTTAGTCATTTTTAATCAAATTTAGTCATTTAAAAAAAAATTTTTAACTTTCAAATACGTTTTTAAAAGTGACTCCAACACTGACAAACGTGGTATTTTATAAATTAATTACTTCATTATTATTTCATTATTATTGGTCCTCGGGGCACACTGTCCTGATTTAAATAATCATCTGTCATCCACCTCTACACAACAATGGTACTGACGTCAGGTGTGTTCATCGAAAACATGCAGGACAGTGTCCATCGAAGACCAGGGTTGGCAAACACTGATATAGACAGCGTTCGAACCAGCTGCATCACTGGCTCAGGGGCGCTTCTATTTCCTCCACAGACTGAGACGAGTGGGACCCCCCACCCGTCATGACCTCTTTCTAACCAGCTGCATCACTGTGCGCTGCGGAGGCTGCACTGAGCAGAACAGGAAGGCTCTGCAGCGCACAGTGAATGCAGCTGGGAGGATCCTTTTTGCCCCCCCCACCCCCACCCCATCCCCACCCACCCACAGAGCATAAAGTACGGCAGGTGACCCCAGGCACCCATCACACAGCCTCCTGCCGTCAGGGAAAAGGTACCGGTGTCTCTGGGTCCACTCCACCAGGCTGTTAAACAGGGCAGATCAGCGCAGGGCATCCCACACAAGGCAGCAGCTATTGTGTTATTGGTTGCTGGGTTTTTGTTTTGGTTTTTTTTTTACTGTTTTTAATTTTAGTTTTTTAGGGCGGTACGGTGGTGCAGTAGTTAACACTGGTGGTGCAGTAGTTAACACTGGTGGTGCAGTAGTTAACACTGGTGGTGCAGTAGTTAACACTGGTGCTGCAGTAGTTAACACTGGTGCTGCAGTGGTGAACACTGGTGCCTCACAGACAGAAGGTTGTTGGTTCTATTCCCACACCAGACCTTTCTGTGTGGAGTTTACATGTTCTCCTTGTGTCTGTGTGGGTTTTTTTTCCAGGTACTCTGGCTCCTCCCACCATCCAAACACTGATAGGTTAACTGGTTAACTGGTTAACCTTTTAACTGGGTAATCTAAATCACCCATAGGTGTGAATGTGACAGTGATTGTTTGTCTATATATTTTCAGTCCTGAGATGAACTGGAGACTCATACAGGGTGACCTCTGACCCCCACTGTAGCTGCATTTGACCCCCAGTGACCCCTGTGACCCTAGTGAGAATAAAGTGGGTTCAGATGACGAATCTTAATGCCTATTTGCACGTCAGTTCACTTTTCATTTTTTTTTACCGCACATTCATCGTCTACTCACGACACAAATAGACTTTTTTTTTATGTGTATTTTCACACTATGCACTGGTCAGACAGAAACATTTGGATTCTCTGTATGCTGTATGGTGAATTGACAATGAAGTTAAATTGAATTGAATTCCAGAAGTGGTTTCATACCATCAATTTTTCATAGAGTCGCATTTTACATGTAGAGTAAAAGGCCAGTTTAAAGATTATTCTAAAGTTGATACACACACACTGACGACCCCTCTGTAGTTTTTCGTTTCTCTGTGTCCCTTGGTGAAAGGGACCCCCCCCCCCTGTCCATTCCTCAGAGCCTGTGACTTCCACAGTTCCACCCACAGACCCACAACCTAAGAATCATACATTAAAAGATATTATATCACATTTTATATCTTTGGTCATATGTGACCCACCACCAGTAAACCAGGCATAAGTGTGTGTAAATCCAAACAGAGTTATGTGTGTATCTTGGTAGAGTGGAAACTAAGGTTTAAGATGGTGAAAAAATGATGTTTCTATCACAAGTAGAACCAAAGTTATGGTCATTTTAATATCCACATTTGGACATATTTTACAATTTGCATATTTTTAGATATTGTCCGTTAAAGTTTTGGACTGTTTTGGGGTAGGAAGTCCTTAGCAACGCATAATAATTTGTATCCGATTGACACAAATTGTTGACAGATGTTAAAGGACACTCTGATGGACATGTCACAGAAGTTTTATATATTATAATAATAGGACAGAAGTGTGACGTATTATAATCATTTGGCTTACACCATTGGACAGAACATTCAATATAAGCTTTTACCTCGTACCAAACACTTGGGTGTTTACCCACGGAACGGAGATCGGTTTGTTCGGCGAAAAGAGGTGGAAGTCGTCTTTGTCTTTGCTCAGCAATACCTGAACTTTTGTCACCGCTTAAATAATTGACTCAATAAACACCTTTATTGATTGGATTTCCATGTAATCATCATGTGTTACGGTACCGTTTTTTGATAAGGTGTAAACACTAATAACAAATCACCTTCCAGCCTAAATTTGGCTGTAGCTCTGAACGGCTCAGCGCCACTTATGCCTGGTTTCGTGGTGGCGGGTCACATATTGTAATTTTCCAACAGTGTGAAAAAAAATACTCTGGTAAAAGTTCCCTGTAAACCTGAATAAGAAACAACCACATCATAACAACTAGACTCCCTGTGGTCACCAGCAACTGATCTGGGGTCTGATTTAATATTCATGTCATCTCCCTGATATACTGATACACACACACACACACACACACACACACACATACTCTTTATATAAATGTAAATCGTATAAAGTACAGATATTCATATAAAGGTAAAGATGTCAAATGTGTGGAAGTTAATGGTGAACAGTCTAACATTCAGGCTTCGTCTCATCTTTTATTTTCCATCAGGACAGAACGTGGACACAGAAGTGAGGGAACAGATATAATTTGACTTGTCGTCAGTCAGAACACGTCTGTGCTTCTGCGACGCTTTCGTCACATTCAGATGATAAACAACATTTACTCTGATGAATTGTTCTGAGTCAAACTATACCTGTGATCAAGTCGACTACGACTGCGTCATAACAACTAGACTCCCTGTGGTCACCAGCAGCTGATCTGGGGTCTGATTTAATATTCATGTCAGCTCCCTGAAGTATACACACACACACACACACACACACACATATATATATATATATATGTATATGTATATGCTTGCTTAAAATAAACTTTATATTTAACTTTAAATCACTTTGCCACAGTGTCAGACATATGCAAAAATATTCTTCATTATTATTATTAAAAACATTACATCTCTAGACTTTGCTGACTTGTTCTTATTTGTGTGGGGTTTTTTATTTATTTGTGCACTGGGTGAAAACTAAAACTGGATGTAAACCCAATTATAGCACAAATAGTTGCAGTCTTGCATCAATTCTTGGGAGTGAAAAATAAAATGGCATACAACAGTAACAACCAGTGAAGTCAAGTATAAAAGCAAACAGTTCAACTGGGTTTCAACTAAAAAAATAAAATAAAATAAAAATGAAGGGAGAGTTTTCTGGACTCATGTTAGAATATCAGTCATTTTAAAACTGTCTCAACTGTGTTTTCTGTGTAATGACTGTGAATATGTGCATAAAACTGGTATCTTATCCTGTTGTACCTGTATAAACATATGGTTCAGTGCTACTTGCTTGTAGTACTTGATTTTATTTTTATTACTTAACTAATTTCTGCTAATTGTATTTTATTCGACTTGCATGACCTTATGTTTCAACTTTTTGAGCTGATGGTGCTGTAAATTTCTCCATCCATCCATCCATCCATCCATTCATCCATCCATCCATCCATCCATCCATCCTTAAATAATGTACATATCTACTACAGATATCTGAGCATCGACATCACAATGGATGTTTTCACAATAGTCACATCACAACTATTTTTTCCCCTTTATTTGTACAGCACAGACCAAACATCTGGATGTGTTTTCTTTATTTTTATGACTATTTCCATTGTAGATTCTCACTGAAAGCAATAAAACTATGAATGAACAGTCGCAGTCGACAAGTGCAGTCGTAAAAATCATCAAGCGCTACAACAAAACTGTGTGACATGAGGACCGACCCAGGAAAGGAAGAACAAGAGGCACCCGAACAGACCAGAGGAAAACACCTACTGTATGTACACCTGAGGGTGAGGAAACAACCAGACACAGGTGACACACATAAGGAACAAGGAAGAATCATCACACATGTGGAAACAAGGTTAAAGGTCAGACTAGACAAAACACAAGAGGAAATCTATCAAAATAAACAGGAAGTGACAGACAAACATAGAAACAAAACTAAATAATACATTATCATTTATTGGATATGACAGAGCAGGTGTGTCCAAACTGTGTCTATATATACATATATATATATATATATATATATATACATATATATATATATATATATATATATATATATATATATATATATATATATATATATATATGTGTGTGTGTGTGTGTGTGTGTGTGTGTGTGTGTGTGTGTGTGTGTGTGTGTATATCTTAGGTTTTTTAGGTGACTGCACATTTCAATGTCATTGTCTCTGAGCAATGAAAACAAAGGCATTCATTCATTCATTCAATAAATGTTATTTTTAAAATTTTGTATTCATTTTCATTCATTTATTCATGATTATTTTCTTTTTATTTTATGTATTTATTTTTAATTGTATTTAAATTGCCCCTCAGGGTTGAATGAAGTGTTTTGAATTGAACTGTATTTAATTATTTCAGCTGTAGGAGGATCAGCTGTTGGTTTTTTTTGTTTGTTTGTTTGTTTGTTTTTTACTTCTGAGGACTTTTTCAAATCACAATATATATCGCAGGGTTTAAATAAAGAATGTCAGTGTCAGTTTTTTCTAATATCTCACATCCCTAACATATTCAGTCTGAAGGCAGTGATTGGCTGAGCACAGACACAGTCACTTCCTTACAGTAAATAGTCATTAATGACTTGGGAAAGGTTAAATAAAGAGAAAAATACCTTTGGGGAATGAGTCAGAATTAACACTAGGTCTTTATGGGTGAGTTAATGAGTCATTTGATGAGGTGTTAAATTATTCCAGCTGTGGATCCAAACCTTTTTTGACTCATAACCTCATTTAATCATTTCTGGTGACCCCAGGCATTCAAAACTCAGACTTTTATTTTCTTTCTTTCTTAATTTTTTTTTTTTTCAAATGAATGTTAATTTTGGATGATATTTAGTCTCTATAATGTCTATTATTCTGGATGGAGTGTCCAGTTTTACTGCACAAAGACAGGATTTTATTTTCCTTGTTCAGGAAATGTTTACAGTCACAAACTAATGAAATGTTCCCACATGTGTGTTAGTGATGAAGACAAAGAAAAAACTTAAATGATGGTTTGATCAAGTTTCCAAGATGAGTCTGGGCTTAAAATGTGACTTTTTTTTTTTGAATATTTTGGTCATTTTTGTTCATTTTCTGAATATTTCGTTCACTCTGAATACTTATTTATTTATTTGTTTGTTTGTTCATTGTATTATTGTGTTTTGTGTCAAATTTTAATTGACGTTTTACAGATTTGTCCAACTCGTAAAAACAGAACTTCTTCTTTAAAAGTCATGAATATTATTCCTTTTTTAAACTCTTTCCTTTTACCTTGCGTCCTATATTCTAACAAAGTAAAGAAACTCTTTATGTCTCGGCCCCTCGTTTTCTTCTTGCGTCTCATCCTTTTAGCCTCCTCTTGGGAGACCCAGATGTCCGCTCTCCTCCGTTTGTTTGTGTCATTCGTTTTGCTCAGCGCATGTTGGAAAAGCTCTGCAGTCAAGGACAAAAAGATCCAGCTTTATTCTGCCAGTTTTTTTTGTTTTTTTATTTGCAGGTTGAAAAGAATTAATTAAACAGTAGAGATGAGACCCTGGGGTTCCTGTCACCTGAGGAGGTGATGCAGGACGGGAAGAGGGGGGAGGAAGAGGGAGGAGGGGAGGAAGAGGGAGGAAGAGGGAGGGGGTAAAGAGGAGAAGAAGAGGGGAGGAAAAGGGAGGGGGTGAAAGGAAGAGGGGAGGAGAGAGAAGGAAGAGGGGAGGAAGGGAAATGAGGAGGAGGAGGGAAGGAGGAGAGGATGAAGAAGGGGGAGACGGGGGCAAAGAGGAGAGGAAGAGGGGAGGAAGAGGGAGGGGGTGAAAGGAAGAGGGGAGGAGAGAGAAGGAAGAGGGGAGGAAGGGAAAGGAGGAGGGGATGAAGAAGGGGGAGACGGGGGCAAAGAGGAGAAGAAGAAGGGAGGAAGAGGGGAGGAAGAAAGGGGGTAAAGAGGAGAAGAAGAGGGGAGGAAGAAGGGAAGAGAGAGAAGGAAGAGGGAGAGAAGGGAAAGGAGGAGGGGGAGGGAAGGAGGAGGGGATGAAGAACGGGGAGAAGGGGGAAAAGAGGAGAAGAAGAGGGGGAGGAAGCTCAATGTGGTAAAGGGGGGGAAGCAGTGGGTTAAAGAAAAAGCAGGACAAGCTGTATGTAAGAGGGAGGGGGGGGGCATGGGGGAGAGAGGGTGAGGATAAGAGAAAAAAAGGAGAATAATTCTAGAATAAAAGAAGAGAGAAATGCTGAGTGTTTGACGCTTCCTCTGACAAACACACAAAACACACTGGTGAAACTCAACCCATATGGAGGGTGGGTGGGGGGGGGGATGGGGGACACCGGCGCCGCTCACTCTGTGACACCGTACATCTCAGAGGAGTGGGGACTTGAACACAGAAGGGCCGCTCGGGGTCGCCTTAATTAGCCGCACATCCTGCCTGGGAGTGTCCCACTGGGATTTAAGGGGGGTGGGGGTGAAGGGGGGGTGGGGGGGTAAGGACACCAAGGAAGGGGAGGGGGGCCAAGAGTGGGAGCAAGAGGGAAGGATGGGTATTAGAGCGAGGGGAATAAACCAATGGGACTGGAAGGTTATTTAAAGCGTTGGCCTACAAAAAAATAACACTGAGAAAAGTGTGTGTGTGTGTGTGTGTGTGTGTGTGTGTGTGTGTGTGTGTGTGTTTAGAAATGACAGAATGTGACTGCTTTACATACACTGTAAAATCTGACTGTAGAATTAAAGGTGGTAGATCTTTTTTTGGAACATTTCTTACCATATTACTTAAAAACCTCCTTGTGATCCCATATCAAACACTGAAATAGAACGTTTGTAAAAAAAATAAAAATGTTTTAGTCCAGTCCAGAAGGTGGAACCAGAGGAAAACTCTGGACAATCATTGTATTGATCATCTTTACAATAATTGATTTACTGATACGTCCATCAAATATCAGTCCCTCCCCCTTCTGTACGTTCACATAAACAGTTATGGTGGAAAAGACGACAACCAGCAGCAAAACCAAAGTAAAAACTGTGTTTGAAAAAACTACGACCATGAGGAAGAGGAGCGAAGAACGGAACAGGACAAGGGTGGGAATCATTACGACTTTCCAGAACTGACGTCAACTGGAAAAAGAAAAGAGGCTCAAAGCCATGATAAGGTGACATGTAAGACACTTTAAAGGCTTTAATTTTCTCCAAACACCACAGTGTAGATTATATATGGATGAAAGTAAAGTACTTTATTTGTCATTATCTACTGTACAATGACATCTGTCCTCTGCATTTCACCCATCCTTGATGCTATTGGGGCGTCTGTGAGGAGCAGTGGGCAGCCATGGGCGGTGCCTGGGGACCCATCTGCTGCTGCAGAGCCAGGTCAAAGGTCAGAATCACCTGGGGCTGGAGGATGGGACTGGGACTTTTTATCTCATGATTTTGACTTTTTATCTCATGATTTTGACTTTTTATCTCATGATTTTGTCCTTTTTATCTCATGATCTTGATTTTTATCTCATGATTTTGTCTTTTATCTCATGATTTTGACTTTTTATCTCATGATTTTGTCTTTTTATCTCATGATCTTGATTTTTATCTCATGATTTTGTCTTTTTATCTCATGATTTTGACTTTTTATCTCATGATTTTGACTTTTTATCTCATGATCTTGATTTTTATCTCATGATTTTGTCTTTTTATCTCATGATTTTGACTTTTTATCTCATGATTTTGTCTTTTTATCTCATGATCTTGATTTTTATCTCATGATTTTGTCTTTTTATCTCATGATTTTGACTTTTTATCTCATGATTTTGTCTTTTTATCTCATGATTTTGACTTTTTATCTCATGATCTTGATTTTTATCTCATGATTTTGTCTTTTTATCTCATGATTTTGACTTTTTTATCTCATGATTTTGACTTTTTATCTCATGATCTTGATTTTTATCTCATGATTTTGTCTTTTTATCTCATGATTTTGACTTTTTATCTCATGATTTTGACTTTTTATCTCATGATTTTGTCTTTTTATCTGATCATTTTTGGTGTTAATGTTTAAAAACCTTAAATGTAAATGTTTAAAATTTTAAATCTACACGTCACTCCAGTTATTATTATTATTATTATCTTCATAAAATAAAGAGTATTTGTTAAAATATTTATTTTACAGTGTATGTGATCAACCTGACGCACCCAGGCGGTGTTCACATGTGTGTGTTGCGTGCGTGTGTGCGCGGCGGCGTGCGTGTGCACCTGCACATGCCTCAGTGATGGAGTGTGCTCAGGTGTCCCGGGTCATTCCAGTGAGTGACAGAATGATGCTAACGCCAGACTGTACATAAAGCTCATCCATATCCAGCCTAATTAACCAGCCCAGGTCATCGCTCAGAGCTGTGATAGAGCGCAGGAACCCTCGACAAAACCGCACGTAATGAAGGAAAACGCTTCCTTTATCCCTGGGAATCCTGTCTTCATGGCGTCCTGTGTTTGTAACTGACAGCCTCGCTCAAATAAAACAGTGGACGATCTGTTTTTGAAGAAACAGTCAATAATAGTTTCCAACAGAAGGATCCACGGGTCAACGTAGTGAACTGGATAACAGGAAGTGAACTGGATGATAACAGGAAGTGAACTGGATGATAACAGGAAGTGAACTGGATGATAACAGGAAGTGAACTGGATGATAACAGGAAGTGAACTAGATGATAACAGGAAGTGAACTTGATGATAACAGGAAGTGAACTGGATGATAACAGGAAGTGAACTGGATGATAACAGGAAGTGAACTGGATGATAACAGGAAGTGAACTGGATGATAACAGGAAGTGAACTAGATGATAACAGGAAGTGAACTTGATGATAACAGGAAGTGAACTGGATGATAACAGGAAGTGAACTGGATGATAACAGGAAGTGAACTGGATGATAACAGGAAGTGAACTGGATGATAACAGGAAGTGAACTGGATGATAACAGGAAGTGAACTAGATGATAACAGGAAGTGAACTGGATGATAACAGGAAGTGAACTGGATGATAACAGGAAGTGAACTGGATGATAACAGGAAGTGGAGGAAGCGAAGGTCTAGTTCCAGCTGAAGTTTGTGGAATCACATTCATTCTGACCCTTATTCCCTGAAGCACAAACTATGGTCCTGAATGTTTTACATGTTTCCCTCTTCAGTTTAACCCTTTAACTTCTGAGACTTTAGCAGCTCCACAGTTAAAAGAACAAGGCAGTCACAGACAGACAGATAGACAGACACACAGACAGACAGACCTCCGCCAAAGTGTGAAATGACGTCAAAACCCATCACCTTCTCCTCCATCTTCTCCACCCTTCTCCACCCTTCTCCTACCTCCCCCTCTCTTCCTCCCCTCTTACCCTCCTCTTCCTCCTCCACCCCTCTCTTTCCTCCCCTCTCACCCTCCTCCTCCTCCTCCTCCTCCACCCCTCTCTCCCCCCTCTCACCCTCCTCCTCCTCTCCTCCACCCCTCTCTCCCCCCCCCTCTCACCCTCCTCCTCCATCCCTCTCACCCTTCTCCTCCCCCTCTTGCCCTTCTCCTCCTCCTCCACCCCAACTCCCTAACCAAACAAGAAAAATCCTCCTCCACCCCTCTCCCTCTCACCCTCCTCCTCCTCCTCCTCCTCCTCCACCCCTCTCTTCCTCCACCCTCTCACCCTCCTCCTCCTCCTCCCCTCCTCCACCCCTCTCTTCCCCCCTCTCACCCCTCCTCCTCCTCCTCCACCCCCTCTCTTCCTCCCCTCTCACCCTCCTCCTCCTCCTCCTCCTCCTCCTCCTCCTCCTCCTCCTCCTCCTCCTCCTCCTCCTCCTCCTCCTCCTCCTCCACCCCTCTCTTCCCCCCTCTCACCCTCCTCCTCCTCCTCCTCCTCCTCCACCCATCTCTTCCTCCCTCTCACCCTCCTCCTCCTCCTCCTCCTCCTCCTCCTCCTCCTCCACCCCTCTCTTCCCCCCTCTCACCCTCCTCCTCCTCCTCCTCCTCCTCCCCTCTCTTCCTTCTCCTCCTGCTCCTCCTCCTCCTCAGTAAAAGTCCTGTTGGTGTTTATCACTTCTAAGTCTGGACATGTTTATGGCTCTCAGTCACAAACCCATTCTTCACCAGGAAAATAAAGAATCAGTCAAAAAGCTCTTTTGTACAGAAATGAAATGTTTGTTTGGGACCAAACTCCTTCTGGGTCAAGATATGAAGAGGACAAAGCAGCCGGAGATGGTCTGGCGACCTTTAGTGAGACACACATCTTCTGAGTGGAATGGAAATAGAAAATAACAACAGACAAAGTGAAGTGGTCAATCTGTAAGCAATCTGGAAGGAGAGGTGAAGGAGAGGGAAATGGGAGATGAGGAAAAAAAAACTATTGGAGTAAAATTACAACAAGTCGAAGAAGGAGGAAAAGAAAGGCGCTGAAGTGCCAGTCGACTACAAAGCAATGAAAACACAGATTGTTTGAGGATGTGGATGTGCCTTTGGCCCCAATTCTGTTATAAAATCAAAGGAAATGAAAAGTGGGAGAGCAGAAAGGCACCACAAAGTCCAAATACACACTCTGGTCACGTCCCCAGTTTGTAAAAAAAAAAACCAAAAAAAAACCCTTCACATTCTTTATGAGGGTGGTGCGGGGGGTTAGCATGGCGGTGCGGGGGTTAGCATGGTGGTGCGGGGGTTAGCATGGCGGTGCGGGGGGTTAGCATGGCGGTGCAGGGGTTAGCATGGCGGTGCGGGGGTTAGCATGGCGGTGCTGGGGTTAGCATGGCGGTGCGGGGGTTAGCATGGCGGTGCGGGGGTTAGCATGGCGGTGCGGGTGTTAGCATGGCGGTGCGGGGGTTAGCATGGCGGTGCGGGTGTTAGCATGGCGGTGCGGGTGTTAGCATGGTGGTGCGGGTGCTCACCTTCCAGTACTTACCATGTGAACTGTAAATACAGCTGTTATTCCACAAACTAAGAAGAATCTTTCATTTGGAAAAATTACGTTTGTCTCCTGCTCCTTTTGTTTCAACAATAACATGTCCATGAGAATGAGAAGACGTGTGTGTCTTCACTTCTAACCAGGGAGGACAGTCTCTCTCACACACACACACAGCAGCTGCAGACCAAAGGTGAAAAGGTCAAAGGTCATGTAATGTTATGTTTAAGAACATCAGAGTTACAGTATGAATGTGGGTGATACAACTACTTAACAAGAGAATAACTGACCACTGGACTGACCACTAGATTAACTGACCGCTGGATTGACCAGTAGAATAACTGACCACTGGACTGGCCACTGGACTGACCAGTAGAATAACTGACCACTGGACTGACCACTAGATTAACTGACCACTGGACTGACCACTAGAATAACTGACCACTGGACTGACCACTAGAATAACTGACCACTGGACTGACCGGTAGAATAACTGACCACTGGACTGACCAGTAGAATAACTGACCACTGGACTGACCACTAGAATAACTGACCACTGGACTGACCACTAGAATAACTGACCACTGGACTGACCACTAGAATAAGTGACCACTGGACTGACCACTAGAATAACTGACCACTGGACTGACCAGTAGAATAACTGGCCACTGGACTGACCACTAGAATAACTGACCACTGGAATGACCAGTAGAATAACTGACCACTAGACTGACCACTAGAATAACTGACCACTGGACTGACCAGTAGAATAACTGTGTGCTGGTGCTGATCAGATGCTAGGTTGGTGTGTGTATGACGTTGTTTTAAACACTTGTGAAAGCGTCCTCTAATATTTATGAAGCTCGTGGCTGTGGTTGATGAATAACTAATGTGTGTCATCTTACCTACATGTGTTTAGACCAGTGTCAGTCTGCATCTGTGCTCGTGGGGCTGTTTAAGGTGACGACTGTTTTAAATGTATGAAACTACATTAACTGTCAATTATCTGTGAAGTTAAATCTTTGTGGGGACTTTACTAGAAACACACTGTGTACGTCGTCACACTGGGACATGAAACTTTATTTATGTGAACTGACAAATATATGACTAATATATTTATACATACAATTATATTATACATACAAACACAAAACTAGGATCACAATAATATGTTGTTATATGTCATAAGATTCATTTGAATGTTTTAATCTTGTTTAGTTTTTATTTGTTATTTGTATGTTTGAAATAAATACAGTAATTATTAAAAAAAATTATATATATATATACATACACATATACACACACACACACTAGTGTATCCACTCCGTGTGTGTGTGTGTGTGTGTGTATTATCAGGAGTGTGTGTGTGTGTGTGTGTGTGTGTGTGTGTGTGTATTATCAGGAGTGAGTGTGTGTGTGTGTGTGTGTGTATTATCAGGAGTGAGTGTGTATGTGTGTGTGTGTGTGTGTGTGTGTATATTATCAGGAGTGAGTGTGTGTGTGTATTATCAGGAGTGAGTGTGTGTGTGTGTGTGTGTGTGTATATTATCAGGAGTGAGCGTGTGTGTGTGTGTGTGTGTGTGTATTATCAGGAGTGAGCGTGTGTGTGTGTGTGTGTGTGTATATTATCAGGAGTGAGTGTGTGTGTGTGTGTGTGTGTGTGTGTATATTATCAGGAGTGAGCGTGTGTGTGTGTGTGTGTGTGTATTATCAGGAGTGTGTGTGTGTGTGTGTGTGTGTGTGTGTATATTATCAGGTGTGTGTGTGTGTGTGTGTGTGTGTGTGTGTGTGTGTGTGTGTGTGTATATTATCAGGAGTGAGTGTGTGTGTGTGTGTGTGTGTGTATTATCAGGAGTGTGTGTGTGTGTGTGTGTGTATATTATCAGGAGCATACACTGAGCACCGTATCATGTCACATGGTCTTATATCAGAGCAGGTTCACACTTGCTGGTGTAATTGTCAGAGTTAATAATATTTCTCAGTCTCTCATTCATAAAAACACACACTGACTGTTTCATGTCTTAACCATCATTATCTCATTACAGATTAATACACATCAGCTCTTTTAATTAACCATCCTGCCCACAACTGATGATAAAAGCCTGTTGTATACATCTGTGTGTGTACTTGTATTCCTATCTTTATGGGGACATTGATATGTTTACACGGTCACAATATGGGGACCAAAATTCAGGTCCCCATGAGGGTTAAATATAAATAAAGGTCCCGACTAATACAATAGAAATGATGTGGCACTATATATATATATATATATATATATATATATATATATACATAAATTTGTTTTTCTTGCCCCCGAAGTCCCCATAAAGCATAAGGGAAAAAGGTGCAAAGTGAAATATATACTATTTTACAAAATATTTATTTAATTTTCTTTTTAATGTGAATTCTTTTCAATAAAAAAAATTTAATTATATATATATATATATATATATATATATATATATATATATATATATATATACTTTTCCTTTTCTTTTTATTCTCAATGAATTATTATTATTCTTAATTGTATTTTAAGTTTATTTATATTTAAACCATCAATACAATCAATACAAATCTAATCCATTGTTCTTATTCTTATTGATAATATATATATATATATATATATATATATATATATATATATATATATATATATATATATATATATAATCAGCTGTGTTTCAGTAATGTACCTGAAACAAGAGCAGGTTGATGGATGACACCAGCCAAGAAAATAACTTTTTGCCTCAAGGCCACAGAAGCTGCCACCTCCCAAAATCTATCAAATGCTTTCAGTATTTCACTCGCCACACAGTGGAGTATAAATCCTTGTACAATTTTCAGAGTATTAAGGTGAAAAAACAGAGAATATGTGCTTATATTGAGTTAAAGTTAGATGTTTACTGTTTACCTAAGGGCTCAGGTAACAGTGTTTTTACCTACATAAATAAGTCCTCCTGTTTTCTTAACCCTTAAACATCTGCTGCACTGGAACAAAATCTAAATCTTACCAAGTCTAATTCTCTCATCTTTAGTCCAATATATCTGATCTCACTTAAAACTAGTATTCACAGAATGTCTAATCTCGTCCCTATTTTGAACAAATGTTTCTATGACAACCTGTTCTTGAATTACAGCCAATAATAGGATTTTGACCTTTCTGCTAAATGCCACCTTGACCTTTGACCTTTTGCAATATTGATCATTTGGTTATATGTATATATGCATCAGTGTGTGTAATATTATGATAATATATTGTTATAGCGTGATACAAACAGTGTTACATAAGTTAATTCGGCCACATGTCACCTTTGACCTCCAGAGATCTCAAAAACTATTAATCGGAGGTGATAACACCAATTATGAAAATTGTAGAAATCTTCATTGTTTGGTACCAATCTGAAAGTTCTGTGACCCTCTAATGTGATTTTGACCTTTTAATTAATTGTGACCTTTACTCAAATGAATCATTGCATCTGTCGTGTATTAGCTATATGTATATGTCCATGTAATTTCATAGTGATATCTACAGTAGTTATTGAGTTATAGCATGATATGTCTGCAGACACACACACACACACACACACACATGTACTTGTTTCCATGTCTCATGAGGACCAAGTTTGTAATGAATTAGCTATTGGGTAGAGTGAAAACACATTTATTAAAAATTTAATAATAATAATGCAAAAAATGTGAACATTTATTTTAGAAAATAATAAAATGAATGAATGAATAAATAGTAATCCTTTTCAAAATAAAAAAATTAATTTAAATAGTTATAAATAAATAAATATATATATATATACACTCAACAAAAATATAAACGCAACACTTTTGTTTTTGCTCCCATTTTTCATGAGATGGATGTAAAGATGTAAAATTCATTCCAGATCCACAATATTA
>CM035791.1:50737164-50784664 GCA_020466265.1 Siphamia tubifer | reverse complement strand
TGTCTGTCTGACTGACTGTCTGTCTGTCTGTCTGACTGTCTGACTGTCTGTCTGTCTGTCTGTCTGACTGTCTGACTGTCTATTTGTCTGTCTGTCTGTCTGTCTGACTGACTGTCTGTCCGTCTGTCCGTCTGTCTGTCTGACTGTCTGCCTGTCTGTCTATCTGTCTGTCTGACTGTCTGACTGTCTGACTGCCTGTCTGACTGACTGTCTGTCCGTCTGTCCGTCTGTCTGTCTGACTGTCTGCCTGTCTGTCTATCTGTCTGTCTGACTGTCTGACTGTCTGACTGCCTGTCTGACTGTCTGTCTATTTGTCTGTCTGTCTGTCTGTCTGTCTGTCTGACTGACTGACTGACTGACTGACTGACTGACTGACTGACTGACTGACTGACTGACTGTCTGCCTGTCTGTCTGTCTGTCTGTCTGTCTGTCTGTCTGACTGACTGTCTGTCTGACTGTCTGTCTGTCTGTCTGACTGTCTGTCTGTCATGACTTTAGTGTTGGTTAGTTGATGTTTTTAATATATATGATGGTGTGTTATTCCACATATATTCTAGTTTATGTTCATGTTTACAATGGATTAGTAAATATTATACTAGAAAGAAGGTGTAAAGTGAATGGATCATAATGTGCAGACAGTGTTTGAAGTAGATCTGGTAGATCTAGATCTGGTAGATCTGGTAGACCAATATTCCTTTGGACAAAAACCATTTATTCTCTTCTAATTATTTTACATTTTCAGCCCAGACTGATCTTGATTCAACCATCGTTTAAGATCTTTATCACTAACACACATGTGAGAACATTTCATTAGTTTTCCAGAAGCTTCTGACTGTAGACCAGTGTTATTGGATGGTGTTAAATATGACCAGAAATGAACAAAAAAAAAGCCCCAAGAACATTTACAAAATGGACCAAATCAAAAAGCAAATGTGTAGAATATGAAAATACTTAAACAAAAATGAAACGGCCCCCGACCCCACCTGAACGTAATGAAATTCGGGTCGGGCTCGGACTGGGGCTTGGGTTTAAGGTCTTACCTCTAGCAGGGAGTGTCTTCCAGACACAGCTGCCTTGGTTGCGGGTTCAAAACCCCATCCAGCCCACAGACACATGCTCCTTCAGTCCAGTAGTGAAGGTCATGTACGTCTTTATCGGCCGCCACTGTCGTACAACCACCTTCAAATATTAGACCCCCCCCTAGCGACGCCCTTTGCAAAGCCCGTCTATAAACCTGTGCATGTGAACACGTAGACACGTGCACTGGGGTCTTACCTTTCAGCTGTAGACGACACTTTCCTCTGACACATCACCGCCAGCGAACTGCTTCCCGGCGCCATTTCCTGTTTGATCTCCCACGCCACCAGGTTGCTGGGTTTCACAGACAGGAAGTTGATGCCTGACTGAAACCACACCCTGCAAGAGATGAGTGCAGAAAGAAAAAGGAAGAAACGCACACATGAGAGGAAATGTGACAAAAAGTGAAGAAAACAGGTGAATCTAAAACTACGCACAGTCGCTTCATAAACAAAACGCAGGCAGAAAGCCCAGTTGTCACGGTGACAGTTCAGGAGAATTTGCTTAAAATTGAATTTGCTTCGCTTGGAATTTCCCTGCCCTGATTTCCTCGCTGATTTTCTTTAATCCCTGATATGTGCCATAGTCTCTTTATAGAAAACGTCTTTTAAAATTGATTCACACAGTATGGTGCCACCTCCCACGATATATGTTTGGAGAGAAACAAAAGGCTGACAGGGGAAGCGCCTTTGAAAATAAACATTTTGGGGGAGAATAAGTGGTGCTGGGAGATAAAGCAGATGAGTGATGAATCCAGATTCCATTTTAGAGAGCGATGATCAGAAAGATGGAACCAAAGGAGGCTTTTATTTCCAACATGTTCCTATAGTTCCTGTCTTTTTTTTTTGACACCAAGGATTATCTTTAGCCCCTTTTAGATGCTACGTCTGTTCTGGGAATTATTTCACTTTTTAAAGTTTATGTAAAGGAAATATTTTTATTTTTTTATTGCAATAAAACAGACAATTCCATGGTCATGTGACAGTTAGGACAGATGAGAACATGTGATCAATACAAGTTAATCAGTAATAAGAGTGAAGTTATCGACAGTAAAAACAAACAAATAGAGGAATACAACTCAAGGAATATTTAGAAGTTTACTGTTTTTATTATTATTATTATTATTATTATTATTATTATTATTATTATTATTATTATTATTATTATTATTATTATTATGTACAAACTTTAAAGTTTAAAGCACTGTTGACTCCCCCTCTGTGGGGTTAAAAGATATAAGAAATAAATAAATGAATAAATACATGAATAAAATAAGTGAATGAATAGAAAAATTAAATAAAATAAAAAATAAGAACAAAATGCAGACAACTTAGAAAAAGGAAAGAAAAAAAAGGAAGAAAAAAGAAGGGAAAAAAAGAAGGGAGGAAAAAAAAAAAAAAACAACAAAAAAACTATTTGTTACCTACTTTCCTATCTGCTCATTTGTTGTTGTTTTTTTTGTTTGTTTTGTTTTTTGTATATATGTCTATGTTTAGTACTTCAGTTATTGATTATTGGTATTGTTATTATTGTTATTGTTATTATTATCATCATTTTTTTACTATGCACTATATTACTATAAGATGAATTTAGGTTATTGGGGAAGTGAAGAAGGGGTAGAATTAAATAAACTTATGCTTCATCCTACTCCTTTTCGGACATGTCATTGTTATTATTATTATTATTGTATTGATTATTGTTGCACTTTGCACATGTTCGAAATAAATCATTCAAATCAAGAGTTGAAAAGAAATCAATAAAAACATTAAAGCTTATTATTTGGCCATTTCCGCTTATGAATGAAGAAATATAACAATTAACTAAATATTCACATACTAAAAGAAAATATTTTTAAGGGTGAAAGTGGAAATAGTGAAATCATTTGGTCCTTTATTGTGTTTTTTTTAACGGTGTTCTGTCAAACAGAGAAAAGTCGACCTCAGACATGGACGCTGGACATATAATTAATACTTTGAAAGTAATATTTTATTGTGTCTTTGACCAGTAATCATGTAATCAATTACATACGAAAATCTATAAACTCTGGAACTCTCTCCCACTACCCATCAGAAACTCAGACTCACTATCCACCTTTAAATCCTGTCTTAAAACTCATCTTTTCAAACTGGCTTTTGCTTAGTTTTTTATTTCATTTTTTTTAATCCATTGCTTTTATTCTGTTATGTAAAGTGTTATTGAGTGTCCAAAAAAACACTATATAAGTTTGAGGTATTATTATTAGTATTATTATTGTTATTATTGTTATTGTTATTGTTATTGTTATTGTTATTGTTATTGTTATTATTATTATTATTATTATTATTATTATTATTGTTATTGTTATTGTTATTATTATTATTATTATTATTATTATTATTATTATTATTATTATTATTATTATTATTAATAATTTAAAGTAGCATATTTTGACAATAATGTGATTTTGTAAAGACGGTACCTCATTCTGCAGGTACTAAAACAACTGTGATGAAGGTGGAACCTTAATGGAAAAAGGAAGAGCTCTCGTTCTACAACCAAGGTGTGATGTTTTCATAACGTTTTACCAGAGGTGGTAAAATAACTCACATTTTCTACTGAAGTAATAGTACTGCTACCTGTGTGGAAAAGTACTCTTGGAAAAGTAGAAGTACTGAGGCGATATCTCTACAGCGTAGAAAGAAAATATCACATCCTCATGTTAGGTTGAACGAACACCACTGGAGGTTAGAAGTAAGGTGTAATAATAATAAAAAGGAAAAAAAAAACATCAGTAACATTATGAGGACGAACCTTTAGATAAAGACAGGACAAGTAGTAAATGGTGTCCTTTTATATTCTGTCCTAGTGGGTTCATGTCTTCATCCTACAGACCTGAATGGACACTAAACCACAGTATGTGATCATGATGCTAAATGCTAATGCTAATGACATAGAAGATGTAGTAGTGTTGTGATGTAATAGGAACTGTGAGACGATAATAGAACAATGGAAACAATGAACAATGAGGAGGTTTTTAACCATACCTGGATTTGATTAAAAAAAAATGATTATACTGCATTACACGTATTATACTGCATTATACGTATTATACTGCATTACACATAATATACTGCATTACACATAATATACTGCATTACACGTATTATACTGCATTATACATATTATACTGCATTACACATAATATACTGCATTACACGTATTGTACTGCATTACACGAATTGTACTGCATTACACGTATTATACTGCATTATACATATTATACTGCATTATACATATTATACTGCATTACACATAATATACTGCATTACACGTATTGTACTGCATTACACGTATTATACTGCATTATACATATTATACTGCATTATACATATTATACTGCATTACATATATTATACTGCATTATACATATTATACTGCATTACATATATTATACTGCATTACATATATTATACTGCATTATACATATTCCACTTCTTCACTGGGAGGACTCAGACAGGATTACACCTTTTCTCAACACTCTGATTCATCCTAAATATTGTCTTTCCACTAAACCCTCCATCTGTCCTCTCTTTAACTACATTCTTTCTCTTCCACTTTTCTGATGTTTATCTTTTCTTTTGTTTCCACCTGTTTTTCCTCAGTTTATTTTAGTTTAGAAGTTTATTGCTTTGTTATTTAAAGAGTTCTGTCATCTATGTAAAGACGATGCATTGGTTTCTAAAAAATAAAATTAATAATATATATATAAAAACATCCATATATAAACACTGGCTCAGTAACACTGGTCTACAGTTAGAAGGTTCTGGAATCAAACTCATTGTTATTGAATTCATTGTGTGTTGGTTCTATTTATAAAAACGTTCAGATTATTTTGTTTCCAGTTGTTTTTTCACGGTAGAAAAATGACGGGAGGTGGAACAACACAGTTTACTTCTACTTCCTCATACATGTCCATGATGCGCTGATGAGGCGTCTGTGATTGGCTCAGAATGTGTGAAGGAACACTCCCCCCTCCCCTCTGGCTCTGTGTGTGTTTACCATCCCAGAGTAACATCCAGCTAGGTTTGGTGACGTCACTTGCACAGTCTTTATTTTATTGAACCAGTTTGATCCAACAGTTTTTTACAGTTTGTGCAGCAGCTACTGTGGCGCCATCTGCTCTAGTAGATGCTAATGCTACTTCAGATTGGGGCAATGGGGGAGGGGCTTAACCACAGGTGGGTGGGGCTAAAGTCCATCTGACGTCAGATGGACCGTCTTTTTCTGGGTCCCTGGTTCCTGTTGTTGTTTAGTGTGAATGCAGTATGCAGCCAGTGGAGGTGATGAACCACTGTTAAAGGAGCATGTGTTGGTAAGTCTGGGTGAGCCATCACCATGGTAACGCTGGGTGAGCCATCACCATGGTAACGCTGGGTGAGCCATCACCATGGTAAGTCTGGGTGAACCGTCACCATGGTAACGCTGGGTGAGCCATCACCATGGTAACGCTGGGTGAGCCATCACCATGGTAACGCTGGGTGAGCCGTCACCATGGTAACGCTGGGTGAGCCGTCACCATGGTAACGCTGGGTGAGCCATCACCATGGTAACGCTGGGTGAGCCATCACCATGGTAAGTCTGGGTGAACCGTCACCATGGTAACGCTGGGTGAGCCGTCACCATGGTAAGTCTGGGTGAACCGTCACCATGGTAACGCTGGGTGAGCCATCACCATGGTAACGCTGGGTGAGCCATCACCATGGTAACGCTGGGTGAGCCATCAGATTCCAAAAGGACTAAAGTGGTTTTTCAGCAGAATGACACCTTTAAATGATGGTTGGATCAAGTTTCCAAGATCAGTCTGGGCTGAAAATATGACATTTTACTAAATATTTTGGTAATTTAATAATTATTTTTGTTTATTTCTGGTTAAAAAAGTAAATAAATAAAAAAAACTTCCATCCAATGGTTAATGTTTTTATTTTCTTTGCTCTAATTCGTCCCAGTGTGTTTTGTTCTATTTATCACCTTGACGAGACCCTCCCTCAGTTTATTAAAGTTCACATGTGTGTTTGTTTACTGCTGCTGTAGCACACACACACACACACTCATTTACATGTGTCACCAGGGCCAAGTTTGTAATCAAGTATCCATTGGGTAGTGAACGTAAAAAAAAACATTTAATAACATAAAATAAAATAATAATAAAAATGAGATCACATTTTGTTACATGGTGTTACTGTGTAAACATATCAGTGTCCCCATAAAGATAGGCATACAAGCACACACACACACACACATAGTCCAATAGGAGTTGACAAACAAACACCAGCTCAGACTCTGCACTAAACTTCTTCTTCAGAGGGAAAACACAAACCTTTCTCATTATTACACTTTCATGTGTTTCATGTCGTGCCAAAAACAGTCGGTAAATATGTCAGGCCGTTCCCATGCTGTGTTCTCACACATATGTTTGTGTATTTATGTATAAAATCTATAGTTTAACACAAGGGAACGTCACCACTGTGGGGAATGACATGAAAAACAAGGGTTTTTTTTATTGTATATTTAACTAGTTGTTAATAATATGAGTGAAAATGCAGAAATAAAGTGTCAAACAGGTTAAATATATAACATGTACAATACTGAGCAACTGATATGGATGTTTTTTTGGGGGCGGATATGACATTGTTACGCTGATTTTTCTGTCAAATAAAAACAAATGTCAGAAAATCTTCTTTAATTATAATTATTGCTAACACTTTATAATACCTACACACAATTGACTATGTATTAACCATTTATTACCCATTTATAAATGGGTTGTTCATTAAGTATTGACAATTTGTTACCTATTTGTTAATGTCTTGTAAAGGTAAAGAAACAATAAAGACATTTATAGACAGGAAGCTATAAACTAATTAACTAAACTAACTAACTTCAAATATAAACTAAGACTGTTAACATTTACTTCATTCCATCATCATTTGATTAAACTTTGTTATTTAATTACATAGAAAATTACTTTACAGTTATTTTGTTTCAGGTTATTTTGTTGAAGGTGAAAAAATAAACATACATATATATATATATATATATATATATATATATATATATATATATATATATATATATATATATATATACGTATATATTATTATTATTTTCCCACACTTTTGCATCGCGTTTGATTATTTTAGTAAATTTTTTTTGTCAGTTTATTTATTTATTTTTATTCATTTTAGTGGATTTTAACATGTTTTATATATTTATTTTTCTGCATTTTTGGGTTTCAAGTGTATTGTGTATTTTGTGGGAAATTTTAGTCCAAAAAATAATCCAAAAAAACAAAACAGAACAGTTGACTGTCATGATGTGTGTTGATCATAATCAATTCAAATTAATCTAAAGCATCCCTGTGATTAATCTTATTATTAGTATTTTTTGTTTATTTATGTATTATTATTATTATTATTATTATTATTATTATTATTATTATTATTACTATTATTATTATTATTATTATTATTATTATTATTATTATTATTATTATTATTATTATTATTATTATTATTATTATTATTATTATTATTATTATTATTAATATTGTTATTATTATTATTGTCCCAGTCTTTTTCACTCAGTCTTCAGTTTCATCAGGTCAGGTCAGGTCAATGTTCTCTATAGAACCTTAGAATGAAAGGATCCTTTTGACACAGACTTTTATTTTGACAGCGTCATTAGAACAAACAGACGTCTTTTACTCTTTTATGTCCAACACGTCTCATGTTTAAAGTGAATTTACACTCCACTTCTTCTTTCACTTAATGTCCTTCTTTTGTAGATTTACTCTTTCATTTATCTGCTCTGTCTTCCTTCCTCTTCCTCTTCTTCCTCTTCCTCTGTCCCGTGTCCTCGCTGAGTGTAAATCTGACTTTATATCTTCAGATGTTCTTGAATGAAACCCAGTGTCCAGAATTATCAGTAAGAGTGATTTAATGTCACACACACACACACACACACACACACACACACCTGTACAGACACAAGGTCATGAGTCTTGTGTGTTTGTGTGTATTTGTGTGTGTGTGTGTGTGTGTATATATGTGTGTGTCTTTCCAGTTCTACCTTCCGTTTTGTTTTGTGTAAAACAAATCCACTAAAATCCACTAAAAATGGAAAAAAATGTAATAAATATTCAATAAAAAGCTAAAAAAAAAAAGTAGAATGCAGTACAAATCCATTAAAATCCACTGATCCATAATAAAACACAAGGACTAATGATAAAGTGAGGCAGAACATTGTTAAAACTGACCTTCTTTTATTTATAAAATTTGTACTTCTTTGGTATTTGGTAATTTATACAAGTATTTTCATAATTTAATGTGTAGTTGTGATTATTTATAGGTTATTATGTTTTTATTTTACTGGACCGACCCATTGGAGATTAAATCAAACTGAATGAGGAAAATGAAGGCCGCATTGGAACCATATGTGGGCCGCATTTGGGCCCCGGGCCACATGTTTGAGACCCCTGGTTTTAAGTCGGTCTAAACACCAATGTTTCGTCCAAACATAAAAGTATGTGTGAGTATAAATCCTGGCCGAGCTGTGGGGAAGCAGTCGTCAGAATATAATCTGTGTGGGTTTAATAAGGAACCAAGTGACAGATGTGTGAACATGAACACCACTGCCAGAGCTTAGCGACTCCACCGTGGCTTAAAAGTGATTTAACATGTTCTATCAAAAGGCATTAAGTTAGTAAACATTGTTTTTGGACGAAAAGCTCATTTTAAAGCCACAAGCTTTAGTCGTTCTTCCTCCAACTGTCAATTTACACCAATGAATGTGCAGCAAATTAAAAGTTACATTTACAACTTTACAAAGTACAGTCTGAACCTTTTATGGTTTCATCCACAAGAAATACAGGAAAATAGAGGAAAAATAAAGGAGAATGCAGTAAAAATACACTAAAATGGAGTAAAAATACACTAAAATGGAGTAAAAATACGCTAAAATGGAGTAAAAATCCGCTAAAATGTAGTAAAAATACCCTAAATCGCAGTAAAAATAAAGCAGAATGTAGTAAAAATACACTAAAATGCAGTAAAAAATACACTAAAATGTAGTAAAAATACACTAAAATGCAGTAAAAAACACACTAAAATGCAGTAAAAAAAATATATACTAAAATGTAGTAAAAATACCCTAAATCGCAGTAAAAATAAAGCAGAATGTAGTAAAAATACACTAAAATGCAGTAAAAAACACACTAAAATGCAGTAAAAAATGTATACTAAAATGTAGTAAAAATACCCTAAATTGCAGTAAAAATAAAGCAGAATATAGTAAAAATACACTAAAATGTAGTAAAAACCAGCTTTAGTCGTTCTTCTTCCAATTGCAGCAAATTAAAAGTTACATTTATAAAGTTACAAAGTACAGCCTTAAATGTGTCATTGTGGAACAAATACAGGTTGATTGATTGATTGATTATCTTTAATAACACTGGACATGTTTACAGCTCACTTTTGTTTCTGTTAAAGTTGTGTTGTTGTTTTTTGTATCTTCTTGGACATGACTGTCACCTCCTGACGTCCTTCTGTTTTTATATTCTCTTCGTACGTTCTTTAACCTGTTCCAACATCTGCTGCTTCAACACACACTGATGATTTTGGCTTTTTTCATCTGTTCACTGATCATTTTTAAATACACAAACACTTCACTAAATACATTCACAACTTAAATATAAAGTAAATATTGTGCCACATCCATACGTCATGTTACATTCACATGTTTCTACTGTATTCTTCATATTTATATTTAACTTACTACATTTTGGTAAATGAAATTTAAAAAATGAAATTGAAATGTTCAATTTCAGGGTATTTTGAGTGAACAGACAGACAGGCAGGCAGACAGACAGGCAGACAGACAGACAGGCAGATAGACAGACAGGCAGACCGGCAGGCAGACAGACAGACAGACAGGCAGACAGACAGATAGACAGGCAGACAGACAGACAGACAGACAGGCAGACCGGCAGACCGGCAGGCAGACAGGCAGACCACCAGGCAGACAGACAGGCAGACCGGCAGGCAGACAGGCAGACAGGCAGACCACCAGGCAGACAGACAGGCAGATGCAGACTCCAATAGTAATCAGTATAAAAGTATATTTTCTACATTCATATACAGGCTGTTGTGTTCTTCTAAACTGGTTGGTAGTTCCATTCCACTCTGTCCTCACACTCATTCCACATAATTTGTGTAAAAGCTCAAAGTAAACACTTTAAATCCTAAAACATCCTTCTTCTTAAAAACACTACAGTGACCTGAAGCCATACGGTATTAGTCACAAACGTGTGTGGACAGATGTGTCCAAAACACTAAAGTACAAATAAACATATTGTTCTGTCAAACTGTCAAAGTTACACAGATGTTTCAACTGGAACTTTATCTGATGAGTCCAGACGGTACCAGACAAGTACAGAAAAGTACACTGGAAAAATAAATACTGCTCATACAAAGTGTTTTTTATTTTTAATCATATTTCATGTTTATCATCACATTTAAACTCAGACAGAATCACATCCACTATTTTAAAGTATGTCGTCACCTGCCTTCATCTGAATGTTTCCATCCCATAGTTCAGACTTTAATCTGATCTGGGTTCAGTTTTAACACCTTTAAACTCTAACTTTAAGTCAGGACGTGGGGAGGAATGGGCGTGGCCTACACCAGTGGTCCCCAAACTTTTTATTACCACGGACCGGTCAACGTTTGACAATTTGAACACGGACTCTGGGTGGGGGTGGGGGTGGGGGGTCTGTGGGAATCACCTGTCACCATAAATCCATATTTCCAGTCCAACTCCTGGTGTTGTCTGTTAAAAACTTTCCTTTTTTTCTTCTTCTGTCTCTTCAGTCGCCTTTTCATCTTTGAAAAGACATTTTCCAAACACATCTGTTTTTACTAACATGTGGGTTACATGTTTGCCATTCAAGTGACGGAGATGGAACCGACAAAATAAAAGATTGTTCAGACTCGGATAATAAATACAAGAGAAATAATTAATTAATTAATTAAGGAAGTATTAGGCGGCCAGTGGCCTGGTACCAAATGATCCACGGACTGGTACCAGTCTGTAGCCTGGGGGGGGACCACTGCTACAGTACTGTACACATTCACTAGTACTACAGTACTGTACAAATTCAGTACTACTACAGTACTGTACACATTCACTAGTACTACAGTACTGTACACATTCACTAGTACTACAGTACTGTACAAATTCAGTAATAATAATAATAATAATAATAATAATAATGGAGCTTTTCAAGGCACCCAAAGCGCTTCACATTAGTGTTCCATTATTCATTCACTCTCACATGCTCCCTCTGGTGGTGGTAAACTAGATATGTAGTCACAGTTGCCCTGGGGCAGACTGACAGAAGCGTGGCTGCCATTTCACGCCTTTCTGACCACCACCCAACATTCATACTCATTCATACACCAGTGTGAGTGACACTGGAGGCAAGGAGGGTAAAGTGTCTTGGAGGACACTTGGAGTCAAGGACTGACTAGGACAGAGCGGGAATCGAACCGCCAACCCTTCGGTCAATGGACGACCCGCTCTCCCAACTGAGCCACGGCCGTATTGTATAGATTCAGTACTTCTACAGTATTGTATAGATTCAGTACTTCTACAGTATTGTATAGATTCAGTACTTCTACAGTATTGTACAGATTCAGTACTACTACAGTATTGTACAGATTCAGTACTACTACAGTATTGTATTGATTCAGTACTACTACAGTATTGTATATATTCAGTACTTCTACAGTATTGTATATATTCAGTACTACTACAGTATTGTATAGATTCAGTACTACTACAGTATTGTATAGATTCAGTACTACTACAGTATTGTATATATTCAGTACTTCTACAGTATTGTATATATTCAGTACTACTACAGTATTGTATAGATTCAGTACTACTACAGTATTGTATATATTCAGTACTACTACAGTATTGTATAGATTCAGTACTACTACAGTATTGTACAGATTCAGTACTACTACAGTATTGTATATATTCAGTACTTCTACAGTATTGTATAGATTCAGTACTTCTACAGTATTGTACAGATTCAGTACTACTACAGTATTGTACAGATTCAGTACTTCTACAGTATTGTATTGATTCAGTACTACTACAGTATTGTATATATTCAGTACTTCTACAGTATTGTATATATTCAGTACTACTACAGTATTGTATAGATTCAGTACTACTACAGTATTGTATAGATTCAGTACTACTACAGTATTGTATATATTCAGTACTTCTACAGTATTGTATATATTCAGTACTTCTACAGTATTGTATAGATTCAGTACTACTACAGTATTGTATATATTCAGTACTTCTACAGTATTGTATATATTCAGTACTTCTACAGTATTGTATAGATTCAGTACTACTACAGTATTGTATTGATTCAGTACTACTACAGTATTGCATATATTCAGTACTTCTACAGTATTGTATATATTCAGTACTACTACAGTATTGTATAGATTCAGTACTACTACAGTATTGTATAGATTCAGTACTTCTACAGTATTGTATATATTCAGTACTTCTACAGTACTGTACAGATTCAGTAGTACTACAGTATTGTAGTAACATGCCTAACCCTTTACTCTGAATCTGCCTTCGCCTTGTTCCTCCTTTATTGAAAAAGAGATGCTGTAATTTATATGGTTCCAGTTATTCTCACAAAATACCCAAGATCTCAAAGAACAGAGGACACTGCGTAAAACTACACACATATAAAACTTAACACAATTGAAGAGTTAATAATTCCTCAAAGGTATGAAATAGACAGTGGGTCAATAAAAGTTAAATTACTCTTTAGAATGTCTGTTACAGGGTCGATGACTTTCAGCTGTTGTCCTTGAACACTAGGAAACACTGCCGCAGAACCAAGACTTAGACATTGAAATTATAACATTAATTTAATATATCAATCATATCATTTTCCCACTACATATACTATTGAGAATAAAAAGCTCTTTTATAACGGAGTCCCGACCCAGATAGAAACACACAGTTTCAGTACAATATTAGTTTATTATCAGAGTAAATAACCTTGGAAGAGCTGCAGTTACTGTGTAGCTAACATACTGTATGTAGCTAACACAGTGTGTAGCTAACATACTGTGTGTAGCTAACATACTGTGTAGCTAACATACTGTATTTAGCTAACATACTGTGTGTAGCTAACATACTGTGTGTAGCTAACATACTGTGTGTAGCTAACATACTGTGTGTAGCTAACATTCTGTGTGTAGCTAACATACTGTGTGTAGCTAACATTCTGTGTGTAGCTAACATACTGTTTGTAGCTAACATTCTGTGTGTAGTTAACATACTGTTTGTAGCTAACATACTGTGTGTAGCTAACATACTGTTTGTAGCTAACATACTGTGTGTAGCTAACATTCTGTGTGTAGCTAACATACTGTGTGTAGCTAACACACTGTGTGTAGCTAACATACTGTGTGTAGCTAACATACTGTGTGTAGCTAACATTCTGTGTGTAGCTAACATTCTGTGTGTAGCTAACATAAAATAACATAAATGCTGACGTCCACCTTAAAGCTTTTCATTCTGCATGTGTTGTGCTTTAAAAGTCTGTGAAGATGAAGGCTTTGGTAAATGTGAATAAACAGCTGGCCTTGTTTGAACACACTGTTGGACAGATGGAGAGCTGCAAGTTTGAAAGGTTTACAATAAACGGTTGTTGAACATTTGAAAGGAGGATGAAACAGAGACATGTTGCATTGGAGGTCAGAGGTCAACATGTTTTTCTGACAGAACAGCTGTTTAATGGTGGAGTCTCCTCTTTCTGTCAGTCTTTTCCTTTATCGAAGCATTTATCTGCCTGCCTGTCTGCCTGTCTGCCTGTCTGCCTGCCTGTCTGCCTGTCTGTCTGTCTGTCTGCCTGTCTGTCTGTCAGACAGGAAACAGATCAGGCTCCATTCATTTGTCTGTTCATATTCTCTATTGTCAATATTTTCAGAGTGTTAATTGTCCCAAATATTCACTTTGGTGTGAATCATTTCAATGCAAAGTCAATTCTGATGAACATTTTTACATCATATATTCATATTTCTGGAAAGTAAAGGCATTTGATATTTGACAACCTTTTAGTGTCAAATACAATACCAGTACACCATTATAGGGTTATGGTTATGCTTAGGGGTTAGGGTTAGTGAACATTGACTTTCAGCTGAGGTCTAATACCTGCCTAACTTTAGACAAGGCACATTTATTTGTTCATCACATTTTGTGTACAGGACAATTCAAGGTCACCTGACTTACGTCATCTGGTTGGTTTCCAAACAGAGCCAATCAGTATCGTAGGGTGGGACTACCCGGGAGCGTTGTGACCTTTTGTATCTACATTAACAACAGCTGATGTTAGCCTAAAATCTAAATCGACATTTTCTTTTAACACATATTTCATACAAAATCTGAGAATTTTGTATCATTTTTAAAGGATTTGAAGGGTAGTGTTGGGGCCCTTGGAACGAATTAGGCCTTTTACATGAACATCTATGTGTGAAGGAACACTCCTCCCCCTCCCCTCCCCTCTCGCTCTCTGTATTTGTTTATCTTTACCAGAGTAACATCCAGCTAGGTTTTGTACCATCGCTTGTTCTGAAAATGTGCAGGAAAAAAACAAGGCTTTTTTTTTTCCATGAACCAGTTAATCTGACTTTTTTTTTTACAGTTTCTTCTCTTGTAGATGCTAATGCTAATGCTACTTCAGATTCACTGCATTGTGGGAGGAGCTTAACCCCAGGCGGGTGAGGCTAAAGTCCATGTGACATTAGATGGACCGTCTTTTTCTGGGTCCCTGGTTCCTCTCGTTGTTTAGTGTGAATGCAGTGTGCAGCCAGTGGAGGTGACAAAGCAGAGTGTGTTGGTAAGTCTGGGTGAGCCATCAGGTTCCAAAAGTGGAAAAGTGGTTTTGAACAGAATGATACCTTTAATGACTGATGCCACAGGAACCTACACATTCTTCCATACAGTGACAGTAGATGCACATTTGTTTCCCAGGTTGAAACAAACACTTTGACCTGATGTAGAACACACGCTCCGTCAGTCTGTGTGTGTGAGCAGCTGGGTTAGACTGCTTATATAAGTACACACCAAGACCACTATTGTGTAATACAGTGTGTGTGTGTGTGTGTGTGTGTGCTTGTATTCCTATCTTTATGGAGACATTAATATGTTTACACAGTCACACTATGGGGACTTGAATTTTCGGTTAAATATAAATAAAGGTCCCTACTAGTAAAATAGAAATGATGTGGCCCTATAAATACATTAATTACTTTTTTCCAGAAGTCCCCATAAAGCATGAGGGGAAACAGGTGCGAAGAAAAACATGTAAGGTTCAAAGGTTTGAAGATATGTTTACTTTTCTATTATATTTTTCTGTACACACACATGTTAGCGAACACACCCATGTTAGCGAACACACACGTTAGCCAACACACACATGTTAGCCAACACACACATGTTAGCCAACACACACATGTTAGCCAACACACACATGTTAGCGAACACACACATGTTAGCCAACCCACACATGTTAGCGAACACACACGTTAGCCAACACACACATGTTAGCCAACACACACATGTTAGCCAACAAACACATGTTAGCGAACACACACATTAGCCAACACACACATTAGCCAACACACACATGTTAGCCAACACACACATGTTAGCCAACACACACATGTTAGCGAACACACACGTTAGCGAACACACAGTCTTATGTTAATTATGCATGAGTGAAGAAAATGCCGTCAGTTACCTTCTGCTGCAGAACTTGCACAGACACAAGCTCAGCAGCACCACCAGCCCTGGAGGCCAAGGCACCCCCCCCACCCCCACCCCCACCCCCACACACACCCACACCCCCTGCATCCACTTTACATCTGCCCCTCCATGGGCCACAAAGGTCATAATTAGCATCTTCTAAGCCGGTCTTTAAAATGGTACAACAATCATTAGGTTGGTTGTCGAGCACTGAGGTGTTTTAGGTTGTGAAATGTCTGAGGTTTCCATCAATATTGATTCCTCCTGTTTTTTTACATCCACGGCCTTTTAATGTGACATTACTGTAAGTGTCGGCCTGACCTTCAATTAGTTTGACTTTGCTTCTTCACAGTGAGGTCTCCATTAAATGCCAACATTTGATTGTGCACTTGGTGGACGCATCCTGCAATTTAGAGGCTGTAAAAAATATCGACCTTACCAAGTGTATTTTTGTCATTTCACGTCGAAACATCTCATCACATTTTAAAGCACTCCTTCTGCTGAAAACCAGTTTGTGTTTTGACAATGTGGTAGTTGACGACCAGTTCTAAAATGCAAGAAGTTAAATTCCACTCACATGGGTGCAGTGGTCGACCCACCATAGAGACACAGACATACCAGGTAAAACCTAGCTACGTCACTAGGTCATAAGCCCCGCCCATAACCATGTATGGCACTGCCCACAGGGTAGTGACACAAACGTCATGCACTTCCCTGTTAGATACACTGTATGTGTAAACAATAACACCTTCCTTGTTATCAGGATACAAAACTACTTTTATATAGAATGGAACCTCTACTTACGGAATTAATTTGTTCCACAAGTGTTTTCGTGCTGTGAATTTTTCATAAATAGTCACATTTTATATGTAAAAGGCCTGATTGGTTTCAAGTCTCCTAATACTACCCTCTAAACCACAGGTGTCAAACATAAGGCCCGAGGGCCAAATCCGGCCCGTCAAAGGGTCCAATGTGGCCCTTGGGATCAATTTGTGAAATGCAAAAATTAGACTGAAGCTGGTGTCAAAATCACTTCCAAGTTACATTTAGTCCAGGTTATAGTAGGACACAGTGGATCAGAGCAGTAAAATATTGTCATGATAAGAAATAAATAATTAAAACTGCACATGTTCTTTGTTTTTGTATAAAAAAGTAAAATGACATGAAAATATTGACAATTGCAAACTATCCTTTTTCAATAAATATGAACCACCTCAAATGTCTTAAGAGAAATAAATGTCATTTTACTAAATGTTTTGTTTATGTGTTATTGTAATATACATTGTAATGCACATGCGTAAATGATGAACTCAAGTAGAATATTATTAACATTACCCTTTTGTATGTTTTTCCCCCCAGTTGTTCATGTTATTTAAGGAAACTGAAAATATAAATATAATTTTATTCCTTCATTGTTATTATTTGACTGGTCCGGCCCACTTCGGGTCATATAGGGCTCTATGTGGCCCCTGAACTAAAATGAGTTTGACACCCCTGCTCTAAACCCTTTAAAAATGACTAAAAAATAACCAAATTTGTGTGAAATATGTGTTTTCAGTTTTATAAACAGTATATTTTAGATGTAATGTTTTGGTGTAAGTGGGTAAATGTGTCTTCACTGACTGAACATTAAACCATTCAAATGAACCAGACATGTGGGTCATTTTCATACCAGACATGTGGGTCATTTTCCTACCAGACATGTGGGTCATTTTCCTACCGGACATGTGGGTCATTTTCATACCAGACATGTGGGTCATTTTCATACCAGACATGTGGGTCATTTTCATACCAGACATGTGGGTCATTTTCATACCAGACATGTGGGTCATGTTCATACCAGACATGTGGGTCATTTTCCTACCAGACATGTGGGTCATTTTCATACCAGACATGTGGGTCATTTATTGTAAGTGTGATGACATATTTTGTATAAAAATGAGAAATACACTTGTGGTAAGATTTGGATTTAGTTCCAATCAAGCCTTTTTCAACAGACTCCAGATCTGCGTCTGTAAATATCTCCCATTCAGACCTGGTGTATTTATTTCTATGTAAAATGGGAGCATACATGTATACAAGCGTATCCTGCTTTCTTTCACACAAACCTAACAAACATAAAACCAGCCTAAGGGTGGATCCACATTTCTAAAACTGGGTTGTTATGTTTGCATGTGACACAAAAATAAAATATGAACAAATACTTATGTACAATATGTATGACAAAATGTATTTTTTTTAATTTAACGAATGCAGCATTGAATTGAGTATTATATAGAGGACTAAACGTGCCAAAATTAAATACACACAGCATTAAATAATTAATCAAATATGTCATTAATTGATTACAACTTGAATTATATATAGATATATTTGTCATTAAATGTGTCATTAATTCATTAAAATACCAATTATTTTCAGGTAAAAAGCCTATGTTATTATTTGACTGATTAATTAACTATGTCCTGGTATTGTGTGTGTGTGTGTGTGTGTGTGTGTGTGTGTGTGTGTGTGTGTGTGTGTGTCCGCAGAGACATATCATGCTATATCTAAATTAATACTTGTGTTACCACCATGAAATGACATGGGCATATACTGTACATATAGCTAATTTCGCATCAGATGCAATGATCCATTTGAGTAAAGGTCAAAGGTCACAATTAATTGGTACCATATTGGTACCAAACAATGTGGATTTAAGATTTCTACAATTCTCATAATTGGTGTTATCACCTACGACCAATAGTTTTTCAGATCTCTGGAGGTCACACATAGACATATCATGCTATAACTTAATCAATACTGGATATATTATCATAATATTACACACACTGACGCATATATACATATAACCAAAGTATCAATATTGCAAAAGGTCAAAGGTCACATTTTGCAGAAAGGTCAAAATCATATTATTGGCTCTAAATCAAGAGCAGGTTGTCATAGAAACTGGAGATTGGCACAAAATAGAGGTGATATTAGACATTCCCTGAATACTAGTTAGTAGTAGTAGTAGTAGTAGTAGTAGTAGTAATAGTAGTAAGTAGTAGTAGTCGTCGTCGTCATCATTGTTGTTGAACAAGACCCAGTTAACCTCTTCCACCCTTCAGAGAAAAACGCCTAAAAAAACATACCCAAAGTAAATGAAGAATTGCTCCACAATCCTAAGGTTTATATGATTGTTCTTTGTATCTATGGACATCTACAGGCTTCACAGAATCTATTCCCATTGTCTAAAATAGTGTAGCTACTACTATGACTGAATAAACTGGAATAAACTAAAAGATAAAATAGAATTTTTTGGTCTCGCTTGAATTTATTATTTTTTTGACAAAAGAAAACACCCTGCTAACAATGATTCCATGAATATAGACACTATTGATCACCTTCAGTAACTCCTTTCCAACACAGGAACAAAAGTTGATAGAATTAGAGCAAAGGACAAAGCCTCCAGAAAGGTTTAAGTCCAGATAACACCAGGCGGACAGTGCATTTGGCACAGTTTGGCACACTGTTGTGCCAAACTGTTCCAAATACATTATTTTAATTTTCCAGTAAAACCTGTCTGGAAAATACAACTCATATCCATTACAGAAGTCTATTACTGTCTACTGGAGCTTTTAGAAATGAAATTTACCTTGTGTTTCATCAACTTCTACCTTTGTGCACAACTAAAATGAATAAAACCATATAAACATGGATTATTTTGTCTCCAAATGGAGTAGTTTTATTAAGAACTTACTCCAAACAATATAATAATATATCAATAATAATAATAATAATAATAATACACTTCAGTAAAAATCTAATATAAAGTTGAACATATGTGCAAAAATATATGATAAATTCAATTAGAATAAATATAAATATCAAAATTGGTGCAAATTTACTAAACACAATAACTAATACAAACATTCAAAATACAAACAATTGCAATAAAGTCCAAAAATGTCCATGTGTTATCATCAGGTGGGGGCTGGTTTATCATTAGGTTGGGGGGGCTGGCAGCAGACTGAACTGGTCCATGTGTTTCTGCAAAAAGCACTTTTATTTGTGTCAAATAAGGCTGTCATCCTCCTCCCTAGGAAAAATGAAGACAATCATGATTTGAGACTTTTTCCTTCTCATGAAATGATAGAATGTTATTTATTTTTGACAGAGAAAGTGAATAAATCCTCAAACAATCATTGATTAATTATAAACTTATCTACTTATGTGTAAAAATAACAATACAATGAGAAATGAGACTGAAAAAATACTACTATAGTCAACAGTGTTTGCATGTGTATAGTATAAAATGTAGTATTATTGTTATTATTATTAGTATTAGTTTGTAAAAAAAAAAGATATCAGTAAGATACAACAACTTACTGGGTAGATGTTCATCCTGTTTTGAGTTCATATCCACAGTCAGATCTCAGTCAGATGTTGAACATTCAGTTGCTTCTCTGTTGTTTACACGCTAGCACGCGGCTAACAGTTAACACTTCACAAAGCTTACCAGTAACAGTCGGGAAAATACACTGTCACTCACTAAAACTCTCTAAAATGACTTAAAACTACGAGTAAAGTCGGGAAATATAACTATAACCGGCACACAGATGTCTCTGCCGTAGCGTGTGTGCCCCAGGCCAGTATGTGCATGCGTCCGACGTGCGCAAAGATGCTAACCTTTCACCTTTTACGCATGCATTTCCTGTCCAGAGAGAAATGTAGTTCATGGAATGTGAGGTGTCATTGGATTCAGGAGAATCTCCTCTTTCAAACACCTACAAACATGGCCGCCTTATCCCTCGCCAGAATAAGATATAAATGAATTAATAGCGCGTATCGGCGATTAAAAATAACTTATATTTCACCACACACACATTAAAGATCATGTTTAAAGGTGACTTTTATCACTAAAGTACACTTTATATGTATTTTTATGAACATTAGGGTCTTAACTTTGAGTAAAAGTTGAAACAAATTTCCATTGTCCAGATTTATTATATGTTAATAATTAATGAAAAATTACACAATTTTCTCGGCCCACCCGTGGGCCGATCGGGCTGTGGGTGGGGCCTGAAGTGGCTCATTTGCATTTAAAGGGCCAGCACTCATAAGACAGAGCTGTGGAGTTAAATTAGTGAATAATTTTAACTAATCATAGTATTTATAGTTTATGTAGACCACAGACAAATGTTTTATTTCATTTATACAAATCTAAATATGACCTCTTTCATTGAAGGCTTTTTGCGTCTGCTTCATAAAGTGCATCCAAACAGACTGTAACCTTACTTGTACATAATTAACGTCATTAAAGTGAATTATCCTCTTGTGTGTACATTTCCTGTACACTGTGTTTACTCTATTATCATGCTTTGTCTTCACTTTTATTCACTGATGAAATCATTTTAAATGAACCACTGAGTGTTTACTCTCAGCACATTTACATAACTCTTAGAAAATACAAAGTAGTGAAATTATTCCAACCTTTAATATTTAGCTTGAGTGTTGCTATAGCAACAGGTAAACAACGACAAATAAAAGGAAGAAAACAATGATGCTCAAGTCCATCAACCCGCATGGAGCGGAGAGATCAGTCGAGAGGAACTGAGCTTTTCACAATAAAAGTATTAACATGTTTAAGAGCATCGGTTCTGCTTCTGCTTTACAAACAATTTCATATAATAACTAGAAATTACTGAATGAGTACAAACCTCTGCCAAGGCAGACCAGCCCCCCCCCCTTTCTGAATGAAGAGAAGTCCACCAAGGAGGTCAGAGAGTGAGCTTGACCTTTGACCTTCATTTATCACAGAGTTACTGTTTTTTTGGTGAGTTTTTCCCAGTGTGATCATTTAAACTTTATTACAGTATGTGTTTATTATTGATCATGAGCCCAAAGAAAGTGATTCTGGTGCGAATGAAAAGAAGAAGTGACTGCGTTATTAATAGAAGTGAAACAGGAGATGATAAAAAAAAAAAGGAGGAGGAGCCATCATGCCATCAGCACCAATAAAAGACATGATAGACACATTTGCTCAACTTTCCTGATTCATGGAAAAAAAAACACTGCAAAATATGACGTATTACATTCAGCATTTTAGGAAGATTATGAAAAGTGGATCAATCAGTCTTTGGATCAATACTTCAGACGTCGGTTAACAAACATTGTTGAAGGTGAAAGTGACTGTGGGTTCTGTAGGGTTCTGTCAGGTCCATAGGTTCTGTCAGGTTCTGTAAGGTTCTGTCAGGTTCTGTAAGGTTCTGTAATTCTGTAGGGTTCTGTCAGGTCCACAAGTTCTATAAGGTTCTATAGGGTTCTGTCAGGTACACAGGTTCTGTCAAGTTCTGTAAGGTTCTGTAGAGTTCTGTAAGGTTCTGTAATTCTGTAGGGTTCTGTCAGGTCCACCGGTTCTGCCAAGTTCTGTAAGGTTCTGTAGAGTTCTGTCAGGTTCTGTCAAGTCCACAGGTTCTATAAGGTTCTGTCAGGTCCACAGGTTCTGTCAGGTTCTGTACAGTTATGTCAGATTCTGTCAGGTACACAGTTTCTTCTGTCAAGTTCTGTAAGGTTCTGTAGAGTTCTGTCAGGTTCTGTCAAGTCCACAGGTTCTATAAGGTTCTGTCAGGTTCTGTCAGGTTCTGTCAGGTC
Organism: Siphamia tubifer; assembly: GCA_020466265.1. NCBI lineage: Eukaryota > Metazoa > Chordata > Actinopteri > Kurtiformes > Apogonidae > Siphamia > Siphamia tubifer. The sequence goes on along the minus strand of CM035791.1, from coordinate 50,762,062 downwards.
CACAGGATCTGTCAGGTTCTGTCAGGTCCACAGGTTCTGTCAGGTTCTGTCAGGTTCTGTAAGGTTCTGTCAGGTCCACAGGTTCTGTCAGGTTCTGTAAGGTTCTGTCAGGTCCACAGGTTCTGTCAGGTTCTGTAAGGTTCTGTCAGGTCCACAGGTTCTGTCAGATTCTGTCAGGTTCTGTCAGGTCCACAGGTATTGTATAATATTGTTGACCCAGTGTGGGCTGAGCCACTTGGCTGATAAAGGGTTAATATGAAGCTGTTCTTCACTTCTCACTAGAAATCTGTGACAATGACAAATAAGGGGGGGGGGGGGGGGGGTTGCCATGCCGATAGAAGACCAGGTGAGTGAATGAGGAAGAACAGCTGACAGGTAATCAGGTGCAGAAGCATCAGTTAAGGTTCTGTGGTGACGCTCAGAGCCTCAGTTTTTATCTGTTCACAGGCGCTGGCACTAACGTCAGCCAGACTTTTACTAAACTTCTGTTACTCTCTGGTGTTTCCAGTCTAACATGTTTTCACAGAATGTCTAATCTCGCCCATATTTTATACCAATCTGACGTTTCTATGACAATCTGTTCTTGAATTAGAGCCAATAATGTGATTTTGACCTTTCTGCTAAATATAACCCTGACCTTTGACCTTTTGCAATATTGATAATTTCATTATATGTATATATGCATCAGTGTGTGTAATATTATGATAATATATCCAGTAATGATTAAGTTATAGTGTGATACTGTTTGACACAAACAGTGTTACACAAGTTAATTTGGCCACATGTCACCTTTGACCTCCAGAGATCTGAAAAACTATTGGACGTAGGTGATAACAACAATGAGAATTGTATAAATCTTCATTCTGCATCGTTTGGTACCAATCTGAAAGTTCTGTGATCCTCTGTTCTTGAGTTATAACCATAATGTGCTTTTGACCTTTTAGTTAATTGTGTCCTTGACCTTTGAACTTTACTCAAACAGATCATTGCATCTGATGTGCATTATCTGTATGTATATGCCCATGTAATTTTTTGGTGATATCTCAAGTGTTCATTAAGTTATAGCATGATTTGCCTCTGTGGACGGACGGACACACACACACACTCACACACTCACACACTCACACTCACACACACACACACACACACACACACACACAGTGATTACAATCATCTCTTGACCTGGAGCATGTTACACTTTTCCATCTCAGTTTTTATGCAACGATCTAATTTCAATTTTTAAAAAAAATCAGGTTTCCAGTAACAGACTAATGTGTAAATTTTGAGTATCTTTGACCCCTGACCTCTGACCCCAGCACCTGTCATCACTTCAACCTTAAAACCACATATCTGTGCCCTCCACATATTTTTAGATCCTACATCAAATGCTGACAGTGTTTTTCCTCCAGAACACAACATGCCTCTGAAACTTTAGTCAAACAACTGCTGAGCACATGTTTTACTGGAGGAAAAACTTCCATCAGGTTTATTTATGTCCAAACACCTCAGTACAGCAGGAGACGTCTGCTTTACTGCAGCTGCCACAGCACTTAACCCTGACCCTGACACTAGCCCTCCACTCACCTTCACTCATTTTAACCTGGACAATAAATATTCATGTATTTTAACAATAATTAACATGATAATAATACTGTATTTTCTTCACTATAGAGTGAACTGGATTATAAAGTACACTGTCAATGAAGACTTCTGTCCAATCACAAGCCTCTGTACCCCCACCTGTTAAAACCCCATTAACTAGAGCTTGGTTGGCTCAAGCTAGCTCCTTCACTGTTTGGTACAATTCAAGCTAGCATCTTCATTGTTTGGTTCAAGCTAGCACCTCCACTGTTTGGTTCAAGCTAGCACCTCCACTGTTTGATTAAAGCTAGCACCTCCACTGTTTGGTTCAAGCTAGCACCTCCACTGTTTGGTTCAAGCTAGCACCTCCACTGTTTGGTTCAAGCTAGCACCTCCACTGTTTGGTTCAAGCTAGCACCTCCACTGTTTGGTTTGAGCTAGCACATCCACTGTTTGGTTCAAACTAGCACCTCCACTGTTTGGTTCAAGCTAGCATCTTCATTGTTTGGTTCAAGCTAGCATCTTCATTGTTTGGTTTGAGCTAGCACCTCCACTGTTTGGTTCAAACTAGCACCTCCACTGTTTGGTTCAAGCTAGCATCTTCATTGTTTGGTTCAAGCTAGCACCTCCACTGTTTGGTTCAAGCTAGCACCTTCATTGTTTGGTTTGAGCTAGCACCTCCACTGTTTGGTTCGAGCTAGCACCTTCATTGTTTGGTTTGAGCTAGCACCTGCACTGTTTGGGAGCATGTGAGCGCCCCCTCAGCATCTCAGCTTGTTCTGCGGCTGTGGGTCTCTCACCACCTTTGTTGGTGGTTGTCATGGTAACAGCATATGATGGCGCAGATGAGTCACTGTGGTGAATAAATCCAGAGCTGCTAAAAACTCTACAGCGAATGTTTGTGTTGAATGTGATCCAAAGAGCTGAGTGTCCAAGTGGAAACAAACACTCCGTCAGTGGCAGTGAATTAGTAGACGTAGTGAGGGGGGGTGAAGGGGGTGAAGGAGGGCGGAGCTGTTATCACACTGCAGCACCTGGACCAAAGACGGGCAGGACGGGACAGAGATGTCTGTCTCTCACACTCACACACACACACACACACCAGACAGGAGTGTGAACTATATTTGTTTTTGCATTTCTCTTCAGCTCTTAAAGGTCGTAGTGTGTGTCCTGTCATTTTCTTTTCTCTCTTCATTCATCTCTCTGTCTTTTGTTTTTTTTTTTTGTCTCTCTGTCACTCGTCCCATCCCTGTCCTCTCTCACTCTGTCTTCTTCTGTCTCCATTTCCAATAATAATTATTTCTGTCTTTTTTCTGCTACAGCATGTGACGAGGCTGGTCTACTCGTCGTGGACTTGTGTTATGTTATGCTAATCAATACTCTTAATTAAACAAATACACAGTGAATCTAGGTTGAACTAGTGCGCTGGTGGCACAAAACAGCTGCTGAGACAGTCTTTGGAACAGACAAGTGTTTATTTGTAAATTACATTAAACACTCGGAGACAACATCTCGAGAGGGTCTGAAACATGTTTGATATCACCCCAGTATATATACCTACTCTCGGGTCTGGGTGGCTACGCCCATGGCCCTTCCCATTTTTGCTGTTTCATAATATCTTATCTTCCGGTAAATTATATAAGTCAGTTATATTGGTGGCCAAGAGTTCGATGACCCCTTTTTTTACGTAAGGCGGAACAGGGCCTCCCACAACTGTGATCTACGCCCATACAATCTTTGTTACCTTTGGTCACAGCTGTGAGTTACACCCCTGTTCTCGCCGCACACTCTAATACTCTTATCTTTATTTACCTATCCAGGACACAGGTATGGACTTCGTCCCCTCAGTCTTTACAACTCCAATACAGCTGTCATGGACTTCTGACCTCTCATCACTTACACAACTCTAACACACTTGTTATATTGCTTATTGATCAGTCTTTTCCTGTGCCTTACAATTGTTACATTTTTTAATTAATCCACAATATTTAATCCACAACATTTCCCTCCTTTGGTCCTTAAAAAGGACCACATAACCTGACTAATTACATACCACACAGATTATGTACTACTAAAAACATGTCTGTTCACACACAATTGAATATAGAATGGATTAACATGAGATTGAATAATACTTAGTTCACTCGAGTAATCAACTGGGTACATGAGATTAAATACCAATTCGTTCACATACAATTGAATAAACAATGTTGATTATAGTTATAACACGCATAAACATGAATGATTGTTATCCCATAATAATATCAGTGAGTATATATTCATGTCAGCATAACACTTGATAACTACACATGAGAACATGCATACCTAGGTCTCATGAGGCAACGCTTAGTTTACTACAAGCAACAAACCACAATTCCCCTTTTACTCCTTCTTCTATGTATGGTCTGTTCAGAGAGATCAAGCCTCTCGGTACTACGTGTGAGGAATTCTCCTCTTAAGTGTTTTTTTATTATAAGATTTTCTCTTTGTTTTCATGCTTATCATGCTCATCACCATGATAAGTCTTGTTAAGTTTAATTAAATTGGGTTCCTCCCTGCCTCTAAGTGTACTTAGTCCACATACAGGCCATTCCACTACATCGTTCTTAGCGGGTGAATACATACCCCAGCTTCTTACATCAAAGGACCTCGTCCTTATTTTAATGCAGTTATCAGTATCAGTACGCAGTATGACTATATCATTTGTTTTAGTTATTAGTATTTATTTTATTTTTAGTTTTATTGTTCACTATTCATTATGTCATTATACAAGTTCAAGGCTCTACAACGAAACTCGTCATTTCGTGGGGCAGGGATGCCTCCTTTTGGGCGAAGATAGTGATCATCATTTGTTTCAAACGATACATCTTCCACTCTGGATGGTTCTGCTATCACCTTGAGCCATTGGCGCAAGATACCTGGTGTGTCTGACCAAATAATGTTTTGCCCTCCATCCAGAACATTAGTTACAGTCTTAATGCTATGGGCTACAGTCATGAATTTTCTCTGTATCAACCCTGGGTACACCGAGAATGGGCTTCGACTTTGATCTGGATGTATGTAACCCCACAGGTACATGTGATACAAAATACACACCCAATATTGTTGTCTTTGTACATGCAACCATGAACTGAGTGGTGTTGTGGTGTTTTCCCATTCCACCCCCATGATTTCACCAAACCCCTCATCCCAATACTGAAAGTGCCCTTGTTCCAATATTTGATCACACAACGTTTGGGCATGAGCCCTTTTAATACAATGTCTTTGTTGTTCTATGCTCAACGGCATTGTCCATTGTAGGTGAGGCGTAATGGGATCTGAGGCGTTTCTCCATGGGGCATGCCATTCTGTTTGATTGTTCTGAAGCATTGACATTGCCCCTACCATAGTGTTAATCAGTTTGTGTCCCGGCAACTGAGTTTTAATGTCCGTGTGCTCAGTTATAAATTGGAGGCGGGGTGAGACGAAATCAGCATAGTCCCAACCTCCCACAGTTTTACCAACACAAATATGCTGGTCACGCAATGTGGTCCATTGTGTCCATCTGTCGTGATACGGTATCACCTCTGCGTCTTCCATGTCGTCTGGATTAACAAAGTTCATAATGGGTTCGTTTTACATCTGTTCGTTCTGGGGCCAACTGTTTTGTCCAGGAGTCGGAGGCGGGGGCGGAGGCTGTGGTGGAACATTTCTCATCATGTTCCCTCTCATTAAGGCCTCCAGCCCGTTCATAGCAGTGGTCTGGTTCTTTAGTCGATTCTGACAGAAGTGAACCAGAGTTTCATTGGTGCGGTAGAGGTGGTGTAAGGCGTTTTTCATTCGAAGTAGCTCAGCCTGCAGTTGGGCGGTCTGTCTTTGCAGTGACTCGGCTCTGTTACGCTGCCTTTCCTCGGCCTGCGTTAATTGGTTGTTTTCAGCTTGCAGCCGTATGATCAACTGCTCATTCTCTCTGCGTTGTCGTTTGACTTTTCCCGAGTATCTGCGGCAGTGTTCATTCTGTCTTAACCGTCTCAGCATGGTTTGAGTCACTGGAGACAGTCCTTGTATCAAAGCAGTGAATACTGCTGTGGACATGCTGGCAATTTCAGTGCGCAGAGCGTTGGGGTCGTTGTACTGACCGTATGGCAGGGTCAGGAATCTACTCATGTGTAGAGCATCTTCGTGGCTGACATCTGGATGTGCTGGGCGATGATGTTCCTCTCTGACGGTGGGCATTATCGGCACGGCATGTTGTCCTCTGGCACCCGTTGGCGGGATCCCTCGGTCGGCTGGGTCCTCCGGACTCTCAGGGCTGAAGCGCTGTTCTGGTGGGCTGATGATTGGTGTCCATGGGATGAGGATTGGATGTTCTCTCACTGGCTCCCGATTCTCCTGTTGCATCGGCTGGATTCGATACCACCGGGATCTGCTCTCTGCCTGGGTCGATGGGCCAGGTCCGTCCTCCCGGTCTGGTCCCTCCTTAGCGGGTTCAGCTGACCTGTAGAGGGTGTGTATGTCTGCACCTACAAGTCGTGTGTCTGGGATTATGTGTGCACTTCCGGGTCCATTTGGGTCAAGGTCCCTCCAAGAGTCCATGTCTAAGACAGCCTCCGTCATTGTGTGCACAGTCTGTGATGGAGACATTTGTTATTATTATACCTTCAGTATATATCTTATGATGTACCTCTTTCATAATTAAACATTTTACAGATTTGATTACATGATATTTTTAAGTTTACACATTCATTATTATTTACAAATTCGATGCCTGGTACCAGTTAGAGAGTGGATGGTGATGTTTCTTAGAGATATCTGTCCGCTATATATCTATTCTCTCCTAGATACGTGGGGTCTAGTTGTTCTGTTTCAAACTGTATCTGTATTATTGGGAATTGTCCAGTTATAGTGTGGCATACATTGTTGATCAGGTTACGCAGTAAAGGTGCGATGCAACAGACTACTATTAATATTAATAATAGTATTCCTCCTATTACCATCCCTATGGCCTGCAAGTATCTACCCCACCCTAATTTGTTCCACCAATCCCAGAAACTCGTTATTTGTGTGTTCCAATTAGAGTTACGAACATGTTCATCTCTCATTTGTTTCATTCCTTCTAAGATGCGGGTTAAGCTACCATTTGTTCCTGAGTGTAATGGAATTTCAGTGCAGCATTCATCTCCAATCATATCGCATATACCCTGGTCCCCTGCTATTTGTGACTCTAAGATAAACCTATTTTGTAAGGTCATCATAGACGTGGCCTGCAGTTGTTCTCGTATTAGGCCCACTCCAGTAACTGTGAAATTCATAAATCTTTGTTGATTATACCAGAGAAGGTTAACCCACCGACTGTTTCTAGCAATGTACTGGGCATTGGTTATAGGTCCTATAAATGGAGTACTCCCAAGTCCTCTTCCTGTTTTTATCCAGTCTTTTCCTATAGCTGCATGTTCTTCTGGGACCCCATATGGAACTTGGTCCCAGCTTACATATACTTCGTCTGACATTTTCCAATTCCAATCCCATGAATTCCCCGTATTTGTATTGTCTGTATCTCTCTTATTCCGAGGTTGGGTGTCTTCTTGAGTGATTAGCGATAGTTGTCCGGTTAACATTACAGGTGCACATATGCCAGTCCAATTGGCTGCTAGCCGGGGCAGTAGAGTGGTACTATTTTCACATAACCAAAAGATGTCACCTAATTGGGCTGTTCCCTCTGTAAAGTCTGGTAGTTGAAATAGTCTTAATAAGTATACTGGTTTGTCATGCATTACACTACCTTTGTTCGGCACTACCTGATTACATTTGATTCGGGCCTTCGCGCTTGTTTTGCATATTTTAATTGCAGTAGTTGTATTTCCTGTGGGTGTCATGATAGGCCAGTTTTCTATGGCGCATTGCACCAATCCCGTTTTATCCTCTAACACTCTAGTTGATGTTTTGGTGAGAATCTCTAGCTCTTTTCCACGCGCTATACAGAACGGGAAGACCAGTCTATCAGTCTTTTGTATCACTGGTGGTAATAGATTATAGTCATCACTGTCTTGGTGGAGGTGTGGGCATATCTTGCTATTTTGACTCCAACCCTTGTGTTTTCCTGCCATGTTCATTGCGCAATAGGAAAAACATTTTGCGAGATCTGGGCAACTTCCCATTGTACTTCCTGGTAATATTTCAATCCTAGGTAATCGTTTAGCGTTATAGCATGCAACGCACCCATCTCCTTTCTTCTTTTTAGCTTTAAACAGTGCATTAACTGAGTACTTTAACCAATTTTGAAACATGTTTGTATCCCAATGTGTGGTTTTGATCTTACTTATATCTCTTCTGAATCTTTTGTCCCTTAATTGTATCTTTTCCCTTGCTTCTTTGGCTGACATTACCTGTCCTGTTCCTTGGTGTTGGCATATTGTGTTCGTGTTCGTGCATTTTACCTGAAAGATCACCATCCCTTCTCCCTGGCATTCAGCATCTTTTGGATCCCCCAACCAGTATTTACTTATTGGCTGCGGTCCTTCTGTGTCAAAGGCAGATGTTAGTACAAAATCATATATATCGGCTTTTACATACATTATTTGTTTACTCACCCCTGCATTTATTATCCCTTTGTTAGTTGCTAATGTGATCATAGCCATTGCACAGTCATCTAGTGGGTGTGATCCGTTATGTGATCCGTTATGTGTAGGTAAGTTTGTGAAGTTTGTGAATATCAATTCCCCCCTTGTTAACTCTAAAAGAGTTAGCATAATTACGCTAATGTGTATCATGTTCATCCCACGTCGGCGTGCGCGGGTGTGACATTTGCGGGCCGCTTGCCCTTGACAGTGAAAGGGATGGATGCGGGGGAGGCGGGGGTGTACGCGACCGTGAGCTTGGGTGATGTACTTGTGGTCCTGCAACAGTATCAGTAGTGTCATGAGTGCTACCATTAGCAGCCTCTTCGTCTGTTGGGCCACGGTTCTCAGTACCTGTAGAACCTTCATCGTCTGTCCCTGTGTCACCGCCACTAGCTGGCGTAGTCGGAATGTCACCTGAGTCGTCAGAGTCGGTGTGTGTTAGGCGTGATGAGTTGCGGCGGCGGTCGCCCCGGGCTTGTAGTCTAGCCGACCTTCGAGCCCCTTGGGGTGATAGTGAGGCACTGTGACCAGAGGAGGTGGAGGGAATGCTTGGTGGAGTGTGAGCAGAGCTCGGAGGGTTGCTGTGAGCAGCCCCTTCAGCATGCACTGGTTCCGCAGGGGATGGACCAGGATAGTTGCCAGGCAGTTCAGGTGGGCGGATGCGGGTGCAGTGGTTACGGTGGAACCAATGGGGCTTACCTTCGACCTTCAGGGCAGTGGGAGTAGTAAGTACCACTTTAAAGGGCCCGTCTCTACGGGGCTCGTTCCACTGATGCCTGAAGACCCTTATATACACCTGATCTCCGACCTGGATATCACGGACGTCTAGTGGGACGTTAGCCTCGGTTTTTTTGTTGGCTTCTTTAACCTGTTGAAACACAAGCCTGTGAATTTGGGTTAAAGCTCTCAGGTAGTCTCCCAGTTCACGCTCCAGTTGTCCCAGGGATGGACCCTCAGTTGGGCCCCTGTTCTGCGGCATTGGCATCGGCCTTCCTGTAAGCATTTCATGCGGGGTCAAATGGGTTAGTCGGTTAGTTTGTGAGCGCATAGCCATCAAGGCTATGGGTAGAGCATCCACCCATGTCAGTTTATGATTGCTATCTGCAATAATTTTAGCAATCTTTATCTTGAGTGCACCATTTGCACGTTCAACTGCCCCTTGCGACTGTGGGTGGTATACACATCCAAACTTTTGTCTGATACCTAACCACTTGAACATTTCTTGGATTACTCGTGACACAAAATGGACACCATTATCTGATGAAATGGTGTCTGGTAGGCCGAACCTAGGAAAAACCTCAGTGCTCAAAAACTTAGCTACTGTTTTATGATCACTCTTCGATGTGGGACAAGCCTCAATCCACCTGCTAAATCTGCAGACAACGACCAAAATGTATCTTTTATTTTGCACACGGTCAATCATGTCAACATAATCTATCATTAAATGTTTGAACGGTCCTTCCGGTACGGGAATATGCGCTAACGGATGTGTAAACATTTTTCTGACATTATATTTAGGACAATGTGGACATTGGGCTAATTCTCTGTCTATCATAGCCGTCATGTATGGCGACCACCATACTGCCTGTAGTTTCCGCAAAATTTGAGCACGCGAGCAATGGTCTGGTTCATGCATAAGTTTGATAGCAGTGGGGAGTAATGACAACGGTAATACAAAATGTCCATGACACCCTCTCCACAGTCCATTATGTGGGGTAACAGAACGTATGGCCCCCCTCTGTACCCATAAACGCTTTTCTGCTTCCGGAACTTTGTTCTGAGCTTCTATCAGTGATCTTAAGTTAGTTATTGGGGCACAGTCTTGCTCAAACAATATTGGGCTCTGTACTGCCTGTCCTGTAGCTTCCTTGGCTGCCAGATCTGCTAAATTGTTTCCTTGAGCAACAAGTGAGGTGTTGTTTTGGTGTGCAGCACATTTAACTACAGCTAATTCCAAGGGTAACTGCATAGCTTGGATTAGGTCCATTACTGCTTGTCCGTGTGTCACTGGTGTACCATCTGCTCGGACAAACCCTCGTTGTTTCCAAATGCTAGCATTAATGTGACAAACTCCGTATCCATAACTACTATCTGTGTATATTGTGGCTCGTTTTCCTGCTGCTAATTTACATGCTGCCGTTAATGCTTTAATTTCTGCTAATTGTGCTGAACATGGTTGGTCTAAACTTACAGTCTGTACTGTAGTAAAGGTGTTATCTGGTTTTAGTTGGACCACCCCATACCCAGCTTTTGTACCTGAGTCTCCTCGTATGCATGAGCCATCTACAAAAAGGGTTAGATCCGATGGGATCGGATGATTATACAGGTTTTCACGCACTTGCATAAATGCATCTGTCGCTTTGAGACAGTCATGAGGGGTACCTTCTGTTGGTAATATCATTCGAGTGGCTGGATTTATTGAATTACATCTTTGTACTGTCAGATCTGATCCGGACAGTAGAATTTCATAGCCTGTTCTCCTAGCCTGTGTTACTACGAACCGTGGACTAGTGAGCATAGCATGCAGTTGGTGTGATGTATATAAGATGAGTGGATGGCCCATGGTGATGACTGAAGCTTTTTTGTAGGCAAATGCTGCTGCAGCTAAACCCTGATAGCAGGGAGGGAGACCCTCCTCTACACGATCCAGTTTTGTGCTGTAATAGGCTATGGGTTGTTTGCCTGTTGGGGAGTCCTGCATAAGTACCCCACATGCATATCCTTGTCTTTCTGCTACGTAGAGGTGAAATGGTTTACTGTAGTTTGGATTGGCTAGGGCTGGAGCAGTTTGCATGTCTCCTTTAAGGAGCTGCATAGCCCCTTCCGCTTCATCTGTCCACTGGAGCTGCGCCGACCTATTTGTTTGTCCAGCTGCTCTTATCATGGCTCTCAGTGGTGCGGTTTTGAGGGCATAGTCACAAATCCAGGGTCTACTGTAGCCAGTCATTCCCAGGAAAGTCAACATTTGGCCCACCGTTTGCGGTTTAGGGGCTTTGGCTATGGTTTCTAGCTGGGATGGCGCTATACGCCGTTTGTTGCCGCTCAATTGTCTGCCCAAATACTCAACTGATGATTGACAGAATTGTAGTTTGTTTTTGCTCACTTTGTGCCCTCCTTCGGCTAATGCCTTCAGGAGGGTGATTGAATCTTTTTCACACTGTTCTTTGGTGTCGGAGCATAACAATATGTCGTCCACATACATTAACGTGGTTGACTGTATGTCCAACTGGCTGAGGTCTTTTGCTAGAACTCTGTTGAAAATGGATGGAGAGTGCACAAAACCTTGAGGGAGTCGAGTGTAAGTGTATTGTTCTCCCTCATATGTAAATGCAAACAGGTGTTGTGATTGAGGGTGAACTGGAACACTAAAAAATGCGGAGCATAGATCTATCACCGTGTACCACCTAGTGGTTGGTGGGATGTTGGACAACAGTGTATGTGGATCAGGTACCACAGGTGTTTCTTCTGCAACTATGTCATTTATGGCTCTTAGATCATGTATTAGCCTATGGTCAGTGGATGTTTGCTTGCGAATTGGGAAAATGGGCGTGTTACAGTCACTTTGGGTTTTTACTAGGACTCCTGCTTCTAGGAGTCCTGATATTATGGGTCGTATGCCTTCTACAGCATCTTGTCGTAGGGGATACTGTCTTTGATATGGTAGCTTTTGTCCTGTTTTTACCTGAAACACTAGGGGTTCTGCTGATTTTACAAAGCCTACATCTGTTTTGTTTTTGGCCCACACTTGTGGTGGAACTTGCTCTAACAATGTCTCATGTTCTTCTGCAACAACACATTGTCTTGTGATTAGTCGGGGCAGTACGACTTTTTCAGCATTTCCCTCGTCGGCTCCTCTGAAATGGATTTTAAGGAATTGTCTGTCTTCTGACATGCTGATAGATTCACAGTCTGTAGGTGTCCATGCTTTTACTTGTCTTGCTTTTTCCATCATTGGTCCTAGATCATGAGATTCATAACCTTCTCCGATTAACAACGTGACATGAGGGGATGAGCCTGGTATCTGGTACCAGTCTTTGAGTTCATCTGGGAGTTTTACTGCTGCTGCTGCTCCTTGAGGTCCTACTATGATGTCTTCATACTGGACGGCAGTCGTGTTGTTGTTTATTATCTCATCCCAGCACTCTTCGTAGTCTGTTTGATCTTGGTCTTTGTCATATAGCATAGTGCAGTGTAGGGGTAGAACTGGCTCTCGGGCTTCTTCATATTGATGGATTATCAATGGTTTCCATGTTTCCCATTCGTAACACAGGAATGATTCGGGTGTGGTTAGCCGTACCCAGAACACTAGGGCTTCCTTCTTTGGCTTTGAGGGGTGAGGTGATTCGTCAGGTAACATCATGGGCATCATGGGTGCAGTGGGACTGTCATCACTCGTCACATCAAAATAGATTCCGTCTGGAGTGCACATTATCCTGGTGTTAAGGCGACATAATATGTCTCTTCCTAGCAGGTTGATGGGTGTATCAGCTGCATATAGGAGAGGTGCACATATCATTCTTCCTCCTATCTTCATGGGAACCGGCTCTGTTAGAGGTATTATTTGAGTTTTCCCTGAGAAACCAACAGTTCGTATTTTCGACGTGGAGAGAGGAAGTCCGGTTCCTTCTTTACCAATACATGAGTAAGTAGCACCTGTATCTACCATGAACTTGTGTTGATGTTCCTGTATTGTGACATCTATGGTGGGTTCACTACGGGGTTGATTCGTGAGTATTGGTGTCATTTTTTCCTCTCTTGGTTCCTCTGGGCCTCCCTATGGCCACTGTGCTGCAGGACCCATCCAGGGGCCGGTGTCCAGGGTCATTGGCCTTGGGTCAGTTGGACAATTTCTCTGCATGTGTCCTGTTCCTCCGCATCCCCAACATTGTATCTGTGGTTGGGTTGGAGGTGCTGTAGACTCCCTCTGGGGGTGCTGTTGTGGAGGCCTCTGCTGCATTGGATGGGGCCTTCTGCCAGGTGGGGGTCTGTTCCACCTTCCTCTTTGCGATGGCCCTCCAGGTGGGAATGGACGTCCTCTTCCCTGCATGTAGTTGGTGCCTCCTCCCTGGTTGAGATGCACATGTATGGGCGGGACCTGTGACGTTGGTGTATGGACTTGTGGCTGTGGGTAGCTTGACATAGTACTGGGAGGCCTCTGTTGTGTGTGTGACGGCATCCCAGTGGTGTATACAGGGGCTTGGGTTACTGCTTCATCAGGTTTCCCAGTTGTGACCTCTTCATGTGTTGTTACTGGAGCCTGGTATTTGCTTTTTTCCTTCTCCTTCTTGTGTTTGGTTAGTTCTCCTATCTGCAGTTGGGTTAGCTTGCCTGCCAGTGCTTTGCTCTGCTCCTCCAGGGCTCGTTTCTCCGCTCTGAAGTTCTCCACATGGTGCACAATGTGCTCTTGGAACAGGTTCCAGTCCATTTTTTGTAGACCGACGACTTCATTGAGCTTCTTCTGTACTTCTTTGGGCATGGCATTCTTTACGTACAATTTGAACAGGGCTTTGGATGATTCATTAGTGTCCCATTCACTTCCGGTCTCATTCTTCCATTTACGCTGGAACTCATGTAAGAACTGGAGGGGACTGTCTTCACTTTTTAGACATTCTTTCTCCAGTTTTGATGGATCCATTTTTGATGGATATTTGCTGCGTAGTGCTCTCCACACTGCGTTCCGGATCTTGTCGAAGGGGCATGTGTCATGAGAGTGGCTGCTCGTCAGTGCTGGCACCTGTGCATCTTTGAAGATTTCGGCTGCTGTGTGTTGTCCCGTTAGCTTGAATAGGAGTGCTTTTATGTCTCCTGCAGCGAGTTTCACCCCTCCTGTGTTTTCTTCAAAGGCAGCGATCCACTTATCTGCTCCTTCTGTTAGTAGGGGGAGTCGGTTCACGAAGCCAGTAATGTCCATGAAGCTCCATGGGACATATCTCTCTACCTGGTGTGGTCCTTTGCTGAGCAGAGGGGCCATGAAGGTTTCTGATTGGTCCACCTCACTTGGGTCTTCCATATATAATGCCTTGTCCTCGTCTGCTTCTTCCTCCTCCGATGCCTCGTACTCCTTTTGAGGTGTCCTGTTTCCATATGCATTGTTCCGTCTGTCGGTTCGTAGATAGTAATCATGTGTAGGGGGCCGTCTTTTGGTGATGATTAGGTCTACATCAACTGCTCCGTTGTACCTTTTGCTCGCTGGGTGATGCTTCTTTCTGCTTCTAACACTTCCTTCTTGTCGTTGTCGTTCTACTTCCTCTTCCTCTGTCTCTGGTTTATCTCTCCGGCTTGCCGCGCTGGTCCCGCACCACTCCCGGCAGAGGCTATCTATTTCTTCACTTACTTGGGTCATCGCTCGATCCATCTTCCTTTCCATCTGAAGTAGTCTGTCAGCAGGTGTCGAGTACTGTTGTCGGGTGCGTTGTTCTTGTGAGGAGGCTCTAGATGGGGGTGGCGTTTGTTCTATATATAGTACTCTTGAGTCGTCCTCTGGTAGGGGCAGCCTTCTTGAGGTGCGTGCTTCTTCCTCTTGCCTGTGTAACTCTAACATCTTCACGACTTCTTCCCTGATGGCTGCTTTCTCTTGTTCTTTCAGTTGTCTCTGTTCTTCTTCCTTCTTTTTCTGCCTAAGTTCATCACGTGCCTCTTCTCTTTCCATCTCCTCTTCCATACCTTTGTATATTGCATGTTCTGTGCAGGGTGTTTCATATGTTTCAGGCTTTTGGGATCTATCTGGTATTATAAAGTTTCCACTTGGATTTAGTTCTACAACCAATTTTCCAGTAATTTTGCCCTCCACCTCTTCCTCTCCTTTCACCGGGAATTGGCCAGTAATTTGTTTGTCTGCATAAGGTGGAGGTGCAGTGGCATTGTGTAATAACATTTGCCTGTGGGTACCTTCCAACTTGAAGTATTGTAAAATATCTCGTTGCTCCTCATTGTTTAGCTTCCTCTTTCGGTGTTTTGTGTCATGTTTTTTATCATTATTTTTAAGTTCTTCTTCTATGAGATCACAATATGTGAGGTTAAAGGTGCCTTCTTTAGGCCATTTATCTCTGCCGATTCGGATTTTGTGCCATTTCTTCATGCATTTTAAGATTTTTCCTTTCTGAGTTGGATGTCTAAGCATGATTAATTCTGCGGGGGTTAATCCCGCAGATTGTCTGCTTATATTAATCCCCATTTTGTTAACTTCCCCTGTTATTTTCTGACCACAGTGGCCCTTGGTCTATTGTCTAGACACTATGTCGAGATTAGATTTGTGTATACTTTATCTTCTCTCAGCCCCAGTCAATAGATATATTGTATCTAGTATATTGTTTGTTATACACCCACTACAATTCGTAATAAATTCACTATAACTTGTACTGTTACAAGATATGTAATCTGTAATATATGCAACCTATTTTTCCCTTTTCTTTAGTTTATCTGTTCTTTATTTATTTATTTATTTATTTACTCACTTACTTATTTATTTATTTATTTATTTTATCTATTTTTACATGTATTTTGTTTTATTTAACAGTTACTTTTGGTTTTACCTATATTTTCTTTAAGAATTGTATCTCTTTTATTTAATTGGAGTCTTCTTCTGGAATAAGTTTTTTTTTTTTTTTTGGAATTGTATCTTTTCTGTTTAATTGGATTTTTTCCTTTTGGACTTGACTTTTTGGAATTGTATCTTTTTTTGTTTAATTGGAGTTTTTCTTTTGGAATTACCTTTTACGTCTCTATTTGTTCCTATTAAAATATATTTTTTATGTGACACATATATGGTAGTTTTCCTCTATTTTCTCAACGCAAGGCCCTTATGGGCTATTATTTATAGACTAGTGTTATGTTATCTAGGCCTGTTTTTAGGTCTTAGTTTACGTATTGCTGCTATTTTTACGAGCTGTTTTTATTTTTCACACACTTAACGTGTTTGTTATTTTCCACACTTTACTACATATATATGTATATATACATACAGCTTAATTGCATATGTTTACAATATCTTTCCACATATGTCATACAACTCTTAGTTATTATTATTATTACTTATACAGTTTATGCGTGTATTTACATTAATATTTACAATGGCCTTTTATATTTTTCTTCAGCTTTTTTTTTTTTTTTTTTTACCTAGGGTTTAGTAATTACAAGGCTTCTCCTCAGTCTTGTTTTTGGATCCTATCTTTCTGACACTCGTTGTCACTGGTACCTTAAACTTTCCCTTATCTCGACAAACGATCGCTCCTGACTCGGGCACAGCGATTTCTATGTTTGTCCAAGCGGTACTTTAATTATACTTAAGGACCACCCCTGAGAGGGCACGGTGGCCACGTTTTAAGTATCTTTTTTAATCTATTGCCTCCCTAGCATAGATTTTACTTTTACAAGTTCCTTTTTTCTAAACATTCACTTATCATTAGCTGTCACACTATACTTTTGTAACCTGCTTAATGGCTACTGTTAAAAGTCTGATTATAACTGACAGGTACTCCTGTTGGTTTTGCAGCATATTTAACAAACACATATATCAGGTAACCTCCACAGATTAACGTTAGAGTTATCCACTTACAAATTAAACAGTTAAATATCAATCTGTCACATTTGTTATCCATACTAACACATCATACATTCATGCACAATCAATTTTCTGGACCAAAGACTGTAATGGCAACTCATACACAGTATTTTTAACAATTTACTTTCTAGGTTCTTTTAGGGCGGGTTGACAGTACCTGTGACCAAAGAGTCATACAGAGGAAATAGGGAGACACACCCATTCAATTTGGTATAAAAGGATTGTATCTCACCTTTCCTTGGTGGATTTTAGGGCCCTTGGGTGTGGCTTCCCACTCCTCCGGTGACTCCTAGTGGTCGCAGGCTGTTGTCGGTGGCCCTCCTGGGCTGGCTCGCCAATTGACGAGGCTGGTCTACTCGTCGTGGACTTGTGTTATGTTATGCTAATCAATACTCTTAATTAAACAAATACACAGTGAATCTAGGTTGAACTAGTGCGCTGGTGGCACAAAACAGCTGCTGAGACAGTCTTTGGAACAGACAAGTGTTTATTTGTAAATTACATTAAACACTCGGAGACAACATCTCGAGAGGGTCTGAAACATGTTTGATATCACCCCAGTATATATACCTACTCTCGGGTCTGGGTGGCTACGCCCATGGCCCTTCCCATTTTTGCTGTTTCATAATATCTTATCTTCCGGTAAATTATATAAGTCAGTTATATTGGTGGCCAAGAGTTCGATGACCCCTTTTTTTACGTAAGGCGGAACAGGGCCTCCCACAACTGTGATCTACGCCCATACAATCTTTGTTACCTTTGGTCACAGCTGTGAGTTACACCCCTGTTCTCGCCGCACACTCTAATACTCTTATCTTTATTTACCTATCCAGGACACAGGTATGGACTTCGTCCCCTCAGTCTTTACAACTCCAATACAGCTGTCATGGACTTCTGACCTCTCATCACTTACACAACTCTAACACACTTGTTATATTGCTTATTGATCAGTCTTTTCCTGTGCCTTACAATTGTTACATTTTTTAATTAATCCACAATATTTAATCCACAACACATGTTTAGCCTCTTCAAATGTCTGTCACACTAGAAATTCTTTTACTGGTTTTATTTTGTAGTGAACGACACAACAAACACCGTTTGTGTCCACGTCTCAATTCAGGTTTTTTTTTTGTATGATTTTTTTTTTTTTTCTCACTCTGATGAACACATGAAGGTCTTCACATTTGACACTGATTTTCACCTGTTCTGGTCTGAGTAGAATACTAAAAATAATAATAAAAATAATCATCACAAGTATTCAGAGAATGCCTAATCTCGCTCCTATTTTGTGCAAATCTCCAGTTGCTATGACAACCTGTTCTTGAATTAGAGCCAATTATGTGATTTGGACCTTTCTGCTAAATGCTACCTTGGCCTTTGCAATATTGATAATTTGTTTGTATATATATATATATATATATATATATATATATATATATATATACATATACATATACATATACATATATACATTATATATATATATATATATATATATATATATATATATATATATATATATATACATATACATATATATATATATATATATATATACATATATATATATATATATATATACATATACATATATATAGGATCCTGGATACATAACCATTCTAAGCAATACTATGAAACACTGCACGTATAGTCCATTCACCTTAAACATGGTTCATTATTTTTTCACTATTCTTCAAAACCTCGCTTTAATGATTTAGCTTAAAATATCCATCAACACTGACGTCGGCCTAACCCTAACCCTAACCCACGAAGACCCAAATAACCATGACTACCAAAGCCATCATTTTCGTTTCAGTTCATAAATTTAATTTTCTTTCGTACTCAAGACAAAAAATTGAAGCAAAGGTTTTTCATAACTTTGATAATTCGTAAGTGTATTTGTGACTGTGTGGAACAACATAACAAATGTAACAGTGGGTTAAATCTGTATCCCTGACTGTTACCCTAAAAACACATGGGCACCCCCCCCCCCCACCCACCCCCCCCCCAGGACAGAAGAACATTAACACTTACTTCACTTCACTATTGCAGTTTTTCACTTTATTTTCCACCTTTTCTTTGGTCGACTGTCATGTTTCTACTTCCACCTACTCCAGGTCTATCCTGTTTTATTTTTGCCTTTCTCTTCTGAACTCAGTCATGCATGAACACAGACTCGGTAGTATAAAAGAAGCCGTTATGACGACTACAATCACTGCTCCACTGTGGGGCTGGTGCGTTCACGTACCAGGACGCGTCTGGATCTGACTGTCGTTGAAGCGCAAAAGAAAAAAGTAGGATTTGAAGATTTGTAAAGTGCACGTCTGCCAACCTGTTTAATTGCAGTGAGAGTAATGGATTCCCGTGGTGCTGCATCTCTCCCCAGCAGGTGACTGTTTTAACCTTTTAGCTCTGCTTCAGATTAGCATAACACCATTAGCATTAGCATACTGGAAACTGTACCCCCAGGAATTCTTCCTTTTCTTTTTTTTGGTTTTTGAACAGTGTGTTACAACCTAAAACATAACAACTGACAATAATAGCTTAATAAAGCTAGTAAAGTAAGAACATTTTACCAATAACTTAATATGGTATTAGATTATTGACGATTGGTTATCGACCTTAACCTAAAAAAAAACTTTGATCATGTAATAAACTGTGTTTTACTTGATTTTATTTTTACATTCATGTTAGAAAATGTCTAAATATTGTCTCTTAAAAAGAGAGTTGACCAAATCTTTTGTCTGCCTACATTATTAGCTTTCATTCCAGCCCCCATAATTAGCCTACTTTATTAGCCTACATTATTATCCTGCATTATTAGCCTATATTATTAGGCTGTAATATTAACTTAACTGGGGGCCTTGGAACCCATCAGGCCTTTTTATATCAAATGTGACTATTTATGAAAAATTCACGATACTAAACCACTTATGGAACAAATGAATTGCGCTAGTTGAGGTACCACTGTAGTTGCTTTTTCTATGTTTTACTAGAATTTAGTCTTGTATGTGGATTTCATATATGTGGGGTGGTTGTTTTTTTTTTTTGCACATATCTTTATACATGCCTTTAACTGCTTCTATTCTATTGTAGTGAAATTAATCTTCATGTTTCAAACATTCCCTTTTATGTCAAATTCAAAGTATACTTGTAATATTTTTGGCACGTTCTTGCCCTGCTTCTGACTGATTTAATATATTTTATGTGACTGAATCAACTCAAATGTGAACACACGCTGGGACCTGGAAGGTTTAACTTTTGTGTCATTTGAAGACACGGCTCAGACATGGACAGCAGCGAATACGACAAACTGAGAAATAATGAAATGTCCAGCAGCACAATATTTCTAAGAAAGGTCAGAAGAGGCAGTAGCAACACTAGATCCCCTAGTGGTAGAAAATCTAATTTTCTAGTGTAGTAGTCTAGTTACGATTAAACCATCATTTCAGACTTGAGTTTTCTTCATCACTAACACACATGTGGGAACATTTGTTTGATTCCAGAAACATTTTACTTGTTGACCAGTGTAATTAATTAATTTTGTTTAGCTTTATTATTTTTCATGCTTAAAGAGTAATAAAACCACTCAGGAAAAAAGTCTTGACTATTCTTACAGAAGGATTAATATACTAAACCTTAAATTTAAAATGAATAAAAATGAGCAAAATAATCAATAAAATTAATAATAAAATGAACAAAATAGTCAGTAAAATGAAAAGTAAAAAGTCACATTTACAGCCCAGACATACTCTTGGAAGTTTGATCCAACCATCATTTCAGACTTTTCTTTTTCTTTATCACTAACACATGTGGGAAAAATTCATTAGTTTGATTCCATAAAGCTTTTTACTTGTAGACCAGTGTTATTTAATTTTATTTAGCTTCATTTTTGGATACTTTTCATGCTTTAAAAGTAATATAAACACTCAGGAAAAAAGTCATTCTTACATTCTTACAGAAGGATTAATATCCTGAACATGGAATTTACTGAGTTTTCATGAATATCTACATAAACCTGTGATTTAAAAATAGAAAAATATATGATTTACACCAAAGAAAATAAGCAAATGACTGAGCATAATATTGTAAAAACAAATTAGCCTAGCTGTGCTATCCCCTCCTAGCATCAGTAAATCTAATGTTCTATCATAGTAGCCTAGCCACACTAGCTCCTCCTAGCATCAGTAAATCTAATGTTCTATCGTAGTAGCCTAGCCACACTAGCTCCTCCTAGCATCAGTAAATCTAATGTTCTATCGTAGTAGCCTAGCCACACTAGCTCCTCCTAGCATCAGTAAATCTAATGTTCTATCGTAGTAGCCTAGCCACACTAGCTCCTCCTAGCATCAGTAAATCTAATGTTCTATTGTAGTAGCCTAGCCACACTAGCTCCTCCTAGCATCAGTAAATCTAATGTTCTATCGTAGTAGCCTAGCCACACTAGCTCCTCCTAGCATCAGTAAATCTAATGTTCTATCGTAGTAGCCTAGCCACACTAGCTCCTCTAGCATCAGTAAATCTAACATTCCATCGTAGTAGCCTAGCCACACTAGCTCCTCCTAGCATCAGTAAATCTAACGTTCCATCGTAGTAGCCTAGCCACACTAGCTCCTCCTAGCATCAGTAAATCTAATGTTCTATCGTAGTAGTCTAGTTTCACTCAATGTAACTTTTGTCTAGATTTCCCTGAAACTGGTCGACCAATCACAGTGAAGTAGGGCGGGCCTAACAAAGTGACGCTGCAACGATTGGTAGAAAAACAAGTGTAAACAACCATAGAAGAAGAACAACAACAGGTGTAGATTTCCTTTTATCACAGATGAGTGAAGAATGTGAGAAAACGTCAACAATCTTTAAATTCTTTTTACAGAAGCGACAACAGTCGTTCAGCTCCATAATCCACCATTTTGTTTAGTCATTCCTAACTTTCTCCGGACTCCTCCGTCGACTTTCAGGCGCTCTAACTACGTCATCCTAAAGATTATTCTGATTGGTTGTAGTACCGTCCTATTGCATACAGAGGATTTGAAAGACAACCTTTTAGCCCCGCCTCCTGACTATGAAGCACCACTAGACCCATACATGGAATGAATAGAGATAGCACTGCTAGGGTAAAGAGTCAGTGTATTATTACCCATTTATTACCAAACTAATCCCCTACTTTAACCATGTTAACAACTGTTAAAATACCCGCTTCCATATGCATTAACAGATAAAGCACAGATGCAAAGTTAAAGTTACTTTCAAACTTGTTTCAAACACATATTCACTACAGAAAAGGATATTATTATGCACAGGGATGTACTTTTTGACAGCACACTATATATTTTGCCACAAGGCATTAGAGTGAGCTCATTTTATGGCAAAAGAGGGGCAACTAGAGAGATAAGAGAAAGGAAAAGAGTGACAGAAGACACCCCTGCTAGCTTCTCAGAGTTCCATTCTAGTTGTGAAAGTGAGGGAATAATTTCTATGCATCATTCAGAGACAGAGTCAGGAGAGGAGAGGAGAGGGGAGGAGAGGAGGAGGGGAGGGGAGGAGGGGGGAGGGGGGAGGGGAGAGGAGAGGAGGGGAGAGGGGGGGAGGGGAGAGGAGAGGAGAGAGGAGGGGAGGAGAGGAGAGGAGAGGAGAGGAGAGGAGGAGGGGAGGAGAGGAGAGGAGGGGAGAGGAGAGGAGAGGAGAGAGGAGGGGAGGAGAGGAGAGGAGAGGAGGAGGGGAGAGGGGAGGGGAGGGGAGGGGAGGGAAGGGGAGAGGAGGGGAGAGGAGGGGAGGGGAGGGGAGGGGAGGGGAGGGGAGGGGAGGGGAGGGGAGAGGAGATGGGGGAGAGGAGAGGAGAGGAGAGGAGGAGGGGAGGGGAGGAGGGGGGGAGGGGGGAGGGGAGGGGAGAGGAGGGGAGAGGAGAGGAGAGAGGAGAGGAGAGAGGAGGGGAGGAGAGGAGAGGAGAGGGGAGGGGAGGGGAGGGGAGGGGAGGGGAGGGGAGGGGAGGGGAGGGGAGGGGAGATGGGGGAGGGGAGAGGAGATGGGGGAGGGGAGAGGAGATGGGGGAGGGGAGAGGAGATGGGGGAGGGGAGAGGAGATGGGGGAGAGGAGAGGAGGAGGGGAGAGGAGAGGAGGGGAGGAGAGGGTGATGAGATGAATCAGAAGCCCACAAATGTCAAGGGCTTTAGGTAACTGTACTCCATCAGATGTAGGACACTATGTTTATACATGATTATTTAAAATTAGACTAAAAGGAAAAATGGGTGTTGGTCTAGTGTTGGTCTAGTGTTGGTCTAGTGTTGGCCTAGTGTTGGTCTAGTGTTGGCCTAGTGTTGGCCTAGTGTTGGCCTAGTGTTGGCCTAGGGCACCACATTGACGAGAACCGACCCTGTGTGTGTGTGTGTGTGTGTGTGTGTGTGTGTGTGTGTGTGTGTATGTCTTCTACCTGACAGAACACTTGTTGTCGGACAACAAACTGATATGACAGGTGTTGTTGTTCCATTCATTGGTACAAACACTCGTCAGACTGGGCTGATGCCCTCTTATCGCTGCGTCTCCATTCCCAGCTGTGCTTTTTGGTGTAAGCTGTTGTTTGCTGCTTTTGTTGACTTTTTTTTTTGTTGGAAGCGACAGTTTATCATTGGTATATCCTACAGAGGCTTGTATTTCCAAACTGAAAAGGTGTGTGTGTACTTGTGTGTGTTTGTCTTTGTGTGTTAAAATGAATACAGGAGAGAAAGTACTGCCAAAAGTATTCACTCACCTGCAGTCAAATATACTGAAGGAGTTTGTTAAAGCATACAGTGTAATATGACACTGCAGTGTTCTACAACTGTGGGGTGGGGGGGGGGGGGTGCTGAGGTTCACCAACATTCACCAGAACTCAACATTAATTATCATCCTAAAAAACAAAACAATAATAACATTTATTAGTTTGTGTCACATGAAGCTTAACTAACTAAAGGTTTAGAAACATGAAATAAACACCATGAGAAAACTAAAGGATAAGGACAATAGTTTATGTTGTTACACCAACACTTTACACACACTGTTGTAACTGAGCAGAACCTTCTAGCAGGGTGAAGACCACACCCATAACACATTAGTATGTCCACATATTATATACTGTATTTTCCACACCTTATAGTCTGTAAATAACAGTAATCCTCACAGTATCATCACATGTCACCTTATCATGGCTTTCAGCCTCTTTTCATTTTTCCACTTGACGCCAGTTCTGGAAAGTCGTAATGATTCCCACCCTTGTCCTGTTCCGTTCTTCGCTCCTCTTCCTCATGGTCGTAGTTTTTTCAAACACAGTTTTTACTTTGGTTTTGCTGCTGGTTGTCGTCTTTTCCACCATAACTGTTTATGTGAACGTACAGAAGGGGGAGGGACTGATATTTGATGGACGTATCAGTAAATCAATTATTGTAAAGATGATCAATACAATGATTGTCCAAAGTTTTCCTCTGGTTCCACCTTCTGGACTGGAGTAAAAATCAATATTTCACCAAACGTCCATCAACAAACATTGTTGAAGGTGAAAGTGACAATTAAAACAAACCCAATGGTATGAAAATGCCCCACATGTCTGTTTCATTTAATGGTTTAATGTTTAATGTTCAATCAGTGAAAAAACATTTACCCACTGACACCAATAATTTACATCTAAAATATACATTTTCTTTTACTTTTAATACACATTTCATACAAAGTGTGTATAATTTTGTAATTTTTAAAAGGGTTTAGGGGGTAGTATTGGGGGCCTTTTACATGTATGTAAAAGAATGCAAATCTGTTTACGAAAAATTCACGGTACGAAAACACTTCTGGAACAAATTAATTTCGTAAGTTGAGGTACCATTGTATTAGTAAATTAAATGAAGGAAAAGCCATGATTTGCACTGAAAAAAATGCAAAAAAAACCATGATAATATTGTCATAAATGGTGATAAATCACCTCAGGAAGGTTAAATATAGTGGAACTGTACAAAAGTAGCTGTGGGTCTTTATGGGTTAACCTGTAATGGGACGCCTCAGGTGATAAATATCACCATAAATATCCCCAAAAGCACACGTACAGACTCTCCTATGATGATGAGCGTCTCATTGCCATCCTCTCACTTAGGAAGGATTAGGTACTTCTGGAACTCTTCCACTCATAATTAATGGG
>CM035791.1:50689664-50732164 GCA_020466265.1 Siphamia tubifer | reverse complement strand
CGTGCTTAGAAACAATTCTCTGACATTCCGGGCACATTCGGCACCACGCCGTAGGTCTTTTACATTCCCGTGTCTTCCTGCTCAAAGTGGTCTGCGGTGCTATAGATGGACGCTTCGTTTCTAATCTGGGACCTGGGCCCAGAGGACTAGCTCTGAGGTACTACGGCAGCCAACAACCCACTACTATTGTCTGTGCCTTTGTTTACAGACGAATATGTGGTTCTAATCCCATGTGTGGTGGGAAGTGGAGTGGGTGGAATTCTTCCATGTGTGAGAGGGCTGGATTTGAAAACATTCCAGGATCCAAACATCAAACTGAACAGATGATATATGATATATGATATGATATATGATATGATATATGATATATGATATATGATATGATATATGATATGATATATGATATATGATATATGATATGATATGATATATGAGATATGATATGATATGATATATGATATGATATGATATATGATATATGATATGATATATGATATGATATGATATATGATATGATATGATATATGAGATATGATATGATATATGATATGATATATGATATATGATATATGAGATATGATATACGATATATGATATTATTATATTATTGCTGTCCTGCTTTAAAATCTGCACTGAATTACCAGTAATAACAATCGTAGCAGTAGTACTAACAGTACCAGTAGCAAGAGTAGTACCAGCAGTACCAGTAGTAACAGCAATAACAATAGTAGCAGTTGTACTAGTAGTACCAGTAGTAGCAGTAGTACTAACAGTACCAGTAGTAGCAGTAATAATAGTAGTACCATTAGTAACAAGGCCTTAACAACAGAAACCTGGGTATAAAGTGGGCGTGGCCAGGTCACAAACTACACACTCTTTGTAAAGTGGGTGTGGCCAGGTCACAAACTACACACTCTTCGTAAAGTGGGCGTGGCCAGGTCACAAACTACACACTCTTCATAAAGTGGGTGTGGTCAGGTCCCAAAATACACACTCTTCATAAAGTGGGCGTGGCCAGGTCCCAAAATACACACTCTTCATAAAGTGGGCGTGGCCAGGTCACAAACTAAACTCTTATTAAAGTGGGCGTGGCCAGGTCACAAACTACACACTCTTCATAAAGTGGGCGTGGCCAAGTCACAAATTACACACTCTTCATAAACTGGGCGTGGCCAGGTCACAAATTACACACTCTTCATAAAGTGGGCGTGGCCAGCTCACAAACTACACACTCTTCGTAAAGTGGGCGTGGCCAGCTCACAAACGACACACTCTTCATAAAGTGGGCGTGGCCAGGTCACAAACGAAACACTCTTCATAAAGTGGGCGTGGCCAGGTCACAAACTACACACTATTCATAAAGTGGGCGTGGCCAGGTCACAAACTACACACTATTCATAAAGTGGGCGTGGCCAGGTCACAAACTACACACTCTTTCTGTGACATCAACTAAAACCAGCCCAGTTTAAAGCCTCAGTGGTTTTCTCACCGTCCTGCTCTCATAGGATTTGTCTTCCAAACACAGATTTGTCCTTTTCCTCTCCACATCATCAACACCCACTCTTTCCTCTCATCCACCTCACACATCTTCCCACATGTCCCCATTAAAACTCCCTGTGTTTTCCATTCCTGCAGAGCTTCTACCTCTGTGTGTGAAACCCTTATGTAACTGCACATTCAGCTCTATAGGCGTCTGCTGTTCCTGCAGGGACGTCTTCACACACATCTATACAATGCTTTGTATCCTTATTGGATTGTCATTATGGGGACTCTATGGAATCGACGAGCTAAACCCTCCCCCCTGTGTGTCTAACCGGCTAAATGGGTAGTTTACTAAAGATCACTGTCTGGATGACTGGACAGATGGACAGGTTGGCTCAAAACTGTCCGTCTGGCATCACCGTGTGTGTGTGTGTGTGTGTGTGTGTGTGTGTTATGGTCACACATGTATTAACATTTATTCCGTTAATATTCTACATTTCTGTTCATCTGCTGGACTTCATCCTTTATCTTCAACTTTCCTGCAAGTGGAGGAGGGACAGAGAGGACGTTATATAATTTGGCATGTCTATATATTTAATTGTGTGTGTGTGTGTATATATGTGTGTGTGTATATATATGCATTCGCCATTTATTGTTGGCTTCCACGTGTCCTATCCACTAGAGCTCATCACTGTAGATATTTTGTCGACCGGCCTCTTCTCATGCCACCCACTACTGATCATAGTGTGACAGCTTCTGGGAACACACACACACACACACACACACACTCGTTTCTATGTCTCATGAGGACCAAGTTTGTAATCATGTAGCCATTGGGTAGTGAGTGTAAAGTACTGGCCCCTCCCTCTCCCCCCTACAACTCTGTTGGCCCCTCCCTCTCCCACCTACACCTCTGCTGGCCCCTCGTTCTCCCACCTACACCTCTGCTGGCCCCTCGTTCTCCCACCTACACCTCTGCTGGCCCCTCCCTCTCCTACCTACACCTCTGCTGGCCCCTCCCTCTCCCACCTACACCTCTGCTGGCCCCTCCCTCTCCCACTTACACCTCTGCTGGCACCTCCCTCTCCCACCTACACCTCTGCTGGCACCTCCCTCTCTCCCCTACACCTCTGCTGGCCCCTCCCTCTCCCACCTACACCTCTGCTGGCCCCTCCCTCTCCTACCTGCACCTCTGCTGGCCCCTCCCTCTCCCACCTACACCTCTGCTGGCCCCTCCCTCTCCTACCTACACCTCTGCTGGCCCTCCCTCTCCCAGCTACACCTCTGCTGGCCCCTCCCTCTCCTACCTACACCTCTGCTGGCCCCTCCCGCTCCTACCTACACCTCTGCTGGCCCCTCCCTCTCCCAGCTACACGTCTGCTGGCCCTCCCTCTCCCAGCTACACCTCTGCTGGCCCCTCCCTCTCCTACCTACACCTCTGCTGGCCCCTCCCTCTCCCAGCTACACCTCTGCTGGCCCCTCCCTCTCCTACCTACACCTCTGCTGGCCCCTCCCTCTCCCACCTACACCTCTGCTGGCCCCTCCCTCCATGCTGCAGGACTCATTATAAGCTCACCCTGTGTCTCTCTCATCACTCTCCACTGGAGGACTCATTACTGTCTCTCCCTCACTTCTATGGCTGTTTCACAGTCTGGTTCTTTATGGTCTGTCTAATAGAACACAGACTGGTCAAAGCAAAAGCCCAGACTGCACATTATCTGTTCGTTGTTTTAGAGAAGAAGAAAAAATACGTGTTAAACCATTTGGCAACACATTAATATTAGATTAGAGTATGTGCATTTCAACTGGAGTATTTAAATATTCCATGACATTTGTTTGTCACATTAGTAAAGGGATAAAGGCATTTTACATACATGTTCCTTTTCATTTTTTTTGTGTTTAACCCAAAAACACCCAAATCTAATCTGATCTTACGTTCCAATATATAAATGCCAGCACGTGTCAATGTACATTTTACTCCACAATTGACACTTTTAAGATGTATTGAAGTATATTTTACTCTTTTGCACTGCCTTTTGCATCATGTAAACATAGCCTCTGTTCTGTTTTATTTTATTCCTTATCTGAATCATGTGGGTAAATATTTATTACAAATAAATAATTTTAAATACAAAAAAACATGTAAACGTAGAAAGTAACTCACAAACAAATACCTAATCTCACCCATTCTTGGCTAATATGATTTTGACTTTTCTGCTAAATGCGACCTTGACCTTTGACCTTTTGCAATATTGATAATTTTGTTATATGCATATATGCATCAGTGTGTGTAATATTATGATAATATATCCAGTATTAATTTAAGTTATAGCATGATATGTCTGTTTGACACAGTGTTACACAAGTGAATTTTGCCACATGTCACCTTTGACCTCCACAGATCTGAAAAACTATTGATCGTAGGTGATAACACCAATTATGAGAATTGTATAAATCTTCATTCTGCATTGTTTGGTACCAATCTGAAAGTTCTGTGACCCTCTGTTCTTGGGTTATATCTGAAAATGTGGTTTTGACTTTTTAGTTAATTGTGACCTTGACCTTTGACCTTTACCCAAATGGGTCATTGCATCTTATGCTCATTAGCTATATGTATATGTCCATGTAATTTCATGGTGATATCTGCAGTATTCATTGCGTTATAGCATATGTCTGCAGACACACACACACACACACACACACACACACACACACACACACGCACACACACACAGTGATTACAATAATCATTCAAACCAATGCTGAGTGAGATTAAAAAATAACACGTCAACGTAGCCTCTGTTCTATTCTATTTATTATCTGAACCTGCTTTCTCCTCACTAAGGTCATGTGGGTCACAATTTATTTATTTATTTTGTTCTGAATAAATAATTTGAAATAAAAAAAAAACATTATGTAAATGTAACAAGTAACTCACAAACAAACAAACAAACAAACACATGCCAAAAATGGAAAAACAACAAACAAAGAAAACAGTATCATGTTCAGTAAACGTGTCTATTGTTGTGTTTTGTTATTTGGATCATTGTGAACATGAGGAAATT
The DNA here is from genome assembly GCA_020466265.1 of Siphamia tubifer. Taxonomy (NCBI): domain Eukaryota; kingdom Metazoa; phylum Chordata; class Actinopteri; order Kurtiformes; family Apogonidae; genus Siphamia; species Siphamia tubifer. The sequence continues at coordinate 50,727,617 of CM035791.1, read as the reverse complement.
GATCAATTTTCCAGGGACTTGGTACAGCGTGACCTAAAAACTGAAGTGTCGATAAACAACATCACACTGTGAATGAAAAAGTCCACCACCAACATTTATGAAGAGCTTGATTTGCCTTTTCTTCATCATCATTTATTATTGAAAAGAATATGAAGAATGAGAAAAAAAAAGCAGGTATTTGTTGTCATTCATCAGCACAGGGGCGAAAAGGGCCAATATATAATTAGATTTCCTTTGGGACAGAAAATCTCTTCTATAAAACTATTTCCTAGTGTGTTTTATAAAAAGATAATACAGACAGAAAATCACTTTTAAATTGATTTTTTTTTTTGGGGGGGTGCAAAAACGGCAAAACAAACAAACAAAAAAAAACCCTTTTGGATGTTTTACAAAACATCAATTTTGGTGATTGATCGACCAAATAACAGGCTGTAACTGATAAACACTGAGTGTAATGTTCAGTCAGTTATATTTACTCATAAAGTGGGTGTTAATTTCATGGATAATGTTGAATTTTTTTAATTCAATCTGTTAAACTGTTAAAAGCTGAGTCTATTTTGGGGCTGTTTGGTGTTAAAATAAATATTTAATATATTTAAGTGCAATATTTTCTGTAAACTGGTGAAGGACTGTATGTTAGTCTGTGTTTTTTATTTTTAATTATATATTTATATTTAGAACTTGCAATCTTTTACTTTTATGTGATAAGAAATGGATTATTAGGAAAAAAGTCAAAATTATGTAAAAGTACAATGAGTCACAATTTATGTTTTACAAGTTATTTTTCATACAGTCACATTTGTCTAGTTTGAAAAAATAATGAGTCTATTCTGAGAATGTAAACAGTATAAAGTACATATATTTATATAAATGTAAAGAGTATAAAGTACATATATTTATATAAATGTAAAGAGTATAAAGTACATATATTTATATAAATGTAAAGAGTATAAAGTACATATATTTATATAAATGTAAAGAGTATAAAGTACATATATTTATATAAATGTAAAGAGTATAAAGTACATATATTTATATAAATGTAAAGAGTATAAAGTACATATATTTATATAAATGTAAAGAGTATAAAGTACAGATATTTATACAAAAATGTAGTACCAAGTACTTGTACTTGATTTACCTCTAATGACTAGTTTAATTAATTAATTAATAGAGTTTACGTCACATATCGTAAACACAAATGAGGATAAACAGGAACACGTTCACAACTGAAGGAAATGCAGAATATTTTCAGTTAAATTTACTTTCTAACACTTTGTATTTTTTTTCTCCCTCATTCACCATCACATTGTTGTTGGGTTTGTTTGTTTGTTTGTTTGTTTTTTTTGACATCCAAAACATTTGTTCTCATCTTTCTTATCTTTCCTGGAGGGTTCTACATACAAAAGACAAACATGTTACTAGATCTGTGACCCATTAAATATATATAACAACCATTTATACAGTGTGTGTGTGTGCTCTTGTATTCCTATCCTTATGGGGACATTGATATGTTTACACAGTCAAACCATAGTGACATCTGACACTATGGGGACCAAAATTCAAGTCCCCACAGGGATTATAGAAAAACATTGTTTAAATGTTGAAACGCAAAGAAAAATTCAGTATTTTTTTTTCATTATCATCATCATTATTAATTTTTTTAATGTATTAAATTGTAATACTTCCTTAGTTTTCTTTTTGATTTTTTTTAGATTTGTTCACAAAATGTGTATTCCTGTATTTAAAAAATATATTGACTTTTTCAATTAATTTTAGTTTTATTCATATTGTTGTTGTTTTCTTTAAATGTAAATTTTATTTGTAGTTCAATTTTATAATTTTTTTACATAGAAAAATCTGTGTCTTTTATGTTGTTGTTTTGGTTTCATAACTTGTTTTATCTTTGTTTTTATCTTGGTTTTATATTTGTAACTTGCTTTTATTTTGGAAAGCACATTGTGCACCTTTTTGGTGTTGTAAGGTGTTATATGAATAACATTTGATTGATGGATATTAATAAAAAAAAAAAAAATTTGATGTTTATACTCACTACCCAATACCTACTTTACCTACAGTTGATGATTACAAATGTAGTCCTCATGAGGCATGGAAACGAGTACATGTGTGTGTGTGTGTGTGTTTTCCAGCTGTAGGAGCTGTAACATAGAACAAATAAAAGAATTAAACTTACCTTTGTGACACACAGAAGCAGAAGATCAAAGCCATATTTCCTCCAGTTGAACAGAGTGTTAGAGTGAGTATTTTGTGTTCAGATTAGACTGGAGGGAGGTTTAACCAGGAAAAAAAAGGATGGGAGAAAATAGAAGGAGGTCTGGAGGCGTCGCTGATGCTTTTGTTTTTCTGTTCAGTGTCGTTAAGCTTCTTTTACAATAATACAACTGCACTGACAAATACTGTGGAGCTGCACAACACTGTACTATTACTACTACGACTACACAAGACATGTAACCCAGTACAAGTACTTCTATTACTGTACTTAAATACATTTATATAAATATCTGTACTTTATACTCTTTACATTTATATAAATATATGTACTTTATACTCTTTACATTTATGTAAATAAATGTACTTTATACTCTTTACATTTATATAAATATATGTACTTTATACTCTTTACATTTATATAAATATATGTACTTTATACTCTTTACATTTATATAAATATATGTACTTTATACTCTTTATATTTATGTAAATAAATGTACAGACAGAGAGAGAGAGAGAAATAGAGAGAGGGAATTCTCCAGAAAAAAAGCAGTTGATAGAAGCAGTATGAATAATAGCCCATTCATCAGTGCTAATTTGCTAGGCTAATGTTCTCACTGAGCTTAATGGGGAGATTAGCCGAGAAAATTAGCAGTGATAAAGGAGCAAACATGAGACACGGTGGTCAATCATGGAGCCAGTCGTGTCTTTATACCGTCCAATGGAAATACAAAGCATCTGTTCTAATGGGGACTTCAGTTCAAGTTCAATAACTGAGTAGCCCTGCTTAATCTGGACCATAATGAGTGCAGATACAAATAGGAAGAGGCGTGTGTCGTCGTCGTCATCATCATCCAGTGACAGATACATACTGTATGAATGGTAGATTTAAACAGCAGGAACATCCCAGAATAGAACAGACGTGATAGAGTTATAGAATCACTGCTGTTTTCCTCTGCTAACGCTACACTGCAGCTAACGCTAACGCCGCAGCATGCATGACATCGTTTTTATGTCAACACATGTAGGTTTGTGTTCTGCTGTAAACAAAAACACAATCATCCATTTATTTAATTTAATTTTTTTTTTTACCACCGATGGGGAAAATAATTGTTGACTGTGAACAGAACGTGTGCCTCTGTACTTTGATTCTTATTGTTTTATTTCCACAGCTCGTCTTCATGCTAACGCTATCATGAGGCCACAGTCATGTGATCAGTCCCACTGGGTTTCCTCATCTCGCCTGCTCCGTTTGTTTGTTTTTTTTAATATCGCCCAACATTGGTTGTGAGACGTTAGTGTAATCACAGTGTGCAGGGCCGGTTCTGGTCAATTTGGTGCCCGAGCAGAACACCCCTCTTTCCTTTTTTGTGGAATTAGAAATTAGGATCTGTCAAAATTATACAATAAAAAGTCAAAATTATGCGATAAAAATGGCCAAATTCTGTAATAAAATTTAAAAATAATGCGATAAGACGACTAAATTATGTGATAAAAAGTCAATATACAATAAAAAGTCAAAATTATGCGATAAAAATGGCCAAATTCTGTAATAAAATGTAAAAATAATGCGATAAGACGACCAAATTATGTGATAAAAAAGTCAATATATAATAAAAAGTCAAAATTATGCGATAAAAATGGCCAAATTCTGTAATAAAATTTAAAAATAATGCGATAAGACAACCAAATTATGTGATAAAAAGTCAATATACAATAAAAAGTCAAAATTCTGCGATAAAAATGGCCAAATTCTGTAATAAAATGTAAAAATAATGCGATAAGACGACCAAATTATGTGATAAAAAAGTCAATGTATAATAAAAAGTCAAAATTATGCGATAAAAATGGCCAATTTCTGTAATAAAATGTAAAAATAATGCGATAAGACGACCAAATTATGTGATAAAAAAGTCAATGTATAATAAAAAGTCAAAATTATGCGATAAAAATGGCCAATTTCTGTAATAAAATGTAAAAATAATGCGATAAGACGACTAAATTATGTGATAAAAAGTCAATATACAATAAAAAGTCAAAATTATGCGATAAAAATGGCCAAATTCTGTAATAAAATTTAAAAATAATGCGATAAGACGACTAAATTATGTGATAAAAAGTCAATATACAATAAAAAGTCAAAATTATGCGATAAAAATGGCCAAATTCTGTAATAAAATTTAAAAATAATGCGATAAGACGACTAAATTATGTGATAAAAAGTCAATATACAATAAAAAGTCAAAATTCTGCGATAAAAATGGCCAAATTCTGTAATAAAATTTAAAAATAATGCGATAAGACGACTAAATTATGTGATAAAAAGTCAATATACAATAAAAAGTCAAAATTATGCGATAAAAATGGCCAAATTCTGTAATAAAATTTAAAAATAATGCGATAAGACGACCAAATTATGTGATAAAAAAGTCAAATTATGAGATAGATAACTCATTGAATAGTTGAGATATCACCATGAAATTACATGTTCATATATATATATATATATATATATATATATATATATATATATATATATATATATATATATATATATAGCTAATGCGCATCAAATGCAATGATCCATTTGAGTAAAGGTCAAGGTCACAATTAACTAAAAGGTCACATAACTTTCAGATTGGTACCAAACGATGTGGAATGAAGATTTATACAATTCTCATAATTCACCTACGATCAATAGTTTTTCAGATCTCTGGAGGTCAAAGGTGACATGTGGCCAAATTAACTTGTGTAACACTGTTTGTGTCAAACATAGACATATCATTCTATAACTTAATCAATACTGGATATATTATCATAATATTACACACACTGACACATATATACATATAACAAAATTATCAATATTGCAAAAGGTCAAAGGTCAAGGTCACATTTAGTAGAAAGGTCCTTTCAATTCTTCTTCTGTGATTTAATGGCTGGTTCTGGTTAAATATAACAAGTGATCTAATTGGAGGGTTAATAGCCAATCAGAATGTAGTTTGATGTGGCACATTTGAAACATGTTTTCCAAGCTGGACAAACAGAGTGAAGAGGTTGAGAGAGAGGACAGGACAGACCACGTTATGAGTATGTGAGAGGACATCTGAGTAAAACTGAATGAGCAAACACACTGATTCAACAAAGAATGGATTATTTGTTTGTTCAAGTATATTTATTGTGCTCAAAATCCCCTATTGTTCGCTCAAGATACAGTTTCACACTCAAAATACTGGCACAAAAATTACCCAATACACTTGACCCTGTGTCAAAGTATTTGAGAAAAAAAAGGGGATGGATCAACGTTGTCTGTCGTCGGTTTAAAACAAAACATCTGTCTGAACATGTGTAGGATATTTATACAGGACAAACTGAAAGTGTGTTCGATCTACTTTACTATTGTTCACCTGCACTGACACTAACACAAATCTAAAACGATTGCTCTTAAATTTTGTCATTAATAAGTAAGTTAATCATTATATTTTTTTAGGGTTTTAGGTGATGCTTTTATCCAGAGTGATTTGACATCTGGTAAAAACAGTAGAATAAACTTGAATTTCACAACATTACAAAGGAACCATCACAGAACAGTCTGACTGGTTTTAATATTAGAACACACATATTATAACAAATATATTTGGGTCTTTATGGTAGATAGTAGATGAATTTAGGTTATTGGGGAAGTGAAGAAGGGGTAGGATTAAATAAGCTTATGCTTCATCCTACTCCTTTTTGGACATGTCATTGTTATTATTATTATTATTATTGTTGTATTGATTATTGTTGCACATGTTCGAAATAAATCATTAAAATCAAATCAAATCAAAAAACAAACAAACAAACAAAAATTCAAACACTATTTGTTAAATTTTTTTCAGTCCTTTTCATGTATTCTGGAAAAACACATTTGAAGAACACATATACTGAGAAGTAAAATTTATGTTAAAGGGACAGTTGAGTATTTTTCACATGAATGTGTATCACCAGCTTTACACTGGTGCACCCACAGTGACAGTGTCCTGTGAGCCCAGTTCTGGTTCGGTTTTGGTCAAAGCTAAAGTAGTCCCGGCAGGTTTCCTGGGGTCAACAAAATAAAACCTGTTTCTTCTCAAAACAGTATGTGTTGGAATAAGTGATTTATTTACATAACAAAACTGTCACTGAACAAAAACACACCTTGTAATTGCTTGGAGCTACTTTCTCTCAATAGCGATCAATGCGCTAGCGTTGTCACTGCTAACAGCTGTGCACATGCATGTAGCAGCCGCTAACACTGACCAACAACTGATGAAAGTAGTTTTCTAAGGCAGTGTTTCCCAACCTTTTTGAACCATGGCACATGCTTTAAATTAGAAAAGACACAACACCAAACAAAAAAGTCACAAAAAGTATATTTATTGAAATATAATGCAAATTTACTCTGGCTGTATTTGTTCAGTGGGAAACCTGAACCTGTTTAGTTAAACATAAAGCTGGTATTCTTGCAGGAATTGAGGAAAGACACACAAATCTTCCTCAACAGCTCTCAGTGGATCAGTGGTGTGTGTTGTTGTACGGATCCATAATTATACTACTCACTTATAGAACCAATACGGTGAAATTGGATCACTATCCATGGCACACCTGATGATTTCTCTGGTCACACTTATGTGCCATGGCACACAGGTTAGGAAGCACTGTGCTAAGGTGCACAGCTGTTAGCAGTGACAACGCTAGCACATTGATCGCTATTGAAAAAAAGTAGCTCCAAACAATTATAAGGTGTGAGTTTTTTGTTCCATGATGGTTTTGTTATGTAAATAAATCACTCATTCCAACACATACTGTTATGAGAAGAAACAGGTTTTATTTTGTTGACCCCAGGAAACCTGCCGGGACTACTTTAGCTTTGACCAAAACCGAACCAGAACTGGGCTCATAGGACACTGTGGGGGGTAAGTCAGTGTGGGTGCACCAGAGTAAAGGGGAGGAGTCAGAAGAGAGGGGCGGAGTCAGTGTGGGTGCACCAGAGTAAAGGGGAGGAGTCAGAAGAGAGGGGCGGAGTCAGTGTGGGTGCACCAGAGTAAAGGGGAGGAGTCAGAAGAGAGGGGCGGAGTCAGTGTGGGTGCACCAGATGACAAACACATTCATCTGAAAAACACTGAACTGTCCCTTTAAGAAAAAACATGTTTGTGTTTGTTCTGGACTCTTTTTTTTTTGTTTTCTCTCTTGGTAACACTTACACTTTGGTTATTACTGCTACGGTACGTCAACATTTCTAAACAGTTCGATAGCGTTCACTTACTTTGGGTAAATTCAACTGCCTTTCAATCGCTCAAGTGTAATTTAACAGCAGAGATGGAGACATTTGTTCAGCAAAAATAATGTTCTACGTGAAAGGAATAAAGTCAGAGAAAAAAAATTGGAAAAAATCTACTCAAAATTGTACAAATTACAAAACAAATACATAGTATATATTCAACTCTTCTCACATGTACTCATGTGTGCCAGCAGGTCACAGAATGGAAGTGAAATAAATGTATAAATGAAAGTGCAATCATATTCACAGTATGCTCTGCTTTGTCTTAATTTGCTGTTAAACAATTTTCATCAAGCAGGAGCCCAGTGGTTCACACACACACACACACACACACACACACACACACACACACACACAGGAAATGGCATTGTTCCTAGCCTGTGGGCTGTTGTGTGGGGTTCCCTGTGGCGCACACTGAATAGAAAACATGTACTAAAAGGGGAAGCAACATTGTGAATTGTAAGTTTGCAAAGCCGAAGCTGTAAGCACATCACCATAAAGATGAGAGAGAAAAGGGAAGCTCTGTACAAGACAACAAAACAAGCTCCTTAAAGCAGAAAGAATACTATCAATATGAAACAACAGAGGGCCTTGTGGGTAAATGTTGGCTTCCTGTTCAATATACACACGCAGATGTGGTTTCAGAGGTTAAAAATGACACATGGATTACAACATGTCTATAGGGCTCCACCTTTTTCACAACTAATCCAATTACACAGCACATGCTTATTATACATGTTCCAGGGCCCCTGTGTATAGGCTGTTTATGACTGTTTCTGGGCTGTCCTGTTACAAGATGTGTCTCACAAATTAATTGTAACGAGGACTGGCTGCATAATATTAAAAAAAAAAATTATATTGTCATTTTTTTTTTCCATAGCTGACAACTCTCCTGGATTTCAGAGCCATCTCCCGTCCTCCTCCCGTTTTGTCATTTCTCCCATAATGCATTAGGTCTGATGTTCTCCAGTTGAAACAGATCATATATAGAACGTATACAAATAATTTTTTTTTCCATAGGCTATGTCCGAAATCACTCACTCACTCCCTTCTAGTGTTGTCACAAATACCAGTACTAGTACCATAGCTAGTACTGAGGTTTTTGAAAAGGTACTATACTGGGTTTGAAAAGTACCGGTACTTGCAACAGTGCGGCAAACTCAGCACATACGGCGACTGCGGTTCAGTTGGTAGAACAGGTCGCCTAATGACCGAGAGGGTGACTGTTCACGTCCCCGCTCCGGCTGTCAACATGCCCAAGTGTCCTTGGGCAAGACACTGAACCCTGACTTCATCTGCCAGTAGGACTGACAGAACCTTAGAAACCTACTGGTGTATGAGTGTGTGTGAATGGGTGAATGTGAAGCTAATGTAAAGAGCTTTGAACCATTAAGGTGGAACAACTATAGAAGTGAAGAACATATGTGACCCACCACCAGTAAACCAGGCATAAGTGTGTGTAAATCCAAACAGAGTTATGTGTGTATCTTGGTAGAGTGGAAACTAAGGTTTAAGATGGTGAAAAAATGATGTTTCTATCACAAGTAGAACCAAAGTTATGGTCATTTTAATATCCACATTTGGACATATTTTACAATTTGCATATTTTTAGATATTGTCCGTTAAAGTTTTGGACTGTTTTGGGGTAGGAAGTCCTTAGCAACGCATAATAATTTGTATCCGATTGACACAAATTGTTGACAGATGTTAAAGGACACTCTGATGGACATGTCACAGAAGTTTTATATATTATAATAATAGGACAGAAGTGTGACGTATTATAATCATTTGGCTTACACCATTGGACAGAACATTCAATATAAGCTTTTACCTCGTACCAAACACTTGGGTGTTTACCCACGGAACGGAGATCGTTTTGTTCGGCGAAAAGAGGTGGAAGTCGTCTTTGTCTTTGCTCAGCAATACCTGAACTTTTGTCACCGCTTAAATAATTGACTCAATAAACACCTTTATTGATTGGATTTCAATGTAATGACCACAGGAAGTGAACATAGAGGTGTTAAGGTACCGTTTTTTGATAAGGTGTAAACACTAATAACAAATCACCTTCCAGCCTAAATTTGGCTGTAGCTCTGAACGGCTCAGCGCGACTTATGCCTGGTTTCGTGGTGGCGGGTCACATTTAACATTTACGTAACGTGACGTAACTAGGATCCAACTAATCCTATCGTTAATGACAAACCAGGAGCAGGAAGTGGAATATGGAAGTATTTCAGTTTTACCACAAATGAGGAAGGAGAAATCCTAAATGCAGAGGCACCACTTTGACAGCAGTGTTTTAAAACATGCCTGGTGAAGTGTGGAGACACTTCCAACCTGCAAAACACTGACAAGACAAGCAGCCAAACCTTCATGTTCAGGGAACCTCAGCTAGGCTAACTCATTACCTGGAAGATTCTTTTTTAAAATTCCAGGAAGTCGTTAAGTTTAACATATGTTTGGGAAGTGAGCAAAAACAAAAACCTTCAACAGCAGAGAATGCGACGCATAGACGACCCTTTTCTAATCCGACAATAGCTCAGTACCGTGTCTAGTTACAATAGTTGATATTGCACACACAGCTCACACACATAAACGTTTGTTTCTGCTCGTAACACAAACTCAAAGACGAACAATAGTCAAAAAACACATTCAGTCATTGTTGGTCACAAATGTTCATGCACAGAGCAGCTGCTGCAGCTGTCACTCTATCTATCTTGTAGTGCGCTTTTTAAAAAAATTATCAGTTACATAACATTAAACAAAGAGTTAAACTAGAAAAACACTGTGAGAGCGCAGACCCCCCCCCCACAGATCACCACCACAATCTAATCATTTCTAGATCTCTGCATTACCAACCTACCCTGAAAATATCAACAAAATCCATCCACAAGTTTTTGAGTTATCTTGCTAAATAACAGACAGACAGGCAGACAGACAGGCAGACAGGCAGACAGACAGGCAGACAGGCAGGCAGACAGGCAGGCAGACAGGCAGACAGACAGGCAGACAGACAGGAAGACAGACAGGAAGACAGACAGGCAGACAGACAGGCAGACAGACAGACAGGAAGACAGACAGACAGGCAGACAGGCAGACAGACAAACTCTGGCAAAAACATAAACACTTCTAAATATATAAACTGGACTGAATGTACATATTCTGACCAAGTAAAATACAATTCTAATAATAATAATAATAATAATAATAATAATAATAATAATAATAATATACATTATATATCCTAAATTTAATCTAAAATGATCTCATTTGCAACATTGTGTCACAACCTATTACATGATCCAAAAAAAATAAATAATTTTAGCAACAAAAAAACCCAAAACAAAGTCTCCTTTTTGACAGTCTGAGGTGATCAGAAATGTGTGATGTTAAAGTGTGTGTGTGTGTGTGTGTGTGTGTGTGTATGTGTCTGTATGTGTGTGTGTGTGTGTGTGTGTCTGTATGTGTGTGCGTCTGTATGTGTGTGTGTGTGTCTGTATGTGTATGTGTAGGGGGGGGGGGGCAGAAACAGGTTGTAAAGCACTGATACACAGACGTCCCTTTGACCTAGAAATCAGCAGACACTCGCTGGGTGGAAAAATTGCTGTATTTTTGAGGCTGTTTAAGGATGTGGGGTCACAGGTTGACTCCCATTGATCAGACACTGATTTAAAAGTAATAACCCAGAGTACGGGGGGGGCGTACGAGCAGAAATCAAGGCTCATAAATGAAATGCGACTTGGCTGATTGGTTAGCATTGTCAGCACACAGCAGAAGGTCTGGGTCCTTGGCTGGAGTCCTGGAAGTCTGTGGACAGTTGACACAAAGGTCAAACTGAGGTCCACGGCCCAAATCTGGACCACACTGTTATTATATGTGGCCCACCAGATCAGAGGTGGGAAGTAACTAAATATAAGTAATAAGTTACTGTACTTAAGGTTTTTAATCTCACCCAACATTGTTTGGGGGAGATTATTGTAATGTGTGTGTGTGTGTGTGTGTGTGTGTGTGTCCGCAGAGACATATATGCTATAACTAAATGAATACTTGAGTTATCACCATGAAATTACATGGGCATATACATATAGCTAATGTGCATCAGATGCAATGATCCATTTGAGTAAAGGTCAAAGGTTAAGGTCACAATTAACTAAAAAGTCAAAATCACATTATCTGTTATAATGGAGGGTCCAGAACAGAGGGTCACAAAACTTTCAGACTGGCCCCAAACGATGCAGAATAAAGATTTATACAATTCTCATAATTGGTATTATCACCTACGACCAATAGTTTTTTATATCTCAGGAGGTCAAAGGTGACAAAATCAACTAGTGTTACCCTGTTGGTGTGTCAAAGATAGACATATCACGCTATAACTTAATCAATACTGGATATAATATAACACGCACTGACGCATATATATATATATATATATATATATATATATATATATATATATATATATATATATATATATATAATGAAATTAGCAATATTGAAAAAGGTCAAAGGTCAAGGTCGCATTTAGCAGAAAGGCCAAAATCACATTATTGGCTCTAATTCAAGAACAGGTTGTCAAAGAAACATGAGATTGGCACAAAATATGAATATGAAAACAATTCATGTAGATATCGTAAGTATTCATTGAGTTATAGCATGATATGTCTCTGCGAACAAACACACACACACATGGTGATTACAATAATGTCACACAACCAATGTTGGGTAATATTATTAAAACGTATCAGCTGCAGTGTAAAACTATAGTGACTCCTACAAACATACCCAGAGAAAAGCATGTCATAGTGTAAGATCAGTTCATGCAGCTGAGGGTAAAGCATTGTTTCTTGTACAATAAGAACATCTGGAGTTTATTTCAAGTGTGTCCCAGAATAATAAAACACACAGTATGTTTTCATGAGCGTTGGATCCAGGCCAAGAAAATAATAAAAATATTATTTAGGTCCCAAGGCTGAAAGCTGCAGGAGGTGATTTCTTTCCTTTCTGTGAGAAAAAATATCAAGTCTTTCTCCTTCAGTTTATTCAAATAAAACCAAACGTGTCCCTAAACTCCTTTTTATAACTCCTGGGGAAACTTACACATAAACGCTCAAATATGTACAAAAAAATAAAAATAAAAATAAAAAAACATACACCTAAAAAAGCCTTTCTAAGGAACTGGTGATGATAAATGAAACAAACCTGAGTCTAAACAACAATATTCTGCCATAAGAAACGGTGGGTGTGAACAATACATGCAACACAATACAGCAACATTTGCATTTGAAGTGTCTTCAAAGCAGCCTGGACAGACCAACACACACACACACACACACACACACAAGAAAAGAAAAACCCAAACACAAGCTGCACATGGATTGCAAAAATCCCTGTATCGTCGCTCATTCATTTTTCAAAATAAAACTAAAAATAAAACTAGTATTCAGTGAATGTCTAATCCTCTATTTTGTTCCAATCTCCAGTTTCTATGACAACCTGTTCTTGAATTAGAGCCAATAATGTAATTTTGACCTTTCTGGTAAATATGACCTTGACCTTTGACCTTTTGCAATATTGATATTTTCGTTATATGTACATATGTGTCAGTGTGTGTAATATTATGATAATATATCCAGTATTGATTAAGTTATAGCGTGATATGTCTATGTTTGACACAAACATTGTTGCACAAGTTAATTTTGTGACATGTCACCTTTGACCTCTAGAAATCTCCAAAAACTATTAATCGTAGGTGATAACACCAATTATGAGAATTGTATAAATCTTCATTCCACATCATTTGGTACCAATCTGAAAGTTCTGTGACCCTCTGTTCTTGAGTTATAACTGTAATGTGATTTTGACTTTTTAGTTAATTGTGACCTTTGACCTTTACTCAAATGGATCATTACATTTGGTGTGCATTAACTATATGCCCATGTAATTTCATGGTGATATCTCAAGTTTACACTGAGTGATAGCATGATATGTCATGATATGCGCACACACACACACACACACACACCATTACAACAAACAACAAAAAAAATATTAAACTCCTTTCATTGCTCTTTCCAACTTTGCCGCTCTGAGTATTGCCAAGCCCCGCCCCCTGATTTGGCTACAGCTGCAATGGATTTTTTTTTCCCCCCAATGCGATTCCGTCATTCTCACTCACACACAGAAAGGGAGTGAGAGAGAGATCAATATTTTGGTCCCAAACACATTCAGCTGTTGTTTAAATACGCCCTCTCTCCACTGTTAAACAGGTGTGTGCACACACGGCACAGCGGTGCAGACAGCGACAAGGCGGACCGTGCGGTTCCAGTTCACAGGAAGTTCCAGATGCTTCCATATGCTCCAGATGTTAAACACATTTACATGTAAAGGCTGGAATACGACTGATTTAATGAAACACTAAAGCCTCTGTGAAGAGCTAAGTAGACTAGCACTGTGCTAATAGCAATAGCCTAGCACTGTGTCAATAGCACTAGCCTAGCACTGTGTTAATAGCACTAGCCTAGCACTGTGCTAATAGCACTAACCTAGCACTGTGCTAATAGCATGGTTGTAAATGTCAGAGCAGTTACTGTGCAGATACTGGACCATGACCATGTATGTGAATTCATCAACTGGTGACATGAGATGTGCTGCTATTTTAATAATAATAGTTAATAATATTAAATAATAATAATAATGATGATGATGATGATGGCTGGGGGATGCATACCTTTGTGTGTGTGTGTGTGGGGGGGGGACTGAAAGAACCGTATCAGTATCTGTTTTTTCATTTTGGTTTTAGAAACAAATAATGAAGAAACTACTTGTTTTTTCATTGTCTTATTTTTGGTTTTATTTTGAAAAACAAATGAATGAATGATACATTGTTTTGAACATTTTTTGGTTGAAGAAGGAGTTAAATGAACATGTGTACCTATGTGAACCCACATGTGCCAAAAGGATCACTGTCATCTCAATAACCGAGTGCAAAAAAAAGTTAAAATTCAAGCACAAGCTCATTTTCAGACATGTATTAATTAGAATTTCTGGGATGATGTCAATCATGTTACAAGTAACGTTTGGAAAATAACAAAATCCCCCCCATTCCGTCTTCTCCTCTTTCTTCTCCGTCAACTCTTTCTGTCTATTTTCCGGCGGCGGCCTGGCACACACGCCGTTCAGCCCCAACGCACAAACACCGCTGCTATCCTGAGCTTGATGCCTGTCACCTTTGTGTACTCAACCTCTTTCAGGAGCCAGCAATGCAAATAACAGCAGCATGAATATTCATGAGCAGTTTGAAGAGAGAGAGAGGGAGAGAGAGAGAGAGGGAGAGAGAAGAAAAGGGAGGCGATGACAGGGAAATTGAAGGGTTCGGGAGAAGAAAAGGTAGACGAAGAGCGCTGAAGACAGAATGATAGCACAGGCGGGATTAACGGGATAAACAGAGAGAGAGAGAGAGAGAGAGAGAGAGAGAGAGAGAGAGAGTTAGAGTGAAGGAAAGACAGGTGAGACCTGATACATGGATGTGTGTGTGTGCGTGTGTGCGTGTGTGTGTGCGTGTTCTACAGAACCTTAATTAGAGACAGTTTTTACTCAAAATACTCATTAACCCATAAAGACACAGTGCTATTGTTATGCTAGCTCCCAAATAATGCTTTCCCTCCACATTTCACTGTTCTAAAGTCATTTAACACCAGTTATTATTAAGGCTACATTCATACAGAGACGATGACAACAGAAGACGCAAAAGTGTCGTCTTCAGTTTTTCATCTGCGTTTCGACGAGCGTATTCAGGAGGAAATCCTTCTTTATACGACAAAACAACAGTAGGTGAAATATGATTGGATAGTCCTGCCAGGCCGCTATGTAGTACTGAGATAGACCCGCCCACATGTTCTGTGATAGACCCGCCCACATGTCCTCTTCTTTTTTTCACGTATGTAATTGTCCACTCGTCTCTGTTCAGGTATATGTGTAATGTCTGTACAATAACTGAAACCACTACTGTACATTTACTAGAGCTGCTAATGCTAATGCTAATGCTAATGCAGCTGGAAGATCTGTGGGATCCAGGTTGTCCCACATGTTTGTTGCTTTACCTGCTCAGTGTATGAATGTAACGTGAAAGTGTATGTGATGTGAACATATGTGACATAAAGACGCAACGTGAACATGTGCGGAGACATGACCCAGCGCGTCTTCAATATGTCCCACTGTAGCAGGAGGGTTCAGATTTGTGCGTATTCACACCCACATAGCATCAGCTTCGTGCAAATAAAGACACTTATGATAAAATATCATATTTAGTGTAAATGACCCCAAAGTTACCTTCAATACGTGTGCAGGTCTTTAGGCCCCTCCCCCTCCCCATCACTTCCTCCCAGGTCACATGTGTGTCTGACCAGTGTGTATTTTTGCTTCAGTTCTAATCGGTTGATTTCACGTGACGTCCCCATTGCTGTACAGTCATGTTCAGATGGAGGGCAGGAAGTGAAACTGAGTGAGTTTTCCGTCGGTAAAATGTCTGTTTTGTGTCGCCATCAAAACATTATGTGTTTTAGATGTTGACCCTCACTGTGACCTTGACCTTTGACCTTCATAGCTCAAAATGTAATGGTTTCTTCCTTGATCTTTGAAAGTTTCATCAAAACCCATCCAAAAGTTTTTGAGTTATCTTCCTTTTTTTTTTTGTCTGCATTTGTTCTCATTGTTTAACACCACAGAGAGGTTGTCAACGTTGTTTGAGATCAATGCATTTTTTAGTCTTGCAGCCAAATATTTTAATATTTAATGCATGTATGTGACCATCATCGGTCCTCCCTGAAAGCTGAGCAGACATCCTTTATTAGAACTCTCTATTATAAGCTACTATGAGCTGTCTTCCTGACAAACTAACTAACTGACAAACAAACGCAAAGTCAAACATAACCTCCTTTGTGGAGGTAAATATCATTTTCAACTGTAATTAGGTGTTTACATGGTTTATCTGAAAGAGGAATGAACCTTTATTCTGGTTTAAACAGGAATAAAACCTCTCATGTAAACAGGGTTTTTGTTTTATTGTTGTATTGTTTTGTCAAATTCATATTATTCCATTTGATTCCTGTTCTGATAACTTTAACGACAGGGACACCACAGTTATTTTCAGAATTAGATCAGATGCAATGATTCATCTGTGAAAAGGTCAAAGGTCAAAATCACATTATGGGTTATAACTCAAGAACAGAGGGTCACAGAACTTTCAGATTGGTACCAAACGATGGTGAATGAAGATTTCTATAATTCTCATACTTGGTGTTATCACCTATGATCAATAGTTTTTTAGATCTCTAGAGGTCAAAGGTGACATGTGGCAAAATTAACTTGTGTAACACTGTTTGTATCAAACATAGACATATCACACTATAACTTAATTAATACTGGATATATTATCATAATATTACACACACTGACGCATATATACATATAATGAAATTCTAAATATTGCAAAAGGTCAAAGGTCAGGGTTACATTTATCAAAAAGGTCAAAATCACACCATTGGCTGTAATTGAAGAACAGGTTGTCACATTCTCTAAATACTTGTTAAAATTTCACTTATTTATTTATTATTTTTTGGGGATATTCACATGTTTTTCATTTTGACAGTTTATAAAAGTAAGTAGTTTCATTATTAATTTTTTTTTTTTGCACAAAAACAGAGACACAAAGTGGATTTTACAGATTATTATATTATTATTTTACTGGTTTGGTCCATTGCAGATCAAATCAGGGTGAATGTGGTTTGTTTGACAGTGTTGTTCTATAAGTGCAGAGAATTATTTGATCCTCTCCAACCACTTGAGTTACAAAAAACTGGAAGTTAATTATGTAAATTTTGTCTGAAGCTACAAAAGCTACAAAAAGAAGTACCAAAAAGTACTGCAGCTGTAGATTTGTTGTTGTATTTTGGAAGTACTATTGACTAAAGCAGCGTACCAGTGAGTGTAGGTTCACTCTGACTTCCTCGACTCAGCATGAATTATCCAGCCATCAAATTGGTTGTTGCTGCTGTCGTTCTATTATACAAAAGAGCAAAAGCACTTTGGTGTGTCCCCTACATAATGTGTATTTCAGCTAATATTGAGGATTCAGATAATGCCAGAGTAAAACCTTCCACAAATTTCAAGATGTCAGTGATCGACACCGTACATATTCAGTCCACAAACGTTTAATAATAACTAGTCTTCACAGAATGTTTAATCTCGCCACTATTTTGTATCAATCTCAAGTTTCTATGACAACCTGTTCTTTAATTAGAGCCAATAATGTGATTTTGAGGGCGGCACGGTGATGCAGTGGTACAGCGAGAAGGACCCTGGTTCAAATCCAAACATATACACTGATAGGTTAACTGGTTAACTGGTTAATTGGTTAACTGGTTAACTGGTTAATTGGTTAACTGGTTAACTGGTTAATCTAAATCACCCATAGGTGTGAATGTGACAGTGATTGTTTGTCTATATATGTTCAGTCCTGAGATGAACTGGAGACTCATACAGGGTGACCTCTGACCCCGCCTTCACCCATTGTAGCTGGATTAGACCCCCAGTGACCCCTGTGACCCTAGTGAGGATAAAGTGGGTTCAGATGACGAGCGAATGTGATTTTGACCTTTCTGCTCATCCTCGGGCGTCCTCAGTAGGTGTCCCACCCACCTCAGCTGACTCCTCTGGACATGGAGGAGCAGCGGCTCTACTCCCAGCCCCACCCACCCTGCAAAGGAAACTCATTTCGGCCGCTTGTACCTGTGACCTCATTCTTTCGGTCATGACCCAAAGCTCATGACCATAGGTGAGGGTCAGAACATAGATCGACCAGTAAATTGAGAGCTTCACCTTCTGGCTTAGCTCCTCTCTTCAACACAACGGATCTGTTTAGTCCCCACATTACTGCGGGTGCCGCCCCAATCCACCTGTCGACCTCCCGCTCCATCCTTCTGTCACTCGTCAATAAGATCCAGAGGACCTTCCCCCACGACCCGGAGAGAGAGAGAGAGGTGGGAGGGGCGTTCATGTTCATGTATATATATATATATATATATATATATATATATATATATATATATATATATAACTTTTTGTTATCCGATTTTAAAATGCAGTTCAAGTCATTTTATGTTTTTCGTGTATTAATATCAAAAATCAAACGTCTGTGTCGTACACAGACCCATGGTTTCGTAACCTGTCATTTTAGGATTTAATCAGTCTATTTTAATTTCTGAATGATTCCACTCTCCACAGATACAGTTTCCCAGCGCTACAGGACAATGGAACTGATTTGATGTTGTTGTTTAAAAGCATCAGTTTGTTTGTTGAATGTGATTGTTGTTGATTTGTGAAGTGTTTGTAACAAATTCAGTGTTTGGTTTTATTTCAGTCAGCAGCACTTCCCCCTCTGACACCACTGGTCTGTGGGTTTATTAACACCTGCCACATTTAATTTTTACTTTAGAGGTTTTTATTTTTGTCTTCACCAAACTTTAACCCTTTAAAGTTCACTCATACAAATACAGTTTTAATCTTACCGTGTCATCAGTAATATTCAACATTACTGATGTTTAATATTCAACATTTTTATTCTCATATAGAAAATCTAGGTTAATTAAGTCACTACATTTAGTGGAAAAACATATAAACCTAAGATTTATAGTTTTAAAAAATCTAACCAATTCAAATAACAGGTTTTTAATGTTTTTAATGATTATTGTAATCGCTGTGTGTGTGTGTGTGTGCAGAGACATATCATGCTATAACTCTATGAATACTTGAGATAACAACATGAAATTACATGGGCATATACATATAGCTAATGCACATCAGATGCATTGATCCATTTGAGTAAAGGTCAAATGTCACAATTAATTCAAAGGTCAAAATCACATTATTGGTTATAAGTCAAGAATGAAGGGTCACAGAACTTTCAGATTGGTACCAAACGATGCGGAATGAAGATTTATACAATTCTCATAATTGATGTTATTACCTACGATCAATAGTTTTTGAGATCTCTGGAGGTCAAAGGTGACATGTGGCCAAATTAACTTGTGTAACACTGTGTGTGTCAAATAGACATATCATGCTATAACTTAATTAATACTGGAAATATTATCATAATATTACACACACTCACACATATATGCATATAACGAAATTATCAATACTACAAAAGGTCAAATGTCAAGGTCGCATTTAGCAGAAAGGTCAAACTCACTTTATTGGCTCTAATTCAAGAAAGGGTTGTCGTAGAAACTTGAAAATGACAAATATCTAATATATGTAGGACACTGACCCTCCAACCAATGTTGGGTGAGATTAATAATAATAATAAAATAATAAATGTGTAAAAACTTCACAACAAGGTAATACCATCTTGTTCTGTCCTTCTAGAACACCTTATAGTTGAATCTTTGAATTTACTCTAAAAGGTTAAAGCTTCTTTTGCTCATTTCCTGTAACTGATTAAACCTGCTGTAGGGTCATAGGGGGCTGGACCTGATCCCTGCTGACCCCCCTGTCCACCCAGTCTGGGGCTGACACAGACAAACTATCCTTCACTCTAACATCTACACACATTTTAAAGTGTACTGAAGATTTAGAAAATACGACGGCACTACACGATGGCAGTTGTTTTATTTTCCATTAAAAGAGAGTAATAAAAGCTGAGAATAAAACATTAAAAAAGTCATTCCACACTATCATTCAGCGTGTAAAATGGAATGTTTTCCAGTCGTGTGTGTTTTTAACATCTGAAAAGTCTGTTCATTAACTTTATCCTGGCTGAAAGAAATGCACATATTTCTCATTTTATGTTTCATGTCTCAGTGAGATTGTGTTAAAGTCAATCAGCAGAAAAAGGAAAAAAAAAAACAAAAAAAACACACAGCCTACGTGACATGTTTTCTTTTTTTTTACTTTAAATATAATAAAACCATCGTGGTCCATCTCTACGATACTGAACATTTTCACTAAAGCTTCGAACAAAGACTCAAATGGAAAAACTAAAGTCGACATAAGATGTAAATGATTTTGATCAGATGTGAACCTGTCTCACTGTGACATCACTTCCTGTTGGCCCATCACAGAATATCTGGTGACAGCGTGATGCCGTTCCAGACTCGGGCTCCGTCTGTTGTCATTACCCAGAATTTATTTGTCTCTTCTACACAGAAAGAGACAAAGAAAAACACACATTTGCTGTTGTCAGGGCGTGTAAGGTGAAATCGATCAGAGGGATTTGTGGAATCAAGGGTTCCGAGGTGTCCTGGAAATGTTTGTGTGTGTGTGTGTGTGTGTGTGTCTGTCTGTGTGTGTGTGTGTGTGTGTGTGTGTGTGTCTGTCTGTGTGTGTGTGTGTGTGTGTGTGTGTGTGTGTGATGTGTAACCACTACAGAGGACTAGCTGGTCCTTAGAAGTACATCTCCCCTCTGATCCTGGGAAAAAAAAACAGTAATCCCTCAACAAACACACACACACACGTTTCCATGTCTCATGAGGACCAAGTCACCGTTGGGGAGTCGACATAAAGACATTGAAAGTTTTTCATATATAAGTCACATGAAGTAAAGTCCAAATCATGACATAAAAACTCTAAATTATTAACACACAAAATACATGAAATTAAGAACTTATTGCATTTTATAGTTGTTTTTTTTCCAAAATGTGACTCAACAACATTTTCCTTCACTGCCTTTTCTGTCCTTTTCCATCCCCCTCCCTCTCTGTCTCCCTCTCTCTCTCTCTCTCTCCCTCTACAGCAGTTTATCATAATCACATCACCTCTGTGTGATAGAGCACACTTAAGGCTTATTATGACACACACACACACACACACACAGAACTGACATCTCCTTAAGTCTTATTACATGAGCCAGTGCGTGGCTAACATGGCAGATTATCTACAGGACTGTATGTGGGGGGGGCAGAGGACACACATTCACACATATTCATATTAAACCTTCACCTACAGCATTCCGCTGGAGCATTAGTGTATATGACGCTCTATAAAAATGAATTAAAACTGGAAAAACTGAATTGTTGTAGTAAAATATGTTCAAAGTTTGAGCTGATGACCTCAAATATATACAGATGTTAGTAGTGATTGACTTTATAAGTACTTTAGCCTCACTGCTAAATCTGGTTCTCTGCCAAAATACACCGTCCTGAAACTCAATATATATATATATATATATATATATATATATATATATATATATATATATATATATATAACCTAAAAGAAGTTTGGGTAAGAAGCGCTACCTGGACTCAAAATAAATAATAAAAACCAGAGGTGCTCTATTGGATAGGAAAAAACTGCAAAAAGAAAGAAAAATTCCAAGGCACTCTCTTATAAGTGAAGAATAAAAAGCCTTTATTAAACTCGCTTGGTTACAACAACCTATAAAATCATATAAAAACCCCAACGCGTTTCGGCATAATGGCCTTCATCAGGGAGTCAGAATATATATATATATATATATATATATATATATATATATATATATATATATATATATAAAGGCTGAACTTTTTAGTGTCACTATTCAAAAATATGTTTGAATGTGTGAATGGATGTATGGAGTTGAATTAATGAAGAGTTCAGACCTAAGCAGAGCATTTACAGTTACGTAAACCACAGGGAAAGGTTTAAGAATGTACAATTCCATTTAAAAAAAAACTAAAGTATCAGTTCTTTAAAGGAAACACATTTATTATTCTGTTGACTTTGAGAAAAAAATGAATGTAGATACTAGAGCTATTTATAATAATTTGGGTCCCAAGGAGACACTAGATTTGTATTTTAGGTCCAGGAACTCCAACTTTAACAGTTCTCTCTGAGCACGAAAACTGAGCGTGTGAGACCCATACCCAGATGGGCCACATTCAGAGGGAGGGTACCGGAGGTCGAGCTGGTAGGAGTCAGGTTGGGCCGTTTTTACGCCCTGTCCCTTCGCCCCACCCCCCCAGGGGGAGAAGGTGGCTTGCAGGTCCAGGTGTGAGCTTTACATCCCCCTCGGCCGAACTTCGCTGCATGTGAAATTCCTCTTTCAAGAATTTTGTGTTCAAAAAGACTGTCACAAAGACTCATAGACCACAGGACCCTACGGTGATGTCCAAAACCAGAGGGGGGGTGATCCCCCCCATCACATTGCACCCAGCACAGACATATACTGCTAGTACTATAGTATCATTGTGCAACTTTTCAGATATACGTGTTAAATATTGACTAATATTTAGATTAAAACAAAACCTTAACCTGAATTTGAACAAATACAATCATTAACAGTTTAATATGAAATGATTCCACTGGTATAAAAATAATATGTTCACATTAAGACGCAGGTTGAGCTAAAAACTTTCCTCTAGTTTTATCTCTTTTATATTCTACCAAACTTTACACCAGTTATATATTTTCCACACGTAATTTGATTGCAGTACATTACATCACATCACAAAGTGGACTAAATGGACTCAGATGGTTGAAGTTTAATATCAGGATGGTTCTAGTTGTGTTCTAGACTCATGGAGCAGATTTGAACCCTGTTCATTAAAGACACAGAGAAAATTAGCAAGGGATAATACATGGAACACGAGTCACTATCAGAAAAAAATATTCCCCGACGGGTGAACAACACGCACAACACGCACTGGAAGATCTGTGGGATCAAGGTTGTCCCACATGTTTGTTTCTTTACCTGCTCAGTGTATGAATGTAACATGAAAGTGTATGTGACGTGAACATATGTGACATAAATATAAATTAACACATCTTCAACACGTCCTACTCTGGAAGTAGTCTTCAGATTTGTGTGTATTCCCACCCTGACGGTGCAGGAACCATGTAAACAAAAGGCACTTCTGATCAAATATGCTAACGAACTTAGCTGCAGTCGTCCTGGTGTCGTCCTGAGTCGTCCATGTGGGTCCATGTGGGTCCACACTAGTGTCAGTAATGATATGGTATGTTCCTGTTAAAAGGGGTTTTTAGGTTATGGTTGGATTAAATAAATCCTAAATGTATTTAAAGTCAGTGAAACTTTTATTCCATCAGAGTGTGTGTGTCGACTCCAGGGGACAGAGTGTGATGCTAATGTCACGTTATGCACTGGGATGTTCTTAGGATACAATGATAAATTTGCACATCTGTCATTTGTCAGCTTTAAAATCCCCAAAGTCAGTGAAATGATGAGGCAGAGATGGGATGCAGATATGCATCCTTAGTCTAGATCAGGGACTGAACACTTATTTTCTGCCAGTGGAGCAAAAAGACATTTGAAAACATATGTAGAAAAACCAAAGAGGTGACCTGAGAATGAGAGGAACAGTCAGTGGGATACTTTAACAAAACACTCAACTCTAATTAGATTTTCCTGTCTTTAAACTACGGCATTTAAGATGTCATTCTGCTGAAAACCACTTTTCCACTTTTCTCCTTTCGAAATCTGATGGGTCACCCCGAGTTACCAACACATTCTGCGTTTGCTGCGTGGTGTGTCTCCCCCCCTCCACTGATGGATTTACCATCATTCATAGAAAACACTGCACGTCACCAGGACATTGGCATCACCCATGTCGGGTTAAAGGCCTCTGCATGCTCTTGTGGCACAGTGTCGCCGTTAATTGGTCGCAGACATTTGTAATTTCGGCGCAATCGTTTTTGACATCGTTGGAGGTCAAAGGTGACAAGTCGCAAAATTAACTTCTGTAACACTGTGTGTGTCAAGAATAGACATATCACATAATATTATTAACATAATATTACACGCACTGATGCATATATGTGACCCACCACCAGTAAACCAGGCATAAGTGTGTGTAAATCCAAACAGAGTTGTGTGTGTATCTTGGTAGAGTGGAAACTAAGGTTTAAGATGGTGACAAAATGATGTTTCTATCACAAGTAGAACCAAAGTTATGGTCATTTTAATATCCACATTTGGACATATTTTACAATTTGCATATTTTTAGATATTGTCCGTTAAAGTTTTGGACTGTTTTGGGGTAGGAAGTCCTTAGCAACGCATAATAATTTGTATCCGATTGACACAAATTGTTGACAGATGTTAAAGGACACTCTGATGGACATGTCACAGAAGTTTTATATATTATAATAATAGGACAGAAGTGTGACGTATTATAATCATTTGGCTTACACCATTGGACAGAACATTCAATATAAGCTTTTACCTCGTACCAAACACTTGGGTGTTTACCCACGGAACGGAGATCGTTTTGTTCGGCGAAAAGAGGTGGAAGTCGTCTTTGTCTTTGCTCAGCAATACCTGAACTTTTGTCGCTGCTTAAATAATTGACTCAATAAACACCTTTATTGATTGGATTTCAATGTAATGACCACAGGAACTGAACATAGAGGTGTTAAGGTACCGTTTTTTGATAAGGTGTAAACACTAATAACAAATCACCTTCCAGCCTAAATTTGGCTGTAGCTCTGAACGGCTCAGCGCGACTTATGCCTGGTTTCGTGGTGGTGGGTCACATATACATATAAAAAAGGTCAAAGGTCAAGGTTGCATTTAGCAGAAAGGTCTAAATCACATTATTGGCTCTAATTCAAGAACAGGTTGTCATAGAAACTTAAGATTGACATAAAATATATTAGAGTTTAGACATTCTCTGAATACTTGTCAGTGGACATTGTTAGGGTTACAGTGAACTTTAAAACCAGTTGCTCATTGCTGTACAGACGTGTGTTTGTGTTGTTCGTCTGCTGACAATGTGATGACGTCATCACGACCCGTCGACTCGACTTCGACTTTATTGACGGATAAGTCGACTTGAAAAGCTGAAGTCGTTAATGCTCTACTCCGACGCTTCCCTTTCACTCACAGTACATTCCTCAGACTAATCCTCTATAGTTTCTTCTCTCCTTCAATCACTAATGAATATTCATGAGGTTGATATTTGCATTACTGGCTCCTGAAAGAATCTGGGTACACAAAGGTGACAGCCGTCAACCTCAGGAGGCGACAGCATTTGCAGATGAAAGATACAGGTTGAGGAGCGAAGGAAGAAGCAAATATGAAAAGAAAAAAACCCAGATGAATGTAAAACCAAAAAAAGAAAACAGGATGCCAAGTCAAACCCCGACTCATTAAATTCTGTTTCACCCCCAAAAAAAGTCACACATGCAATATTTCACTGCCCCACCTTTGGTTTTCATTACACAAAACCTTCACTAGGACATTCTGTTCTGCCACATAATTCATATGTACTGATAGAATAAAGGGACTTTTTTCTCATCCATAGTTACATTATGTTTTTTTTTTATTTATTTCTCAGGCATTGTTCAATCCCTTTGATGTTCAGTTCAGTTTCTTATTTTATTTCAGCAGTTCATCTGATATAGTCACAAAAAAGAATCATAACTAAAATAAATAACAGGATTACAGAGTGAATGAATCAAAATACAGTTAGAAAAAATACTGAAAAACACCTGAAAATGTGGAAGCGGTGTGTTAGCGTTAATTAGCCTAGCCTATAGGATGTTAAAAGAACCAGATAGATGCTAGTTTAGGCTTGTTTTTGTTGCTCTGTATACGTCACATTGTTCGTTGTTCTGATTGGTCATAGCACTGGCCTATTATGAGCAGAGCAGTTTGGAAGACAGTCATTGATCCCACCTGTACGCTGAAGCTCAGTCTATGGATGGTCTCCAGACTATGTATTCAGATCATAGTCAGGTGTGAAAGGGTAGCACAAACAAACTGAGTAAAAACTGAAAATAGACTGAACGTAGGAGCCTGAAGTTCAGAGAACTTAAACAAATCCTACCTGTCACTTCACCAGTTTTATATTTTAGTAACAGTTTTACACAGTTGTTTTGTTGTGGACAAATATGAGTCCAAACACCCACTAACTCTAACCCAGTGTTCTGGAGGAAAAAGACACCAACGACATTTATAGATGAGGAATGTCACATGATTGGAGACGGACCAATCACAAACCAACGAGTCAGCGACTTCATCCAAAACATTGTGTGAGTAACTTTTCCAAAAAGGATGTTGACAACAGGATGTGTTCTGACAAATTAACTCCACTTAAAGGTGCACTGGGAGATCTTTATTTTGGAAAATTTTTACCATATTACTTAAAAACCTCCTCATGATCCCATATCAAACACTGAAATAGAACATTTGTAAAAATAAAAAATAAAAATGTTTTAGTCCAGTCCAGAAGGTGGAACCAGAGGAAAACTCTGGACAATCATTGTATTGATCATCTTTACAATAATTGATTTACTGATACGTCCATCAAATATCAGTCCCTCCCCCTTCTGTACGTTCACATAAACAGTTATGGTGGAAAAGACGACAACCAGCAGCAAAACCAAAGTAAAAACTGTGTTTGAAAAAACTACGACCATGAGGAAGAGGAGCGAAGAATGGAACAGGACAAGGGTGGGAATCATTACGACTTTCCAGAACTGGCGTCAACTGGAAAAAGAAAAGATGCTCAAAGCCATGATAAGGTGACATGTGATGATACTGTTAAGACTCTATCATATGTGGACACACTAATGTCTTATGAGGAGCTTAAGTCTCCGCCCCTTCCAGGAGGCTCATAAGGCCTGAGATCGGAAAATTAATGAATGGTATTCAATGGTAAATAAAATGTTAAATGGTATCTGGTTTGTCATGTGACCTGAATCACACTCATATTGTACCTCATAATAAATGATAATTATTGATGTGTTTCTACTGCTTCTGTTAACCAACGACTGATTCAAACCTGTTAATAATTTGGACTACACGCCTGAAGAACATGTGACGCCACATCCTTCACTCACTGTAGTCTCTTACTGAACCCACATAAAACCTAACCCACATAAAACCTAACGTCATGTTTACTTCCATCATAAACAGATGGTCTGTCTATAACACATTAATATTTACTATTAACTTCTATCATATGTGAATTTCAGAGCACTTGTCAAACAGAATCAGAATGTAGCTTGACTTGTTCCATTCACTCCCATTCAAATTTTTTGCTAGTTAAGCACCTATGGATCGGAAGTAGAAGGGCAGGACTTAGCCTCCCCATGGGTGTGGTCTTCACCCTGTCAGTGATCAAATGTCAGATATTGACCAAACAGAATGTTCCAGAAGGTTCTGCTCAGTTACAACAGTGTGTGTAAAGTGTCCTATTGTCCTTATCCTTTAGTTTTCTCATGGTGTTTATTTCATGTTTCTAATGCTGATAAATGTTATTATTGTTTTGTTTTTTTAGGATGATAACTGATGTTGAATTATGGTGAATGTTGGTGAACCTAAGTGATCGCTCCAGACAGTAGAGAGTTCATGTATTTTGGAAGGAGTGGTTTTGAGGAGTGGGTGATGAAGAGGTATGGGTGTGTAGACTTTCAAAATAAAACTGCATCTCCTACCGAACCTTTAACCATTTCTGCTGTTCCTCTACCTGTTATTTATTTGTATTTTTTTCGGCTGAGCAGTGTGTGTGTGTTCTTACCTTAGTGTAAACTGTTCGCTGTTGGAGTTGGTCTTCATGTAGACGCCAAATGAAACCGTCTTTCCGAGCCGAACCGGGCTGGGAGGCACCAGAACTTCAACATTTTCATCCAGTCTCAGTCGCTCCCCTTTGGCTAAAACCAGACCCATACTGGTTAAAACAGACCCAGCCTTCTGCATGTCCTGAAGACCTCCGTCCACTAGGGGGCTCCACTGTCCACCAAGGCCCAGGCCTCCAATGGGCCCCACGTTGGTCCCCTGACCCTTCCACGGCTCGTTGACTATAGACGGACACTGTGGACTGAGACCGTCCACTGGGATGACAGAGTAATACACGTCCACCCCGGGGAGCGCCCCTTCAGGAGGTCTTTTTCGCACTTGTGGGGGTGTAAACCAAGCTGGGGGAATCTCCAGACGGACAACGCAGATACCAGATGGTCCCACCAGCCGGCAGCCCGCTGACGGAGCCGTCTCACTACCGTCCCGGATGGCTACGGCCCTGACACATGGGAGGAGGTGCGGAGGAGGCGGGTCGGGCTCGTCCCAGCGTCGCCCCACCAGGTAAAACAAAACCTGCACAAGAAACAAATATCTGCATCAATCATCTGCAGCCAATCACAAATTAATCAGTAAAATTTAGACTAAAACATTTGATACATGCGAAGAAAAACACTAAGGTGAAAAAAACACATTAACCCCTGAATGTCTGAATATAAATATAAATACCATACATTCCACACTATAGGACACACTGGATTATAAGACACAAAAATTATAATCAAGCCTCAATAGGATCAATATTTATTCCATTTTGTGGATACTGTCATTAATGTCCCCCAGCATTGATTGGGAGAGATTATTGTAGTGTGTGTGTGTGTGTGTGTGTGTGTGTGTGTGTGTGTGTGTGTGTGTGTGTGTGTGGGTGTGTGTGTGTGTCCACAGAGACATATGCTATAACTCAATGAATACTTGACATATGACCCTGAACTTACATGGACATATACATCAGATGCAATGATCCATTTGAGTAAAGGTCAAAGGTTAATGTCACAATTAACTAAAAGGTCAAAATCACAATATCAGTTTTAACTCAAGAACAGAGGGTCACAGAACTTTCAGATCGGAACCAAACGATACGAAATGAAGATTTATACAATTCTCATAATTGGTGTTATCACCTTTGACCTCCAGAGATCTAAACAACTATTGGTCGTAGGTGATATGTTGCAAAATTAACTTGTGTAACACTGTTTGTGTGTCAAACATAGACATATCACGCTATAACTTAATCAATACTGGATATATTATCATAATATTACACACACTGACACATATATACATATATAACGAAATTATTAATATTGAAAAGGTCAAAGGTCAAGGTCCCATTTAGCAGAAAGGTCAAATTGTCTCTGCTGAACTAGTAGCTGAGAAGCCGCTGCGGTCACGTGCCACCATCTTAATTTAATCCTGCACTGAAGTTTTTAATTCTGCTTAAATTGTGTTTATTTGTTTATTGTTAACAGTGAATAAGGTGCATTCTGGAGTTTACATAAATGTTGAACATATAATGGATAGAATTTCAGATTTCTTATCATCTATTATTATTATTATTATTATTATTATTATTATTATTGTTATTTATTTAACCCTTTGATGCGTGAATTATTAGAACCTTAGTCTAGTGTTTTTATTTGTCTTTAAGATGAAAAAAAAAACCTAGTGTGATGTAAATGTTTTTAATAAACCTATTTTTTATAGAGTTAAAAATGTCCACTAGTTTCTAATACTAGTAGTAGTAGTAGTAGTAGTAGTAGTAGTAGTAGTAGTAGTAATACGTTCTATTCATGTACTGTTCTCAGGAGGATAAAGCCTGTTGTTCTGATGTAATGAATTAACTTATTTAAATGAACATGTGACCTTTGCATTTCCATGGTGATTTATGATTCATTATTACTTTCTATGGAAACCTCTTCTGTCTTTTTTTGAGGGGGGGGGCATCAGTCTTCATGTTGACCTGGTGCTTTTATAAATATTTAACCACTCACAATTATGTTCCTCATTTATCTCAGTAGAGATAAATGTCCTTTGTCCAGTATTGGACAAAGGACATTTCCATCCAAAACACACACACACACACACACACACACACACGTTTTCATGTCTCATGAGGTCCAAGTTTGTAATCAAGTAACCATTGGGTAGTGAGAGTAAACATTTTTAAAATAAAATAATAAAAACATTGATAACTACATTAAATGTAAAAAAAATAAAATAAAAAAGAATGACTAAATAAAGATAATAATTAAAAAAAATAAAATAAATACATAAAATAAATAATGATATATTTTAAATAATAATAAAAAAACCATTTTAAAAAACAAATAAGTAAACACATCTTCAAACCTTTGCACCCGTTTCCCTCATGCTTTATGGGGACTTCCTAAAAAAATTAATTAATGTGATTATAGGGCCACATCATTTGTATTTTACTAATGGGGACCTTTATTTATATTTAATGCTTGTGGGAACCTGAATTTTGGTCCCCATAGTGTCAGAGGTCCCCATGGTGTAACTGTGTAAATGTATCAATGTCCCCATAAAGATAGGAATACAAGCACAAGCACGCACACACACACACACACACACTCCTACCTGGATCCAGGGCCGTGTCGACCCCACCTTGGTCACCACCACGTGACCCTTGACCTTCCAGTTGAGAGTCACCTGGTTGGTGGTGAGGGTCAGATGAGGGGGCGGGCCTTGAAGCAGCTCCACTGGGATTGGCTGCTCTGTGCTGAGGTTTCCATAGCTACAGTTGATGTTGGGGAGCGCGTGCGGGGCGCTGACGCCCGTCTCCAGCTGCTGGATGAAGAAGGGTTCGGTCCGAGACGATAAGCTGCCGTTCCGCATCACCTCCTGATTGGCTTCTCGCAGGAAGAAGGCGGAGTCAGCGCCGCTCAGCTGGCACTGGACGGGCAGGTAAGTGGGGAGAGCAGAGGAGAAACGAGTCTGGGGGAAGTCCACGCCACCTCCTGCTCCACCTCCTGCTGCTCCTGCGTGGCTTTCACACACTGAGGACAAAACCACACAACGGAAACAGTTTGATTTGACTTATTGATAGTTTTTTTTTAAGTTGGTTTATTTCAGTTACAAAAGTAAAACACCACAGTTTCCTTCTGTGCTTTCACTTTATAAATGAACATGTATATATATATATTCACACAGCACAAACACTAGACCAGTGTTTCCAACCCTGGTCATAAAACAGGGGTGTCAAACTGTGGTCCTCGAGGGCCGGTGTCCTGCATGTTTTAGATGTTCCCCTCTTCCATTACACCTGTAGCCATTGCATCATTATCAGTCTGATGAGGAGCTGATTATTAACTCTTTATGTGTCAGCGCTGATGCATTCTGAATGGATGATTTAGTTTAAATATTCAGAAAGATTTACCTGTTTTCCTTTTAGTTTTGTGCATGGAAAGAGTGCCAAAAAGCAATTTTTTCATTTTATTTAAAACATTTTTAAAGGCAAAATTAAAATTGCTGGGACCAAATTTCAATACTAGTTTTCTTCTTTTGTAATATTTTTTTTTTTTTCAAAATTTTCCACATTATTCCACATTTTATTATTAACATAATAAAATGTTAATTTACTGTGTTTTCATGACTGTCTAAATTAAGTAAAGCAAATTAAATATAGAAAAATACATCATTTTCAGGTAAATACAGAAGATAATTTGATAAATGGGGATAAATTGCTTAAGAAATAATATTTGGGGAAATGCCACAAAATTTGATAGAACAGATAGAATAGACATTTATAAACTGAGCTTATCTACACGTGTGCTCTATATAGTCCAGAAAATACAGTACTTTTTTTTCATAATTCATGCATGAAAGGATAACAATGGGTCTTATCCTGTGCTTCAGTGAGGTCAAGAAGTAGGTTTGTTGCTTTTTTATAAAACCATAAAGTGATTTTACACAACATTTTGAAGCTGTAAATAGTGAATATGAGTGATTTTTGTCAGTTTCTGACCTTTTAACTGTGGTTTCATTCAATGTGGTTTTCTATTTAGCAAGTTCTGCTTGGATATTTTATGGTCTATAAAGGGTTAAGAAAGGTTAGATGAGGGGAACATTTTCATTTGAGAATTTGCACAAACATTAACGGTGTGTATTTTTGTGAGTTAACCTGTTTTTGCGTCACTGAAATCCAAATGTGCCGTTTAAAATCACCTCATAAAACAGCATGTAGGAGAATCACACACTCATTGACCTGTGAAATGCTGTTTTATTGTTCACACACACACACACACACACACATACTCCAATCACATAAACACATGCACACAACTATCAGTTTTTTGCCATAAATTCACACATGCATTAGAAGCCGCTGACACAGATGCACACGCCGGTACATGGTGTTTCCTAACACTTTCTGCACAAGGAGAAATAAGCATAAACACATTAGCTCTTCCAAGACCATCGACTCAGCAACACACCGGCCTCTGCATTAATGCATCACTTCTTTTTACTTTTTTTTTTTAATCCCTATTCCAAAAGCATTATACCGGCACATATAAAAATGACATATTGTTCTTGGGCGGTTTATTTCCATACATTTACATTCAGCTTTTTTTTTCTGTTGTTTTCTTTCCTCATTTCCTGATGTATTTACCAGACATTACATAGAGATAGGGAATTTGGAGGCTGGGATTACTGCAGGTTTGGGATCAGTATCTCATTTCAAAGGGGACAGATCTGTGATCCGCACCCCCCCCCACCTGTTTACAGACGCTGTTTGTTATTCGTCTGATGTTCCACGTGTCAGCAGTATATTCTGCAAGGAATTCACAACTTATTGTAAAGTCCATGTATATATGTTTTAGGTAAATATACACCTGAACCGCCGTGAATAATGTGACTTGACGTGGCTCCTGCAGACACAGCGGAGGGTTAAGCTGCCGTTCATACATCCTGGAACGCTGTTGGTCATTTAGCCAAAAGTAGAGCTGTAAAACTGTTTAGGATTCGACTCCCTACGAGTCACTCACTAAAATGATCTGGGTCTGCGAGTCACTTGAGGCAGTATTGATAAATCGACATTTGGGAGGATTTATAAATATTTATTCTTTTTTTTGTTAATTTTGCCCCTTATTTTGTCTTATATTTCTACATTTAATATTGTATTTTATTAATTTTCTTCACTTTTGTGCCATTTGTGTCTTATTTTGTTGGTTTATTAAACATTTTGTGACTTATTTTAGTCATTTTTGACAAGTCTCAGGAGTTAAAGGGTTAAATAAAACATAAAGCGTCTTGTGATGAGAATGAATCACTCTCAAATAAAACTAAGCTTCAAGTCAAGGGATAATACAAAACTTAAATGTAGGCATAACAGTAAAAAGACAAATTAAATAAAAGAGCAAAAATAATGAGCAAGAAGTAAAGGTAAGAGTCCACTTTAAGTAAACAAGCAGCAGGCAAGTCAAACCAAGAATAAGAATAAATAAGTAAATAAATAACTATATAAAAAGGACTGTAATGGCTTTAGACATTAACATTTAAAAATGCCAGAACATTCTCTGACTCAGACAATGTGTTTTATGTTAGAAGGAGCACTACCCCTGCTCATTTATTTCTTAAATAAAGGTAATAATAATAAACCAGTTGAAGGAAATGTAACCGTGTGTTTGTCTCTTACCAGATCACTAAAGTCATGTCTGGTCAAAGGAAGAAATATCTGCTCTTCACTTCATATGTGGAATCTGTCAGTGTACAGTAAAGCCTGTATGAATGTTAAACCTTGTTCCTCAGAACCTCCTGTCACTAATTATCACCAATTAATTACAGTTTTCCCAAAAATCACAGGAGTTCAGAGGCATGTAGATATATTTATTTTTCCTGTACTGTGAAAAATAAGTGAGATACAGCAGTTTTAAAACCACTGAACTCACCAAAATGAAGCAGATCTGTTAGTCTGTCAGTCATGTTAAAGCCCCGCCCACAGTGTTTGTCAATCATGTTAAAGCTCCTCCCACAGTCTTAATTGTCTGCAGGTGTTTCATAGTGCCAGGAGCACTGTTGCCATGGTGATGAGCAGTGGCGGGAACTTCAAAGGGCAGACTCATAGACAGCTCCACACTCTGTTACATGGAAAAAATAGGTGTGAACATACTGCCGAACTACTGCCATTTTTGGTAAAAGTGTAAATAATTGGTGAAAACAAAGTTGATGATGAGTGACAGGAGGGTGTGAGGAACAAGTACATGTACTTTTTATGTGTGTACTGTGAAAAATAAAATACACTTCACTATTGAACTACAGCCCTTTGTTATTGACTGACTGTTGAACAGCTGTATATTATGGATTATTAATTTATGTTCCCGTACATATTGCACTATGGGTAATACCACATCTTCCTTCTTTACTTATGTTTAACTTGTTGTAAATACAGTGGTACCTCAATTTATGAAATTAATTCCTTCCAGAAGTGTTTTGGTACCGTGAATTTTTCCTAAATATTCACATTTTACATGTAAAAGGCCTGATTGGATTCAGAAAGCCCAAAATACTACCCCTTAAACCTTTTAAAAATTATACAAGTATACACATTTTTTATGAAATATGTGTTAAAAGTCAAAGAAAATCTGATAGTGATAACGATCACCAGAGGACAGGTGTATTCTGGGAACTTCTTTATCATTAATTGGGGAAAAATAAAAGCAGGGGCAGGTTTTCATCACTGATTTTTGTGCCAGTTTGTCAGGGTTCGGTTCTCTGTCTGGCTGGTCTCAGGTGAAACTGAGTGCAGAGGGGACCCCCCCCTCAGACAGTAGAAGGGAGAAGAGGGTCCTCTATCCACTTTCCACTTCCTGATTTGACAACAGAAATCGAATGGCCACCACGGACACAGACATAACATCCAATGTGAGCTTTTTTCTGTGGGGAAAAAAACATCCCTTCCTGTGGATAATCACACACACACACACACACACACAGTGATTACAATAATCTCTCCCAACCAATGCTGGGGGAGATTAATGACAGAATCCACACATACATGATATTAAAAAAAATGTTCCTCTCGCCCCACTTGGGCGGTGTCAGACTCGGGTCCTTTACCAGAGGCCTGGGAGCCTGAGGGTTCTGCACAGGATCTTAGCTGTTCCTAACAATGTGCTCTTTTGTACAGAGCACACACACACACACACACACACACACACACATATATATATATATATATATATATATATATATATACATTTGACAATAAAGATGACTAGACTTGAAGCTGTGGCTCCACATGACAGAACACTTAATGTAGTTTGACAATGCAGATTGTCAGGCGTGGGCTCATATTCAGCCACTTTCACATCAAATAACCACAGTAACTATAATGAGTCATTTATTTAAAAATCATTTCTGACCTTTAATGTCTCATAATTATCCACAGAGGAACCATAGTCCAACACACACACACACACACACATACAGACTCAAAAATATGTCGTACAAATGTAGTCCAAAACCATTCAGAACCACAACCCCCCCTCCCCTGCCCTGTCCAACACAATGGAACACACACCACATACCTCCACCCATCACCACCAACATTTAATCATTTCTTCGTTCTGTCAGTATCAACATTTGCTAAAAATGTCACAAATATGTCCAGAAGTTTTAGAGTTACGTTGCTAATAAATTAGGATTATATTATATATTATATTATATTCCACATATAATAATAAAAATCAGGGTGCAATTTATCAAAAACAGAGGGGGTATGGATTTTTTTACCCCCCACAGCAAAAAGGTTCAGTTGGATGTGCTGACCCTCAGTTCCCTTTACTAGCAGCTGAGGTGGGACCCCAGCCCCACAGGACCTGGGTAATGTGGTGTCCAGAACCAGAGTGGGAGATGACGACCCCCGCCCCCCCACCCTCCAGCAAACCACAACCAGATATGAATGGATTTGATTTCTTTTGACCTTTTCAAAGCATCCAAAGTACTTTACATTACTGATCCATTATTCATTCACTCTCACATTTTATTAAGAAATGTAAGTTAACATGTAGGTGAAATTGAATGGGTTAAATAGTCTAAAATCCAGACCACCGGTGGAGGTTTGGGTCTATATGGGATAAATGTCACTTGTTTTCATATATTTGGAGTATTTCACATATGCAGTGGAAAGTATAAAGTACGACTGGATTTTCTGTCAACACCCAAAAACATTAGCATAGTGTTTAGAGAACTACGATAATACATGATATGGCTACTGCAGAGGGACTGCCACGGAGAAGATGGTTCCTTTTTTCCATACAAAACTAGGAGGACACATTTCCATTTTAACACACCATGGCACCCGCGGTGGCACAAACAAACCCCACATATACACAAGTGGGAATGTGTGTGTGTGTGTGTGTGTGTGTGTGTGTGTGTGTGTGCATCCTGGGTCCTAGGGTAGCCGAGTGTGAAAATATAATGAGGGTGGGACAGCGTAGCGCTGTCTGGGGCAAGTCACACTGAGGAAACTTCACAAAAAAATAATAGAACGGGAATAAAGTGATACCTCGGTGCAACGTGAATAAGCAGAGCTGGTTTGGTTCTGGTGCGTGGGCACGTTGGAATAAGTTTCCAAGTGAGAGAGAGAGACAGAAGAGGACGGAAAAAGAAAGATGTAGAAGTAGGGAGTGAGAAATGGAAAAGAAAAGTAAAGCAACAAAAGAGAAGAAGGAAAAACTGCACACGCATTATTTAATGTGACAGACTGGAGACAGTTGTAGTTTTACACACTGTGACTGCATACAATTTACTGACAATTTGTCTGAGGTCAGATATATTATTGGTGAAGACACTAACTTTGGGGGTTTTCAGTGCAGGTCTGTATAACATAAGTATCTGTGTCCTTAGAAATGTCAACTGAAGCTGAAGTCAAGTTTCAAAACGCCGCAAAAAAAGTCCATTTCTTTTCCTTTTGTCTACATAGATTCCAGCTCACTGGAGAACTAGTACAACTGTTAACCCATAAAGACCCAAAATCATCTGATATGAACCATTTGAGCCACGTTGATCCACTAATCCACAGGTGTCAAACTCCAGTCCTCGAGGGTCGGTGTCCTGCATGTTTTAGATATTTCCCTCTTCCATGTGATTCAGTTTAACCCTTTAACTCCTGAGAACTAACAAAATAATTGGTAACATGAGCAAAGTAAAGACACAAATGGTAGAAAATCAAAGAAAAAAAAAATGAAAAGAACCAAAATGTAGAAAAATAAACAAAATGAACAAAAACTAATAAATATTTACAAAATGACAAATAATGTGGAAAATTTTGGGGAAAAAATTACTAAAAAAGAAAACTAGTATTTACATTTGGTCACAGCAATTAAAAAAAAAATTGTGAAATAAAAAATGTAAAAAAAAAAAAAAAACACCTCTTGCTTTTTGGCACCTTTTCCATGCACAAAATAAAGTAAAACTGTAGAATTTTTCTGAATATTTAAACTAAATCATCCATTCAGAATGCATCAGCGCTGACACATAAAGAGTTAATAATCAGGTCCTCATCAGACTGATAATAATGTAATGACCTCCAGGTGGAATGGAAGAGGGAAACATGTAAAACACGCAGGACCCCGGCTCTCGAGGACCACAGTTTGACACCCCTGCACTAATCCATGTAAATATGTGATGAAGGCCTCGTCACTGCTGAATGCTAACACATGGTCGACTTCACTCATATTCTCTTAAACATCTCTGAATAATATTACATTTAATTCCCACTGGTTCAGTGGTGAGTGCACGCACCACACTGGTATATTTACAACATACACACGTCCATTACAGAAAACATTAAACAGTCGTACTAATACACATGCTA
>CM035791.1:50672164-50682164 GCA_020466265.1 Siphamia tubifer | reverse complement strand
GTGTTCACTAACCATTTATTTTATGGATCATTAACAATCCCTTAGAGGGTTTAAAAACATTCCCAGAAATCCTGGCTCCTGTTTTTCACATATGTCCATTTCAATATTCGACCACGTATGACGTCACTCTGACGTTATGTGACGTCGCACAACGACCAAATGTCACATGTTAGATCTAATGTTAAATATGAAGCACAAGATATTGTCTGATTTAACTAAATATGTCAATAACCTGCTTTAAGGTTAAAGGTCATACATTTACCAAATATACCCAGGGTTCCTACAGCTTAGATCAAGTTAAATTCAAGACTTTTTAAGACTTTTTTAATCACGTTTGAAATTAAATTTAAGACCAAGCTGACAATGAACCAAAATGAAACCAAAGCAAAATACTCAGACATTCTCTGTAATTATAAAAATAACATTTTAGCTTCAGTCAACAAGGTTTGTACATGTAAACAGAAGGGTTTTAGAGCTGCTGGAGTTGTTTATTACTAAAGATGTAATGCTAATGTGTTTATATCTGGAAGATGACTAATGTTGGAGCTACTTTCATCATTAAGGTCGTGAACGTTATTGTAATCGTACCTACTTTTATCTTATTCTAGCTCTTACTTTGGTTAAGGATGAAAGAAATGCACCATTGAAGTCATTAAACCATCAATTCTGGCCTGTTCTATAACTGAATGGATGCTACAAGAATAACAATAACAATAAGAATAACAATAAGAATAACAATAAGAATAACAATAAGAATAACAATAACAACAACAATAACAATAACAATAACAATAACTATGACAATAACAATAACAATAGTAGTAATAATAATGAGGTGTTTTCAGTAAATATTAAGGTCGTACATGTGTTTTTCTTTTTATTCCACATATGTTTGCATAGTTATTTTAAATTCAAATGAGATTCTGTAGTTTTCTTATGTGTTTGAGATGAACTATTCTGTATTTTCATGACCAAAAAAATTGTACAACTCAACAAATACAATATTAAAAGCAGAATAAAATTCAAAAAGAATAGAAAATAATTTGTAAGATGAAATGTATCTAAATAAAAACAAAGACAAATATCAAAAGACAAAAATCCAAGGATCCAGAAGGTGAAAGACGACAAAAATGACAAAAGATAAAAGCAGTGTAGAAAATGAAAAAGATATGTAAGATGAAAAGAGATGAAAAAATACTGGAAAATGTGTAAATTATATAGAAGAAGAATAAGAGGAAATGAAAAACACAAGATGAAAGATGTAGATTTAAGAAAAACGTTTTTGTAAAAGCTGCAACACGACAAAATAAAGTAAGATTAAAGAAAGTTTAATAAAAAACCTCAAAGGTCAGGCAGAGGTCAAAGGTCAGATACAGACCGTCTTTAACAGGTCAGATAGAGGTCAAAGGTCAGATACAGACAGTCTTTGACATGTCAGACACAGGTCAAAGGTCAGATACAGGTCAAATGGCAGCAAAAAGTCAGATTTGGGAACATTTACCTTCAGTCTGAACGTAGCCTAAGAACTAATAATTTCTGGATTTTCAGTAACACTAAGGTCATACATATGTTTTTGTTGTTATTATTATTATTCCACATATGTTTACACAGTTATTTATGAGGTTCTGTTTGAGAGGGACTATTTCTTCTATTTTTTCTATTATAGAACCATTGCGGTGTTATTCCTAGGTCAGAACCGTCATGGTATTCCTGGGTCAGAACCGTGGTAGTATTCTTGGGTCAGAACCGTGGTAGTATTCTTGGGTCAGAACCGTGGTAGTATTCTTGGGTCAGAACCGTGGTAGTATTCTTGGGTCAGAACAGGAGGGTTTCCTGTATTAAACACAAAAACATGGGTTCGTTCGTCTGAGCAGAGACAGTGCAGCCACTTCCAACCTTTAATGACATAAAGTGTGTGTCACAGAC
This sequence comes from Siphamia tubifer, assembly GCA_020466265.1. Taxonomy (NCBI): domain Eukaryota; kingdom Metazoa; phylum Chordata; class Actinopteri; order Kurtiformes; family Apogonidae; genus Siphamia; species Siphamia tubifer. The sequence goes on along the minus strand of CM035791.1, from coordinate 50,680,238 downwards.
AGGCTGCTGACACAAACCTGCTGAAACACACATATTTGAACCAGTACTAAGTATTGTTCTGTCTGCTTAGGGGCTGTTTATAGTTATTTTCTACTTTAGCAGGTGTTGCGTTGCCTTGCTCCATAGTTGCTGTTTGTTGCAAAGGCAGAAAGTCTCATAGATTCCAATTGTCATTTTTATTAACAATAATAAACCAACTGTTTTTCCATGTTCCAACTGTTTTTCAGCACAACCTCAACTGTACTGTTATTTTTGTAAATTTAACTTTTAACAAATTAAACCTAAAATCAAACAAAAATGATGAAATCAGAGTAATAAGAAAAAAAATGTTTTTTTTAACAGTTTTTCACCAAAAACATGTTCAACAAACCATTTTCATAACATACAATGAATATATGTGACCCACCACCAGTAAACCAGACATAAGTGTGTGTAAATCCAAACAGAGTTATGTGTGTATCTTGGTAGAGTGGAAACTAAGGTTTAAGATGGTGAAAAAATGATGTTTCTATCACAAGTAGAACCAAAGTTATGGTCATTTTAATATCCACATTTGGACATATTTTACAATTTGCATATTTTTAGATATTGTCCGTTAAAGTTTTGGACTGTTTTGGGGTAGGAAGTCCTTAGCAACGCATAATAATTTGTATCCGATTGACACAAATTGTTGACAGATGTTAAAGGACACTCTGATGGACATGTCACAGAAGTTTTATATATTATAATAATAGGACAGAAGTGTGACGTATTATAATCATTTGGCTTACACCATTGGACAGAACATTCAATATAAGCTTTTACCTCGTACCAAACACTTGGGTGTTTACCCACGGAACGGAGATCGTTTTGTTTGGCGAAAAGAGGTGGAAGTCGTCTTTGTCTTTGCTCAGCAATACCTGAACTTTTGTCGCCGCTTAAATAATTGACTCAATAAATGGTAAATGGACTGCATTTATATAGCGCTTTTCCACCTTCATGGTGCTCAAAGCGCTTTACATTAGCCTCTCATTCACACACACACTCATACACCAGTAGGTTTCTAAGGTCTACGGTAAGTCCTACTGGGGGCCTAAATCAGGGTTCAGTGTCTTGTCCATGGACACCTCGACATTTGGACAGCCAGAGCCAGGACGCGAACCGCCAATCTCTCGGTCAATGGGCGACCCACTCTACCAACTGAACCACAGCCGCCCATAAACACCTTTATTGATTGGATTTCAATGTAATGACCACAGGAACTGAAAATAGAGGTGTTAAAGTACCGTTTTTTGATAAGATGTAAACACAAATAATAATAAATAATAATAAATAATCACCTTCCAGCCTAAATTTGGCTGTAGCTCTGAACGGCTCAGCGCGACTTATGCCTGATTTCGTGGTGGCGGGGTCACATATAAATGGAAAAATAATTTGAGATTTAGTAAATAAAATTATATACTAATATTTAAAGGACATTTTGGAGAATATAATATTACAGCTATATAATATGTTATTATAATTATATATAACACTATTACAACTATATGACATAATATTACGACTGTAGAATATTGTATTATAACAACGTAATCTACTGTTACCATGGTAACACCACTAGGAATGTACACTGTTTCTATTTTTCACACATATTTTGCTTCCATAACTTCCTCTACCACCTGAACCAACAAATGAGGGTTTGTGTGATTTTTTTTTTCCATTAGTTAAATGTTTATACTCAGGTCATATGTGTGTAATTTGAGGGTCAGTGGAAAAGTGAGCAGTGTGTCTTTTTAAGGTTTAAGGTGACAGAGTAACTGCACTGAATCCACTTTACAAGTCAGGCTTTAATGTGCATTAACTCTGGAGGCACGGTTTGCAAAAACCACATAAAAAAAACAGTAACAATTCCTGCTAAATTCAGATGGTCGTCAGGTAGAGTCATTGATGTGAAAGGACGACGAAATGAAAGAAAAAAAAACTGATGAAAACAGAAACATCAGTGTGAATAGGCGTCATTCAAACCTATATTTTTTTTCTCCCACTTTTCAGAAGAAAATTACAACCACAATTGCACAAAATAAGGTAGACAGAGAAAAGAAAAATCCATCACAGGAGAATTTCCTGAAAAGAATGAACACAATTGATCACACTGTGGCAATGGAGAGGGAAGGAGATCCAGGAAGAGAGATGTTCAGATAGAGACGCTGCCATGGAAGGAGGAGGAGGAGGAGGAGGAGGAGGAGGAGGAGGAGGAGGAGGAGGAGGAGGAAGAGGAGGAGGAGGAGGAAGAGGAGGAAGAGGAGGAAGAGGAAGAGAAGGAGGAAGAGGAAGAGGAGGAGGAAGAGGAGGAGGAGGAGGAGGAGGAGGAGGAGGAGGAGGAGGAGGAGGAGGAGGAGGAGGAGGAGGAGGAGGAGGAGGAGGAGGAGGAAGAGGAGGAGGAGGAGGAAGAGGAGGAGGAGGAGGAGAGGAGGAGGAGGAGGAAGAGGAGGAGGAGGAGGAGGAGGAGGAGGAGGAGGAGGAGGAGGAGGAGAGGAGGAGGAGGAGGAGGAGGAGGAGGAGGAGGAGGAGGAGGAGGAGGAGGAGGAGGAGGAGGAGGAGGAGGAGGAGGAGGAGGAGGAGGAGGAGGAGGAGGGAGGAAGAGGAGGAGGAGGAGGAGGAGGAGGAGGAGGAGGAGGAGGAGGAGGAGGAGGAGGAGGAGGAGGAGGAGGAGGAGGAGGAGGAGGAGGAGGAGGAAGAGGAAGAGGAAGAAGAGGAGAGGAAGAGGAAGATGAGGAAGAGGAAGAGGAAGAGGAAGAGGAAGAGGAAGAGGAAGAGGAAGAGGAGGAGGAGGAGGAGGAGGTGGAGGAGAGATAACGGGTGAAAGAGGATGAAGGGGATGAGAGAGGAATGGAGTTTCTTTTTTCGGAGCGGAAAATTCATCATGGACTTAGAGTTTATTTTTATGGCCTCCATCTCTTGCCCCCCCCCCCCCCCAGGATTACCCTCTTCCTCCATCTTCCTCGTCTTCCTGCCTCCAAACTGTGCCTTTACCTGACATAAAAAAAACTTACAACAGAACAAAATGAAACAGTTCCAGACAGTCATTTAATATATGTGACTCTGAGCAACATTTTCTGAATCATCAGGAAAATGAACCAACAATAACATTAATATATTACAAAAGGAACATATGACTAGAAAATCCAATCACACTGGACTGACACATATAACCTGTGGTATCATTGGCCTGGGGCGCCAAGGCTCCGCCCCCCAACACCATTTAATTTGTGATGCTGATAGGACAAATACTTTATTATTTTTCCACAGTAACTCTATATAATTGGTACCATACTTTGGGGGTACTTTGGGGGTGCATTGTCTGTGCGCCCTGGGCCAGTTATATCCCAGTCTATAACCTACGTATTAGTCTATTGTGATTGGAGGAGAAAGAAGGTGGAGTCTGTCGGTGAAAATTCACTGCTTAATGAGCACTAGTAGGTGGAAATATTGTTAAAATAATTCAGATTGCATGTAGGTATATTATTTTAATATTTTTACCCCTCCACGTCTGGGAGGGCGGCGCCGCTGCTAGAGGCTCATGTGTTATTGTCTTTCTACAGTTTTTTTTTTTTTTTTTATGTGTGATATGTATGTCTTACACCGTTCTAAGGAATGTTTTTTGATAGGTTACTAAGGAGTCACATGACCCTGATGTCACTTTATAGGTGAGGTAATGCACCTGTGTCTAGAGACGAAGCCCTGAGGAACACCTGTATGATGGAAACATGTCGGCGTTTTAAACCTGATCGAGCCATGTTTTAATAAAAACCTTTTTAATTTACTTCCTCTTTGTTCAGTCAGAGTTGCCTGAATTAGTCTTTGTTTGGAATAGACTAACCCCCTTTATCCAAGAGCACAAAATATACGACTTATTTAAGACACTGCGACCTTTTGAAGTACCAGCCATTTTTTTGATTACAGGATAAAAATGTAAAAAAAAATTTAAATGTAAACATTTAGGGCGGTTATGGCTCAGTTGGTAGAGCATGTCGTCATTAACCGAAGGGTTGGCAGTTTGATTCCTGCTCTTTCCTAGTCAATCCGTTGTGTCCTGGGCAAGACACTTCACCCTCCCTGCCTCCAGTGTTAATCACACTGGTGAATGAATGAGTGTGAATGTTCGGTGTTGGTCAGAGGGACTGTAGGAACAAAATGGCTGCTGCGCTCCTGTCAGTCTGACTACATATGTAGTTTACCACTACCAGAGGGAGCATGTGAGAGTAAATGATGGATCACTAATGTAAAGCACTTTGGTGCCTTGGAAAGTGCTATATAAATGTAATAAAAAATGTATTGTTTTAATTTTATTGGTTTATTTAAGAAGTAACATGCACACATTAGCCTCTGGAGCGATCAATGGCAATAAGACAGAGAATGACTGAAGAACCAGGAACAAGAGCCTGACGACAACAGAAGGAAGTGAGACGGGAGAGGAGTGAGTAGAAGAGTGATAAAGAGTTAAGAGTTAACACAGACTTGTGTCGACTGCATCATTATCTGCTGTTCTTCTGAGTCATTTCACAAATGTCTCCCACAGACCGATCAGACCCTTCGGACCGGACGGTTTTGGTCCACGAGCCATATGTTTGACACCTGCGCTCGACATTGTGCTTCTATTGTATAACATGAGCGTGTGAGTAAAGTGTATTGTATCCAAACGCTGCAGCATTAAAGTGTAAAATGAAGGTGGAAGTACTTTCCTAAAAACTTGCTGAATTGCTGTTGTAAACAGACAGTCATTCATAAACAGTCAACAGGGGCCAATTAGAACAACACGAGAAGCAAGACACCTTACAACATTAGGAAAACTGCTGCAATAGCCTCGCAACAAACACCAGTCTGTCAGGAAACATCTAATGGATCAATTTGTCGAAGCAGTGGCTGAGAAAAGGAACTGGAGTTTATGTTTTTAATAGGTTTAAAATATAAATATGTGTGTGTGTGTTTGTATTTCTATCTTTATGGGGACATGGATATGTTTACACAGTTACACCATTGGGACCCCTGACACTGTGGGGACCTGAATTTTGGGTTAAATATAAATAAAGGTCCCCACTAGTAAAATAGAAATGATGGGCCCCTATAAATACATGAATTTGTTTGTTTTCCCGTAAGTCCCCATGAAGCATGAGGAAAACAGGTGTAAAGTGAAACATGTATTTTTCAAATGTTTGAAGATGTGTTTACTTTAAAAACTAAAAAAAGTATTAATTTTGAATGTGTTTTTACCATTATTTATTTGTTATTTATTTTGTCATTTTAAATTATTGTTTTTGTATTCATTCATACATTTTTATTTATTTTTTAATTTAATTTCATTTAAAATTTTTATAATTATTATGTTATTTTATTTATTTATTATTTATTTTTTGAAATTATTATTGTATTTATTCGTTAATTTTTACTTTTTCAAATGTTTTTTTAAGTTAAATTTAAAAATATTTATCATTCTTATTTATTTTTACTTTTTAAATCATTTTTTAAATTTAACTTAACATTTTTTTCATAAGTATTATTTTTATTTTATAAAAAAAAAAAAAAGATAACAGTTTACATTCAACACCCAATGTCTACTTGATTATAAACTTGGTCCTTATGAGACATGGAAAGGAGTGTGTGCGTGTGTGTGCGTGCGTGTGTGTGTGTGTGTGTGTGTGTGTGTGTGTGTTCTCTCACATTTCCCTCTGTTGGTGGTAAACTACATATGTATCCACAGACTGACAGAAGACTGGCTGACATTTTGCTCCTACAGCTCCTCCCATCACCACCTATGGCCCCTCCTACCACTGTCTACGGCCCCTCCCACCACTACCCACAGCCCCTCCCACCACCGCCTACAGCCCCTCCCACCACCATCCAAGGCCCCCTCCCACCACCATCTAAGGCCCCTCCCACCACGTCTACGGCCCCTCCCATCACCACCTACGGCCCCTCCCACCACCACCTACGGCCCCTCCCATCACCACCTACGGCCCCTCCCATCACCACCTGCGGCCTCTCCCACCACCACCTACGGCCCCTCTCATCACCACCTACGGCCCCTCCCACCACCACCTACGGCCCCTCCCACCACCACCTACGGCCCCTCCCACCACCACCTACGGCCCCTCCCACCACCAACTACGGCCCTCCCACCCCACCTACGGCCCCCTCCCATCACCACATACGGCCCCTCCCACCACCACCTATGGCCCCTCCCACCACCACCTACGGCCCATCCCATCACCACCAGACATTCATCCATCAGTGTGAAATCGTAAATAAACCTTTTCTTTTCTGGATCCATTTTTATTTGTATTTAAGTGTCTGAACTTTTGTCTTTACGAGCTTTTAAAAACAAAAGAAATTTAAAAAACCTGAGTGCAGACTTCTTTAATTACAGACTAAAGTTACTTAATAGGAATTCACCCCAACATGACAAGGACCCGTCTCTTCCTTTAATTGTGATTTAGTCACTTCAGAGTTTGTCCTTGTGTGTGAGGTGTGTGGAGACTATGTGGTCCTCTGGAACCACTGACCACATACACATGTCCACAGCAGCTGCAGTAGATTAATGCTCCTGTCATGTGGTCAGTGGAGTCACACTTCCACAGATATGGCCTGACCACTCCTCCATCTGTCTGCCTCCTCTCCTCACCTCTCCTAGCTGTCACTCCCCTCCCTGTTTTCCAATTCCACAGGTGTAATTAAACGGGGAGTTGAGGGAGGCGATGTCATAATTAACAATTTCATATAAATCGTCAGACCCTATCAATTAACTATGACGTGTCTGCCAAGGACTTATTATCTGAACCAAAGAAAACAGATGTAATGTGTGGAGGCACATGGTGGGTGGATTTATTTTACATTTAAACCAAGGGGCCACATTCAGCCTGATCTGAGCCGGACATAATAACAACATAATAACCTATAAATAATAAGTATTAAGACAATGCTTAATCTCGACCCTCGTTTGTGGCCTATAATGTGACCTTGACCTTTGACCTTTTGCAAAACAGTGGTACCTCTACTTTGGAAATTAATTAATTCCAGAAGGGTTTTTGTAAGATGAATGTTTCATAAATAGTCGCATTTTACATGTAAAAGGTTTAATTTGTTCCAATAGTACCCCTCAAACCCTTTAAAAATGATGAAAAATTACTGATTTTGTATGAAATGTGTTAAAAGAAAATATCCGCGTTTGTAACATTTTTTTCTTAAACTGATGATCGTCTGCCGTTCATATACGCTGGTGTAGGTGGAGAAATGACCGTTAAAGTGTCCTGCGTTACCATGGAGACACAGCAGCCGCTCTGTGATGAATGAAGGTCAAAGGTTAACGAAAAGCATCATGGGTAGCTCCCTCATAGCCAATTTACGTACATTACATAGTTACGTATCATAATGTTCATACAGTACTGTATTTATGTCTCGGAAGTTTCAGTTTCCTTTCATATCAGAGAAATTGAGGTAAAGGTTTGTCGTAACTTGGGTGTTTCGTTTCATAAGTAGAGGTACCACTATATATGTGTCAGTGTGTGTAATATTATGATAATATATCCAGTATTTATTAAGTTATAGTGTGATATGTTTATGTTTGACACACACAGTGTTACACAAGTTAATTTGGCCACATGTCACCTTTGACCTCCAGAGATCTGAAAAACTATTGTTTGTAGGTGATAACACTAATTATAAGAATTTATAAATATTCATTCTGCATCGTTTGGTATCATTTGATCATCATGGGTAGCTCCCTCATAGCCAATGGGATGATACTTACATAGGGTTGTCAAAAAAATGGATTTTAGATACTAAATCAATATTGACCCTTGGTATCTAATTAGATACTAAGTTGCTGGAAAATCGATTTTTGTTTTTATGGCGCGTCGCCGCTTTTTTGTAGCGGGTAACGTTAAGAATTGTAAACAGGCATCAACGCGGTCAGCTCTGGCACAGCCGTAATGCCGGCGTGTAGAAGTTAAAGTCTCTTTTTTTTCTCCAGCTGCCTCTGACAGCACACGGGATGACGCCAGTGCGACCACAGACCTATACACTATTTCTATAGGTCTGT
>CM035791.1:50664831-50672064 GCA_020466265.1 Siphamia tubifer | reverse complement strand
GCACCCGCACTCACTACCTTTTTTTTAGCAGTCCATGGAGGACATTTTAAAAGGAATCCCTCACATCTGCAGAATCGAAATAGTATCGAGCATTATCCTTAGTATTGGTATCGAGTTGGATATTTTAGTATCGTGACAACCCCCTATACTTACAGTACATATATGATGTATTTATATACATTACGTAGTTACGTACAGTACATACAGTAATGTACATAGTACATATGTATATGGTATTGGGCAGCTGTGGCTCCGTTCGTAGAGTGGGTCGCCCAATGATCAAGAGGTTGGCGGTTCATGTCCGGCTCTGGCTGTCCACATGTCAAAGTGTCCTTGGGCAAGACACTGAACCCTGAATTAAGTCCCCAGTAGGACTGACCTTAGACCAGGGGTGTAAAACTGCGGTCCTCAAGGGCCGGGGTCCTGTATGTTTTTAGATGTTCCCCTCTTCCATTACAGCTGGAGGCCATTGCTTCATTATCAGTCTGATGACGAGCTGATTATTAACTCTTTAAGTGTCAGTGCTGATGCGTTCTGAATGGATGTTGATTTAAATATTCAGAAAAAATTCAACAGTTTTACCTTATTTTGTGCATGGAAAAGGTTGCAAAAAAACAAGAGGTGTTTTTTTTTTTATTATTGTTTTATTTCACCCGTGTTTTTAAAAATTGCTGTGACCAAATGTCAATACTAGTCTTCTTCTTTAGTCATTTTTTCCCCAAAATTTTCCACCATTATTTGTCATTTTGTAAATATTTATTAGTTTTTGTTCATTTTGCTTATTTTTCTACATTTTGGTTCTTTTAATTTTTCTTTGATTTTCTACCATTAGTGTTTTACTTTGCTCATGTGACCAGTTACTTAGTTAGTTGTCAGTAGTTAAAGGGTTAAACTGAATCACATGGAAGACCTTAGAAACCTACTGGTGTATGAATGTGTGTGAATGGGTGAATGTGAAGCTCATGTAAAGAGCTTTAAACCATGAAGGTGGAACAACTATAGAAGTGCAGAACATTTCAGTTTTCTTTTGTAAATAAACGAAAAATTTAGGTAAAGGTTTGTCGTTACTTGGATTATTCGTTAGCTGGGTCTGTGGTAATTAGTTAATCTGTATTTTAAGAACATATATGTATGAACCCAGGCCTAATGTAGTGTCCGTCTCCATGTCTGTACTCTACACACCTTTGTGTATTTGTCGTGTCCAAACCATCCATCCATTTCCATCTGTGCTGCATGACTTCCTCACAGCAGTCTTTCCTTTCCTTCTCTCTCTCTCTCTCTCTCTCTCCTCTCACTGCTACGATGACCATTTCAAATTGCTCTTCACACTTCCTTGCATTTGCCGCCTCGCTCGTCCACGCTGCGAGACATGGAGTGGCGGACCACACACACACACACACACACACACACACACACACACACACACACACACACACTCCTGATCAGCAGAAAATTCACCTCCAATCCCCCCAGTTCTCCCCCTCCTCCTCCTCCTCCTCCTCCTCCTCCTCCTCCTCCTCCTCCTCCTCCTCCTCCTCCTCTTCCTCTTCCTCCTCCTCCTCCTCCTCTTCATCTCACTCTTATATTGAAGTTTTCAGTCTGTCTCTATCACCTCTTGGACAAAGACTGGAAATTCAGTTCACAGACTGAGAGTTGGAGTGAGATAAGGACGTTGGTGAGTGGGGAGGTCCAATGATTGAGAAGTGGAAGAGATGGAGGAAGAGAATGATAGAACTGAAGGAGGCACTAGAAGAACTGTTTTGTCAAAACACTAGTGTTTGAACAGTTCACTGTTCAAGTAGAACCAACATTACACCAACAGTTCCTTTAACATATGTGGAAAACTTTACACATATTTAATGTATAGTAGTGTTTATTTTTATTTTTTCAAAGTTTGGCTGGAGGTGTGACGTCTAAGTGAAATTATTAACATATTATTCTGTAATTAATCTTGGTTGGGTTAGATTATTGTCATCATGTGTGTGTGTGTGTGTGTGTGTGTGTGTCCACAGAGACATATCATGCTATAACTCAATGAATACTGTAGATATCACCATGAAATTACATGGACATATAACCCACCACCACGAAACCAGGCATAAGTGTGTGTAAATCCAAACAGAGTTATCTGTGTAGCTTTTACCTCGTACCAAACACTTGGGTGTTTACCCACGGAACAGAGATCGGTTTGTTCGGCGAAAAGAGGTGGAAGTCGTCTTTGTCTTTGCTCAGCAATACCTGAACTTTTGTCACCGCTTAAATAATTGACTCAATAAACACCTTTATTGATTGGATTTCAATGTAATGACCACAGGAAGTGAACATAGAGGTGTTAAGGTACCGTTTTTTGATAAGGTGTAAACACTAATAACAAATCACCTTCCAGCCTAAATTTGGCTGTAGCTCTGAACAGCTCAGCGCGACTTATGCCTGGTTTCGTGGTGGCGGGTCACATATATATATATAGCTAATGTGCATCAGATATAATGCTCCATTTAAGTAAAGGTCAAAGGTCAAGTAACTAAAAGGTCAAAATGACTTTATGGGTTATAACTCCAGAACAGTGGGTCACAGAACTTTCAGATTGGTACCAAACAACGCGGAATGAAGATTTATACAATTCTCATATTGATGTTATCACCAATGACCAAAAGTTTTTGAGATCTCTGGAGGTCAAAGGTGAAATGCGGCAAAATTAACTTGTATAACACTGTTTGTGTCAAACATAGACATATCACACTATAACTTAATCAATACTGGATATATGATCATAATATTACACAAACTGACACATATATACATATAACTAAATGATCAATATTGCAAAAGGTCAAAGGTCAGAAGGTCAAAATCACATTATTGGCTCTAATTCAAGAACAGGTTGTCATAGAAACTTGAGATTGGAATAAAATAGAGGACGACAATAGGCTGAATACTAGTTAAGATAAGCATCTCAGGTTTTGTTTTACCACTCACTGGCAAAGAACCATATATGGTAACTTAACTGACCTTTATTTTTCACATTAAAAATCATGAAATACTTCACAAAAGTCATGAAGTCTTGTTTTTCAATAACAAAGTAAAGTTGACATTTGAAGTGTTTCGAGCTTTTTCTATCATTAAGGGTTAAATCAGTAACATTTAATATGTGGTTTTATTTTTCAGTCTAGATGCAACAATAGTCCATTTGAAGTCTGTGTTGTTTCCATGGTGTTATCCTCAATATGTGATAAAACATCTGTTTTTTTTCCTTTAAAACTCACCATGACATTTACATGTTGACATTTAGCAAAAGGATGTGATGGGTTTTTTGTATTTGTTTTTCTATAACTGTTCTTTTGAAAAAACTCTTCTTGAAATATCATCCTTTATACACTCTACTGTCCTGACATAACACGTGTGGACACCTGGTCGACTATAACTTCATATTACACCCCAAAAAGTCTGACTGGATCTAATTAAAATTAACTCAATAAATTATATTATACTCTACATTGTGCAGTTTGGTTTATTGTTATGTTGAGTTAAAGACATTTTAATTATTTATTAAATGCATTTGATTAATTTTTTTTAATAGTATCAGTTGAAATTAATTCTATTTTATTAGTAAGTCAACAATATATAAATCAATATGATCCAGATATTTAGGAATATGTATTATTTCCACCTTACTCAGTCTAAAGGATGTTTTTTGTGTATGTGAATGAGTATTTTTATTTAAATATTGGACAGTTTTTCCTCCTAAAATTGACTTGAATTTACTCAACATGTGCTAAAACTGAGGGAAATCCAAAATAATTCAACTAATAATTTCATTATTTTGGATTTAATTATTATGTTTAAATTCAATTAATGAAATCAATAAATGAAATAATTCAAATCTATTCAATTACTTTAATTCTCACGTTGACATCATTTATTTAAATTTTCTGTGTACTTGTAATATATATATATATACATATATACATATATACATATATATATATATATATATATATATATATATATATATATATACTATATATATATATATATATAGGTGATGTACATTAGATGCAATGATCCACTTGAGTAAAGGTCAAAGGTCAAGGTCACAATTAACTAAAAGTCAAAATGACATTATGGGTTATAACTCAAAAACGGAGGGTCACAGAACTTTCACTTTGGTACCAAAAGACGTGGAATGAAGATTTATACAATTCTCATAATTGGTGTTATCACCTGCGACCAACTCTGGAGGTCAAAGGTGACATGTGGCCAAACTTGTGTAACACTGTTTGTGTCAAACATAGACATATCATAACTTAATCAATACTGGATATATTATCATAAATGACGCATACATACATATAATGAAATGATCAATATTGGAAAAAGGTCAAAGGTCAAAGTCGCATTTAGCAGAAAGGTCAAAATCACATTATTGGCTCTAATTCAAGGTTGTCAGGTTGCCATAGAAACTGGAGATTGACACAAAATAGTGATGAGATTAAACATTGTGTGAATACTAGTTCTTTTGTGTTTTTATTTATTTATTATTTTTGTCGTCTAATGTTCCACATTAATATCAGATCTAATCAACTTATTTTATTTACCGTTTCCCTGCATATAACTTCTGCTCCGGGACTATAAAACCAAATACGTTAAGGTCAGTTTTAGATTGAAGTACAAACAGCCACTGGTTTGGAACCAGTAAAGCCCTGGTTCCTGCTCTGACTTTGTGGATCAGTAGTTTTTTTTCTGCACAATGTGAGGTTCTAAAACTGTCACCGAGCGTTAAAGGCAAACTTTTGGATGAGTTGCTCCAGGATCTCCTGACTGCAAATGTGACAAAGGGATAAATCCAGCGGGCCTCGGTGCCATTCAATTCTATCCTTCAGTGGTCCACAGCCAACTTTTAAAAGCTGCTTAGTGCGGGTTAAAGGACCTGTAGCCCCCACTGACTTAATGGACCAATAGGAAACAATGGGGAGGTGGAGGGAATGTGAGGAGAGCAGATAAGAGGAGAGCAGGAGGAAAAGCAACAAAAGGTGTGTGACGACCAGTGTTCATGATAAGTAATGATAAGAAGTAACTAAGTACAAGTACTGCCTTTAATGTACTTAAGTACATAGTTTATGTATCTGCACTGAACAAAAAAAAACATTGAATCAACTTAAACAATTTTCTTCAATTTTGACTTTTTATCTTATGATTTTTTATAATGATATAATAATAATCTGTACTTTATACTCTTTACATTTATATAAATATATGTACTTTATACTCTTTACATTTATATAAATATATGTACTTTATACTCTTTACATTTATATAAATATATGTACTTTATACTCTTTACATTTATATAAATATATGTACTTTATACTCTTTACATTCTCAGAATAAACTCGTTACTTTTTTTAAACTAGACAAATGTGACAGTATGAAAAATATGTTGCAAATCATAAATGTTGACTTTTTATCTCATGGTAAATGGACTTTACTTATATTCAGCAGTTGGTTCCAAAAGTGCTTCACAATTCCTCACATTCATCCATTCACACACACTCACACACCAGTAGATGGCTGCTGCCGATACACTGGCGCTGCCTGACCCCTGACCCATGACCCATGACCCCTGGCCCTACTGGGAGCAACTTAGAGTTCAGTGTCTTGCCCAAAGGGCCAGAGACGGGACCCGAACTGCCAACCCCTTGATCATTGGACGACCCTGAACCACAGCCGCCCGCTCATAATTATCCATTTATTATCTTATAATTAACTTTTTATCATAATTTAGATGTTTTTACTTATAATTCTGAATTTTTACTAAAAAATCAATGAGAAGTAAAAGAAGCAGGAGGAGGAGGAGGAGGAGAAAAAGAAGAAGGAGGAGGAGGAGGAAGAGGAGGAAGAGGAGGAGGAGGAGAAGAAGAAGGAGGAGGAGGAGAAGAAGAAGGAGGAGGAGGAGAGGAGGAGAAGGAGGAGAGGAGGAGGAGGAGGAGGAGGAGGAGGAGGAGGAGGAGGAGGAGGAGGAGGAGGAGGAGGAGGAGGAAGAAGGGGAGGAGGAGAAGAATAAGAAGAAGGAGGAGGAGGAAGAAGGTGAGGAGGAGGAGGAGGAGAAGAAGAAGGAGGAGGAGGAGGAGGAGGAGGAGGAGGAGGAGGAGGAGGAGGATAAGAAGAAAAATAGAAGAAGGAGAAAAGCAAAGTGTGTAGGAATGAGAACGTCACCCTGTAACCAAACTGATCCTCTGCATGTTTGACCTTTGTGGTTAAACAGAAGCACTGAAGCATGGTGTCAACACACACACACACACACACACACACACACACAGTCTAAGTGGCTGTAAACATGCGTCATTAATGCAACATGTCCCAGAGACAGAATACAAAGCAGGACGTCCAACAGTAAAGAGAAAAGAAATGAGTCAGCGGCTGCTTTAACTGTTTAAAGTGTGTGTTTGAGTGACAATAATTACACTGTTTGTCTGAAATAGTGCTGAAAAAAAGCAGCACGGGGGGGAAACAAAAAAAAAGAAAAGGGTTGAAGTGGAAAAAAGACAAAATAGGGAAAATAAAAGTAGGTTTGGATTTGTTTTCTATGCATTTGAAAGTCACTAAAGGAAATATTCAAGGACGGGATGAATATTCATGACACTGAGCTGTCATCACTGTGACACAATCAATTCCATAAGGATAGTAATGACTGCAAAACACACACACACACACACACACACACACACACGCACATGCACACACACTTCTGCCTCCACTACAGATGACCCTAAAACACCACATGTATCACATCTGATACATACTGTATGTTAAATAAACCAGTAGTGTTCCGGCGGGTTAGTTTAAATAAACTAGTAGTGTTCCAGTAGGTTAGTTTAAATAAACTCGTAGTGTTCCGGTGGGTTAGTTTAAATAAACCAGTAGTGTTCCAGTAGGTTAGTTTAAATAAACCAGTAGTGTTCCAGTCGGTTAGTTTAAATAAACCAGTAGTGTTGCAGTGGGTTAGTTTAAATAAACCAGTAGTGTTCCAGTGGGTTAGTTTAAATAAACCAGTAGTGTTGCAGTAGGTTAGTTTAAATAAACCAGTAGTGTTCCAGTAGGTTAGTTTAAATAAACTAGTAGTGTTCCAGTAGGTTAGATATAAATAAACCAGTAGTGTTCCAGTAGGTTAGTTTAAATAAACTAGTAGTGTTCCAGTAGGTTAGTTTAAATAAACCAGTAGTGTTCCAGTAGGTT
>CM035791.1:50622331-50659831 GCA_020466265.1 Siphamia tubifer | reverse complement strand
GCCTGTTTTAATCTTCTCCCTGATCAAGTCCCACATTTTCACTCTTATCTCTGAGTGTTCAGAGAGATTTGGCGCTAATAACAAATAACAAAAAGTTGGGATAAAAAAGCATTCAAAACAGGAAGTGACGGGCTTGCACATGCGCGAGCCGAGCACACACACACACACACACACACACACACACCTCAGCGGGTATTGATCGTCCCTGACCCGCCCCACCCGCATCCGCAATATGTATTAATACTGCGACCCAGCCCGCCTGACTCGCGGGTCACCCGCGGATATCCGCTGGCCAGTGGGTAGCCTGCGCAACACTAGTACATGTATTTAACACCTGTATCACATGGAAGCATCTGGAACTTCCTGTGAACTGTGACCCCACGGTCCGCCTTCACCTTTGACATACTGTTGTGTGGGTGTCATGTGGGGTACCCAAATTCACCTTATGTTTGGGTGTGGTTAGTTAGTCTGGTAATGGTGTGAAACCATCGTACTGGAAAGTCACCCTGCACATTTTGGATCATTTGGTGAAGTTGTGCAGGTGTTAAAACAGGACACACTACAGACACACATTTGTTGAATTATAGATTTATGTGTCGACACGTATTAAACCAAGGGTCTCAAACTCATGACGTTCAGGGACCACATTCAGCCCAAAAAAAATATACAATCTTTATTTTAGTGCATACAAAGCTAATTACCTCATGAAAACACTTACTATCCAACAGGAAAAGTGTGAATAACATGAAAAAAACTGAAATATATCAAGAAAAATATGTACAATTCTAACAATATTATGCCTCAGTTAATCGTTTACACACGTACGTTAAGGATCAGATCTAGTACAAAGACACTAAAGTGTTCAAATTGTGCTTAATTTTCTTTAGAAATTTCAGGTTTTTCATATTTTATTCTTACAGGATAGTGTGTAAGTATAAATATTTTACTAATTTAATGTTATTTTTTGCACTATAAATTTAAAGTTGTCATTATTTACGGTCATAATGTAAATCATTTTCACATCAACATGAAAAGAACATACAGAGTCATTCTTTTTTCTAGGTTATTCTGCTATTATTTGACTGTAAATCATATTGGTCTGTTTGTGGAACCTGAACTAAAATCACTTCCAACTCTTCCACTGTTGAATTTTTGCACTTTGGCGGGACACATTTGGCCCCTGGGCCGCATGTTTGAGACCCCTGTATTAAACCTTTTCTTTTGTTGCATCATCTGAACCCACTTTATCCTCACTAGGGTCACAGGGGTCAGTGGGGGCCTAAACCAGCTACAAGGCGGGGTCAGAGGTCACACTGTATGAGTCTCCAGTTCATCTCAGGGCTGAACATATATAGACAAACAATCACTGTCACATTCACACCTATGGGTGATTTAGATTAACCAGTTAACTAGTTAACCAGTTAACCAGTTATCCTGTTAACCAGTTAACCTATCAGTGCATGTGTTTGGATGGTGGGAGGAGCCAGAGTACCTGGAGAAAACCCACACAGACACGAGAACCTGTAAACTCCACACAGAAAGGTCTGGTGTGGGAATAGAACCAACAACCTTCTGTCTGTGAAGCACCAGTGTTAACTACTGTACCACCAGTGTTAACTACTGCAACACCAGTGTTAACCACTGCACCACCAGTGTTAACCACTGCACCGCCAGTGTTAACTACTGCACCACCAGTGTTAACTACTGCACCACCAGTGTTAACTACTGCACCACCAGTGTTAACTACTGCACCACCAGTGTTAACCACTGCACCACCAGTGTTAACCACTGCACCGCCAGTGTTAACTACTGCACCACCAGTGTTAACTACTGCACCACCAGTGTTAACTACTGCACCACCAGTGTTAACTACTGCACCACCAGTGTTAACTACTGTACCACCAGTGTTAACTACTGTACCACCAGTGTTAACTACTGCACCACCAGTGTTAACTACTGCACCACCAGTGTTAACTACTGCACCACCAGTGTTAACTACTGTACCACCAGTGTTAACTACTGCACCACCAGTGTTAACCACTGCACCACCAGTGTTAACTACTGCACCACCAGTGTTAACTACTGTACCACCAGTGTTAACTACTGTACCACCAGTGTTAACTACTGCACCACCAGTGTTAACTACTGCACCACCAGTGTTAACTACTGCACCACCAGTGTTAACTACTGTACCACCAGTGTTAACTACTGCACCACCAGTGTTAACCACTGCACCACCAGTGTTAACTACTGCACCACCAGTGTTAACTACTGCACCACCAGTGTTAACTACTGCACCACCAGTGTTAACCACTGCACCACCAGTGTTAACTACTGCACCACCAGTGTTAACTACTGCACCACCAGTGTTAACCACTGCACCACCAGTGTTAACTACTGCACCACCAGTGTTAACTACTGCACCACTGTGACGCCCTGTATTAAACTTTTTATATCAGAAAATGGCTTTAATTGCGAGTGGATTTTTGGCTTTTTATGGGTTAAATGAAAAATAAATAAATAAATAAAAACCAAAACACACAGAGTTCAGACGGTTCTGCTTATTATTTTTTTGGTCCGTGGGTTTTTGACTTGTGGGTGGAAATTATTAGTGTTAATTGTGCCCTGTGTAACTCTGACATTTAATGAGGGTGTGGGAAAAAAGTGTGTCTTGAATGTCAACTCACACACACACACACACACACACACACTCGTTTACATGTCTTTTGAGGACCAAGTCTCTAATCAAGTAGCCATTTTTAACAAAATAAAATAATAAAAATAATAATGCTAAACATTATAAACAAAATTTAATCAAATTTAAAAAGTAAGAAAATAAAAATGAACAAATGAATAAAAATAATGATAACAATTTAAAATGTTTCACTTTACACCTCTTTCTCTCATGCTTTATGGGGACTTCCGTAAAAAAACTAATTCATGTATTTATAGGGTCACATCATTTCTATTTTACTAGTGGGGACCTTTATTTATATTTAACCCTCGTGGGGACCTAAATTTTTTAAATTTTAAACATATAAATGTCCCTATAAAGATAGGAATACACACACACACACACACACACACACACACACACACTTATTAAAACACACACAAAAACACACTTTTTAAAACACACACACACACACACACTTTTTAAAACACACACACACACACACACTTTTTAAAACACACACACACACACTTTTTAAAACACACACACACACACACACTTTTTAAAACACACACACACACTTTTTAAAACACACACACACACACACACACTTTTTAAAACACACACACACACACACACACACACTTTTTAAAACACACACACACACACACACACACTTTTTAAAACACACACACACACACACCTTCAGTTTTAAAGACATTCTCTTCATTCCAAAGTTTCCTTTTAAAACCATTAACCTGAAAATTCTTCCGACCTTTAACCTTCACCTGAAAATAAACCTTTACACAAGTGATGAACAGTCATAAACCTCCTCACTGTCCTCGTGGGGACAGTAAACGCCTGTCGTGGGGTGGCTTGGGTCTTCATCACCACCTCCCAAAGGTCATGTGTGTTAATACAGAGGTGTGAACTAACCAGTCACATGACGTTAGCTTCATATGCTACTAGCACTAAAACATGTTTAATTCAGAGGTTTGTTTTCTAACAAATACTTCCTTTACTGTACTTTAGGACATTTTTAAGGTATCTTTACTTTACTTGAGTATTTATTTTTCTGGAAACTTTTTACTTTTACTCCCTACCTTTTGTATAAATATATGTACTTTATACTCTTTACAATTATATACATATATGTACCAGTGGTAATAGTACTGGTATCTATCAGTAGTATCAGTACTAGTACCTGTCAGTAGTACTAGTACCTATCAGTAGTAATAGTACTAGTACCTATCAGTAGTAATAGTACTAGTACCTGTCAGTAGTACTAGTACCTGTCAGTAGTAATAGTACTAGTACCTTTCAGTAGTAATAGTACTAGTACCTATCAGTAGTTATAGTACTAGTACCTGTCAGTAGTTATAGTACTGTGTGTTGTGACACTGGTTTTACTTTTAGACAAACTTAACCTAAAATGAGTGACTTTATTCTGTCATAAATACAACTGTTTTTTTTTCTGTCCTGGACTCGGTCTTGACTTGGTCTCAGCCGGTCCTGGTCTTGGTCTCGACACAGGTGGTCTTAACTCCCCTCCTGGTCCAAACCATATATAGTTCAGCTCATAGTTGTGACGTCATTTATAAAATAGGACATTTTTCGTCCTTCTGCCGCCAGTGGAACATGATGCTAAGCTTTGTCTCACTTTTCCTTCTGTCTTTTGTTACTTGTCATTTTCCAGGGTCATATGGCAGCGTAATGACACTGAAGTACCATTAAAAAGTACCATTAAAAAAGTACCATTAAATAAAACCATCATTAAACGTTTGAAGGAAAATTATTTTACGACTACATCTAAATTGGTGCGTTGTGTGTCCTCAACAATACCATTAATATTTTAACCTTCTGGTCCACTGTGGACATGTCCCCTCACTGTGGACGTCCACTCACTGTGGACATGTACACTCACTGTGGACATGTACACTCACTGTGGACGTCCACTCACTGTGGACATGTACACTCACTGTGGACATGTCCCCTCACTGTGGACATGTACACTCACTGTGGACATGTCCAGCTCCTCTGTGTCCATCTGATATCAGTACAGTATAAAATAACTATCAGATTTGGATTGTAAGGTCAAACATGTAAATCTGAGACAGAAGACACAGAGTGAGAGGACAGCGATTAGAGGAGTGGGAGTGAAAAGTTTGACAATGTCAGCGATAATAGACAGAGTCAAGAAGGAAAAGGACAGGAAATGTTTTCACACTCTGGTCTTTAAGTTTGGATGATGTGGATTTAATTAGATAAAAGTTCTGGAGGAAAGACGAAAGGTGGACAGTAGATAAACATGGACATGGACAGAAAGACAAAGAGGAGGAGGAGGAAGAGGAGGAGGAGGAGGGGGGAGGAGGGGGGAGGAGGAAGAGGAAGAGGAGGAGGAAGAAGGGGAGGAGGAGGAGGAGGAAGAGGAGGGGGGAGGAGGAAGAGGAAAAGGAAGAGGAGGAGGAAGAGAAAGGAGAGGAGGAGGAGGAGGAGGAGGAGGAGGAGGAGGAGGAGGAGGAGGAGGAGGAAGAGGAAGGGGAGGAGGAGAAGGAGGAAGAGGAGGAGGAAGGGGAAAGGGGAGGAGGAGCAGGAGCAGGAGGAGGAGTTTATGTTAGTGTTAGTTTATTTTTTTGGGTGAATTTCAGTAGATTTTAAGATGTTCTGTCGATTTTTTTTCTCCATATTTTTTTGTGTTTCTTTTTGTGTATTTGGTGGCGTTTTAATTATAATTAATGAAAATTAATCCAAAGATGCCCCGTAATTAATCTGATTAAAAATTATTGACAGCCGTATTATTTTCATGATGTCATTAAAATATTTATTTATTTATTTATTTATTTATTTATTTATTTATTTATTTATTTATTTATTTATTTACATCAGATTGGTCTAAGTTTCACATCCTTGATCAGTGTAATTTTTGCATTTCACAAATTCTTCGTACAGACCAAATTGGATCCTTTAAGAGGCCAGTTTCAGTCCACGTGCCACATGTTTGGCCTCTCTGCTGCAGTTTAAGTCACAGTTTAAGACGATCTATTTCTAAAGGTTAAAGTCAGGGGGGCTTCCATCCGTAACGGAGCAGAACTGACCCTCATACATGTTTGAATATATGAACAAAACTCACAGTAAATAAAACATTTGTTTGTATGTTTATCTCATATACAGACACTGGTGTTAAAGCTGCACTATACACTCACATGTCAACTCATGAAAAACACAGATAACAAATAATCCAAGAAACGTCTTTGAATATGAAAGAAAATTCTACTCATGAAATTAAACCCCAGAGACGTAAATACAACATGTACGAACAAAGTCCAACCCATGTGTTTGGGACGAAGACACCAAGAGGACACTGTCAAAGGGACGGAGGCAGGAGTGTTGAGCCGCATGTTATAATAAACGTCCAAAATGTAATAACGTTTTCATTTCATTTTGTTATAAATTATTGTATTTTTCAGCAGCAGGTGCTTTGGTGGTGTGTTTGGGAAACATTCCAAGTGGTTTATGACTTGGATGGTAATTAGATATTTTATATTTGAATGATTTGATTTGATTTGAATGATTTATTTCGAACATGTGCAAAGTGCAACAATAATCAATACAACAATAATAATAATAACAATGACATGTCCGAAAAGGAGTAGGATGAAGCATAATCTTATTTAATTCTACCCCTTCTTCACTTCCCCAATAACCTAAATTCATCTTATAGTAATATAGTGCATAGTACAAAAATGATGATAAATAAAATAATAACAATAACAATAATAACAATACCAATAATCAATAAGTGAAGTACTAGACATAGACATATATACAAAAAACAAAACAAAAAAAAAAACAACTGTCTTATTATTTTATTCTTTTTTTTTATTTTTATTTATTTATGTATGTTACATAGGTTATATTTACACCTGAGTATGTTTTTCTAACATGGTGCTGATCGACTTACTGTTCATAGTAAATGCAGAGAATGTTAATTTTATATTTTATGTATTCCATCCCATTCTCACTGGGTCCAAAGTTTACAGACACCAAGTTCAGTGTGTCTTAAAACAGCCCAAAAGCATCTGGAAATAGATGTTGTGACCTTGGAAAGGGGCTAATTGTCATTATTTGCAGCCATTAAGGGGTGTGCTCGTGGCCTCCCTTCACACCCACTGTCCTTTCACTTGACATTATGCAAATTCAACTGCTACAAAAACTGTGAGTGAAACTGCAAAGATTTTATAATAAGACATGACCACACAAGCCACTGACACAACGTGATGAAAACATTTATTTTATTTTATGGACTTTAAGGCACATTTAAAATACTTTAATTTGTTTTATAATCCAGTGCACCTTAATTCTGTGGATTAATTCTGGTTGTGTTTAGTGACTTGGAATTTTAACTTTTTATTTTATAGTTTTCACTTTTTATCTCACAATGTTGACGTCACTTAACGTACCTTATAGTCCAGTGCACAGAAAATGTGATAATTGGCTTAGTTGAATGTAGATTTGACTTTTAAAACCATCCAAATTAAAGTGTTGACAGTGAAATATCAGCATAAATTGATGTTTTCACTATCAATAAGACTGCACTTTTGCACTTTGTTCAGTTATTGAAATTATTTATTCCATGGTCTGGCTTTATCTATTATTATTATTATTATTATTATTATTATTATTATTATTATTATTATTATTATTATTATTATTATTATTATTATTATTATTAATTATTATTATTACCATTATTATTATTACCATTATTATTATTATTATTATTATTATTATTATTATTATTATTATTATTATTATTGTTGTTGACTTTTATCTTTTATGAGTTTTTATTGTTTTATTATATTTGTCTTTTATTCATATGATCTAATTTTTTTTTATTTTTTTTAATCAAACCATACTGTTTTAGTGATGTGTGGTGGAACACTGAGCACTTTGTCCTGTTTTTCGCCCTTTCTATATGTTGTGTGTGTTGTATGCAAGTACCAAATGATCATCTTTACTGCAAAACAAATGTACCCATGGGTACAAATATAGAAACCTTGAACCAAGCATTTGTAAGAATGTGTAGTTTCAGATAATACTGTTACTGTAGTGAACGTCCATGTACTATTTTAGTTATTGGTTTATTTAATGTGGATTATGCACATTCATGGACAGTGTTGTGCTGAAAAAAATCAAAATTTTACCAAGTGTATTTTCTCTAAGTTTAAATTTTGAATGGTAATAGTACTTTTATGAGATAAAAAGCCACAATAATGAGATAAAAAGTCAAAATGATCAGATAAAAAGTCTAAATTATGAGATAAAAAGTCAAAATGATGAGATAAAAAGTCAAAATGATGAGATAAAAAGTCAAAATGATGAGATAAAAAGTCAAAATTATTATAAACACCAGCCTTTTCCCTCCATCTACCATCTACAAAGACAAATCTGTTCATATACAAACCCAAACTAAACTTTGCATAAATAACAATATTATTCAACATTTTAGGGAAGTTCTTTTTTTTTGTCCACGGTCGGGCAGCCTGAAATTCGTTAACAGTCTCAGAATTGACTAATTCATCCATCAACATCACTGCTACCTGTCATTGCACCTCAATCATTTTGAGGGATGGACTTATTCACACACAGACATTTATAAAGAAGTCATACCTATGCATAAATTCACACCATCATGGTCCAGAATACAAATAATGACCTCTGTTGCCTGTCAGTCGCTGATACAGAAGAAATAGATGCAGCCTTTTGTGTCCTTTCCTAAAGCTCAGCCTCCAGACAATTTCACTGTTTCACCTTTTTTTAGTTTTTATTTATATTTATTTATTTCTTTTTTGCATCCCAGGTAATGACAACATATGAGACAGTATGATCAACACTAAGACTACAGACAGACAGTCAGTCAGAAGGACAGACAGACAGACAGACAGACTGCAGGTTCATGTGACCCATATCTGATCTATTAAAGACATTTTAAACTGCATTAATCTGAGTTTTGTCACAGACGGACAGAAGGACGGACAGACACTTTATTTATCCTCCCAGGGAAATTAGGTTGTCACATAGGTCACTACCTACAAATATACACACAGCACTATAAATAAATAAATAAAATTAAATAAAATAAATAAATAAATAAATAAATAAATAAATAAATAAATAAATAAATAAATAAATAAATAAATTAATTAATTAATTAATTAATTAATTAATTAATTAAATTAAAAAATTAAATTAAATTCCATTCAATTAAAATAAATAAATAAATAAATAAATAAATAAAATTAAATAAATAAATTAAATTAAATAAATAAATAAATATAAATAAATAAATAAATAAATAAAATTAAATAAATAAATAAATAAATAAATAAACATATTAAATAAAATAAATAAATAAATAAATAAATAAATAAATAAATAAATAAATAAATAAATAAATAAATGTGTTATGGTACATATCTGACCCAGGCCATGTTTACATTCATATTTGCTATTTTGCACATATGAATGAAGGGGGGTCCCTTCTAAATACTTCGGACCCCCCCCCCCTCATTGTCTGACTCACCTTTCATTCATTTATTTTTGCTAACATAATGTTGTGGCTGCTCTTTAGGTTCAGAAGTGCTGACGGTGCGTGTTGACGCCTCAGGGACTCTTTAAATCATCGCCCAGTTTTTATGGTCAAGTCACAAATGATTGGTGATGTTACACTGAAGCTACTGGATCCACTGAACTACTGTTCTAATCTGTATATTCAACAACTCCTGTAGTTCTTTTCTAATTCAACTGGGGTCACGGTGACTTTGACCTTTAGCCGTGAAAGTTTAATCAGTTCATCCCTCAGTGTTTTGTCCTATTCACACAGGGTCAGTGTTACCTCTGGACCACTGCTTATTAGGAAGAATTACAGAGAATGTCTGAGTTCTTAGTCCCGTGTGAATGAGCCATGTCCGTGATTTGCTCAGTAATAATTCTGCCGCAAATTATCGACTGTGTTTGGGTGAAAAACAGACGTCCAGTGATAATTCAGGTCCTGTGTGAATGAACATGTCTGTGTCTGTGTTTGTGTGACGTCTTTTTCTAGAGTGAATAATGGAGGAAGCGGTGGAAATTATGATTATCAATATTTCGGGGCCAAATGGTAGTCCTATCCTGTGCACTTTCTACCAGATGAGTAAAAATAACTCCAAGTAGAATTCCAAAAAGTTAGTTTAGAGTTTTATACTGAACACGTTCCAGTGAATAATGGAGGAAGCAGCTGAAACTGTGGCAGCATGTGGTGAAAGGAAGATATGGTCAGGCCACGCCCACATGTATACTAATATTTAGGTCGTTTGCCAGAGGTAAAGTCTAATAAGAACTGTCCATTCACTTCCATTATAATCTAGAGACTGTTTTCATCTGCATTGACCCCGCTCTTATTTTGAAGGCGTGGAGCAAATGTACAGACTGTATCCCTATCAATGGTATTTTCCCCTTTATTCTCATGCATAGTTTGTTTTCATACTTTATTAATGTATTGAGACCAAACAGGATGTTGTGAACTTACGACATCTCCACTGATAATGTCTAGAATTTGTGTGAATTACAGACTTGTTTATTCTGTCCAAATTCACCACATAATAACACAGAGGTACGGGGGTAACTGCAAATGACCAGTGGTCCACAAATAATACTGATCCCATGCAAATATGGCTTAAATCTGGGGGTGTCACAGTCATTGTAGTTCAGGAGCCACATCCTCCTACTAAAATAAAAATTATTACCAAGTGGATTTTATTTATTTATACTCATAACAAAACCCCTGTGAAAATACAGTTATTATTTTAAATCCTAAATAGTGTTTTATATCCTTCACTAAGACCAGGCTGCTGTTCCTCAAAATACCAGAGGGGGGATGTTTTTATTTTTTCACTGAAAAAAGCTTGTGTTGGATGTTGTGACCTCTGACCTCTGAGGCTCAATAACATAAATGAGGCTCGAATCACTAAATAAACATTTAAAATCTACAGTTTTCTCTGATGGAACGGTATAGTACGGTACGGTACGGTATGGTATGGTATGGTACGGTACGGTATGGTACGGTACGGTACGGTACGGTACGGTACGGTACGGTATGGTACGGTACGGTATGGTGCGGTATGGTACGGTATGGTACGGTACGGTATGGTGCGGTATGGTACGGTATGGTATGGTATGGTACGGTACGGTACGGTATGGTACGGTACGGTATGGTGCGGTATGGTACGGTATGGTACGGTATGGTACAGTACGGTACGGTATGGTACGGTACGGTATGGTGTGGTATGGTACGGTATGGTATGGTATGGTACGGTACGGTACGGTATGGTACGGTACGGTATGGTGTGGTATGGTACGGTATGGTACGGTATGGTACGGTATGGTACGGTATGGTACAGCGGTGCGCCACAGACCAGGGTTCTGTTCTCTCTCTGGTCAGCATCAGGTCAAACTGAGCACATGGGATCTGTCCCTGGACCACATTCGGGGGTTAAGCGGGGGGGGGGGGGGTGTTTCTTTTCTCTACCAGTAACGCCAGTGATGACGTATTTTGACAGTTACGTCACTTGTGGGAAGTCGTAGATGAGCTGAAAGTCGTACTTGTAATATTTGCCAAATACACACGAGTATCCAAACCTGTGGACATGGATCTATTGATCTATTGATCTATTGATCTATTGATCTATTGACAGCGAACTTACACAGTAACTGTTTAACCAGTAAAAACCAGGTGAGACCAACTCTCCGTCTGTTTCCTGGATCCACTGGAACGATACAACATATGACCTCAGGAAAAATGGGTATGAAATCATCTGGTTAAAAGTGTGGGTGTAGTAACACCCTCATACCCTACAGGTGTGACGCCCAGATGAAATAAAGGATGAAATCTATGAATGGTAGATTACATCTGATTATAGTATCCTGTTTTAAAACATTTAAATTAATGTCCCAGTGACTCTGAAACCCAAAACAAACACACACCGTCTCTGACAATGGACTGGTTTTTTTTCTTTTAAATGAGTATTTAGTTTGTTTCAGTCTGTGTCGTCACTGTTTAGATGTCCCTTCAGATTACATAATGAACATTTAAGTATCAAAATAAATGGAGCAGAATGAGATGGTGAAAAACAACCAGTTAAATCTCAATTTGACTAAAATGATTGTAATTAAAATCTTTGTGAGTGTATGTGTTCTTCATACCTGAACGGAGGTGAATATCACAATTATGTCAGTGTTATAACTTCCACTAATAATGATGCAGTCATGTTATAATTGTAATAAACTTTACTGTCATTTACTGACGTCCATCTGAGTGGATCTTAATCCAGTGTGGTTGCATTTTCCTAGCCTAGCCTAGCCTAGCCTAGCAGTGCTATCCCTGTTCATTCCATGTATGGGTCTAGTGGTGCTTCATAGTCAGGGGAGGCGGGGCTAAAAGGTTGTCTTTCAAATCCCTCTGTATTCAATCAGTGTAATCTTTAGGACGATGTAGTTAGAGCGCCTGAATATTTACAGTGGGGTCTGGAGGGAGTTAGGAACGACTAGTTTATTAGTTTATAGTCGTGCTGTCTTCTACTTCCTTGTGTGAGTTGAATTTATTGGTTAAAGAATAATCACTGTGGTGGACGTTAGCATCACATTACCCCCCCCCCCCCCCCATGGTTCCTACTGCCCTGTTGGAATGCAAACCTGAAGGTTCCCTAGGAACTATATTCTGTCCTACACAATAAAAGTGAGTAACTGCACACACACCAAACTGATAAAATAACATTACAGTTGTTGTTGTTCAGTCCCAGTAGTTGTAGATTATTGGACATGAGGCAGTTATTGTTACTGTATATTAACTAGTTCTATATTAACTAGTTCTACAAAAAACACAGTGGGACTGATACATGGATTAAATCTGGTAGTGATTAGTGACTGGGAATTTAAACTTTATCTCATCATTGTGACTTCACTTAATGAACCTTATATATGAAAAACCCTTAATAAAAAATATATATATATATACCATATAGTCCAGTCCACCTTATAGTCCAGTTCACCTTATAGTCCAGTCCACTTTATAGTCCAGTCCACCTTATAGTCCAGTCCACGTTATAGTCCAGTCCATCTTATAGTCCAGTTCACCTTATAGTCCAGTTCACCTTATAGTCCAGTCCACCTTATAGTCCAGTCCACCTTATAGTCCAGTTCACCTTATAGTCCAGTCCACCTTATAGTCCAGTCCACGTTATAGTCCAGTCCATCTTATAGTCCAGTCCATCTTATAGTCCAGTCCACCTTATAGTCCAGTCCACCTTATAGTCCAGTTCACCTTATACTCCAGTCCACCTTATAGTCCAGTTCACCTTATAGTCCAGTTCACCTTATAGTCCAGTCCACCCTATAGTCCAGTCCACCTTATAGTCCAGTTCACCTTATAGTCTAGTCCACCTTATAGTCCAGTCCACCTTATAGTCCAGTTCACCTTATAGTCCAGTCCACCATATAGTCCAGTCCACCTTATAGTCCAGTTCACCTTATAGTCCAGTCCACCTTATAGTCCAATCCACCTTATAGTCCAGTCCACGTTATAGTCCAGTCCATCTTATAGTCCAGTCCATCTTATAGTCCAGTTCACCTTATAGTCCAGTCCACCTTATAGTCCAGTCCACCTTATAGTCCAGTTCACCTTATAGTCCAGTCCACCTTATAGTCCAGTTCACCTTATAGTCCAGTCCACCATATAGTCCAGTCCACCTTATAGTCCAGTTCACCTTATAGTCCAGTCCACCTTATAGTCCAGTCCACCTTATAGTCCAGTCCACGTTATAGTCCAGTCCATCTTATAGTCCAGTCCATCTTATAGTCCAGTTCACCTTATAGTCCAGTCCACCTTATAGTCCAGTCCACCTTATAGTCCAGTCCACCTTATAGTCCAGTTCACCTTATAGTCCAGTTCACCTTATAGTCCAGTCCACCTTATAGTCCAATCCACCTTATAGTCCAGTCCACGTTATAGTCCAGTCCATCTTATAGTCCAGTCCATCTTATAGTCCAGTTCACCTTATAGTCCAGTCCACCTTATAGTCCAGTCCACCTTATAGTCCAGTTCACCTTATAGTCCAGTCCACCTTATAGTCCAGTCCACCTTATAGTCCAGTCCACCATATAGTCCAGTCCACCTTATAGTCCAGTTCACCTTATAGTCCAGTCCACCTTATAGTCCAGTCCACCTTATAGTCCAGTCCACGTTATAGTCCAGTCCATCTTATAGTCCAGTCCATCTTATAGTCCAGTTCACCTTATAGTCCAGTCCACCTTATAGTCCAGTCCACCTTATAGTCCAGTCCACCTTATAGTCCAGTTCACCTTATAGTCCAGTCCACCTTATAGTCCAGTCCACCTTATAGTCCAGTTCACCTTATAGTCCAGTCCATCTTATAGTCCAGTCCACCTTATAGTCCAGTCCACCTTATAGTCCAGTTCACCTTATAGTCCAGTCCACCTTATAGTCCAGTCCACCTTATAGTCCAGTCCACCTTATAGTCCAGTAAACACATTAATTCCATCATATGTTTCAGTCTAATACATTGACTGTAAACTATTGGGGCAGGGTCCTAAATGGACACAGTAATGGTCTTTACTGACGTTTTGTTTTCTTTTACTCGTACTTTAACAGTTACTGAACAAACACTCAACTATTTTCTGTAAAACGACAGACATTTGAGATTAGATATTTTATTACATGAAAAAAAAATGAATTAAATGTTGACAAAAACATAATAACTCATTTTAACCAGAAAATGCAGTTAATGTCGTTTTACTTTGTAGGACAGAATTATTTAGTCCCTAGAACTAATGTGGAATCAAAACAACACTGTACATAAAGTGCAGAATCTGAAAATAAACCATTTAATGTTTACAATTTAACTGAAGGAGGAACATATTGGCCAGGATTAAAAGTTAACAGCAGTCGTAGAATTCGCAGTCACACACAAAATACAATTAAAACACAATAAAACCAAACATAAAACATTCAAATCTGAACATGTATATACAACACCATGCTTATTTTAGAAGGAACTAAAAGTATAATGTTCCTTAAAAGCAAAATCTGATTCAATCAATCAGGAAAAAAAAAACATCCACATCCAGATTTATCCTTTTGTCATTTATTTAAAAATGATTTTACATGTATTTAAAAAGGTTGGTTCCTTCACTTTAATCTCCTGCTCTGTAACAATCCTAACGTGTACTTTTCTTATTTCTAGTCTAAATATCTGATCAGATTAAAATCAGACAGAATCACCTGAAGAGAAACTTTTAAGTCAATATTATAATATGAATAAATAAATCAAATAAAAATTAATTAATTAATTAAATAATTAATTAAAAATAAAGAAAGAAAAAAAACATCATGAAAAAAATACAAATAAATAAATAAAAACAAAAAAATATACAAATAACAAATAAATAAATCAAATAAAAGTAATTTCATGACTGATGTGCAGATGTAGAAACAGTTTATATTTAACTGTTCACTTCAGTTTGTAACTACACTGTAGATTTTGCAGTGTTAATTTGGAGACAATGGGACCAAATACACTGTAGAAGAAGTTAAATAAACTCTTTAAGTGTTGATTTAACACTGCAAAATTTACTGTGTGAGCGCTAACGTCCACTGGGCTGGAGGTGGAGGTGGACAAAACCAGTTCCATCACACACTTTAGTTTATAAAGCTTATTATTTCCTGCCCCCCCCCCCTCCCCCCTGCACTGGCATTACAGTCATTAAACTTCATTAGAGGGACAGTTGGTGCTTACACAGAGAAGTGTGTGTGTGGGTCTGGGCTGGATGAGGGGGGGTCCAGCTGAAGGATGGGGTGCCAGTCGCACTTTACTGTAGTCAGCACACACACACACACACACACACACACACACACACACACACATACACAGATGTGTATACACTTGTAAACTGCACAGATGACAGACCTATCCATGGTCACAGTTTTGTCCTGAACGTTTATTTATTTAACGACAGCTTCATCGTTTTGACCTCAGCTCTGGACGAACACGACATACGACTTAAAAACCTACTCATGATCCCATATCAAACACTGAAATAGAACGTTTCTCCAGACCCTTTCCTCGGGCTTCTTCAGCACCGGTCCTCATTATTTTCTCTAACTCCACCCACTTCTCCCTCTAACTCCACCCTCTCTCCCTCTAACTCCACCCACTTCTCCATCTAACTCCACCCATTTCTCCCTCTAACCCCACCCACTTCTCCCTCTAACTCCACCCACTTCTCCCTCTAACTCCACCCACTTCTCCCTCTAACTCCACCCACTTCTCCATCTAACTCCACCCACTTCTCCCTCTAACTCCACCCACTTCTCCCTCTAACTCCACCCTCTCTCCCTCTCGCACCAGCCGTCGCAGGAAGGGTCAATGGTCGGGTGGTCCCCATGACTGGGACTAGTCACTGTCATAGCACTGGCCTATTATGAGCAGAGCAGTTTGGAAGACAGTCATTGATCCCACCTGTACGCTGAAGCTCAGTCTATGGATGGTCTCCAGACTATGAATTCAGATCATAGTCAGGTGTGAAAGGGTAGCACAAACAATTGAGTAAAAACTGAAAATAGACTGAACGTAGGAGCCTGAAGTTAAGAGAACTTAAACAAATCCTACCTGTCACTTCACCAGTTTTATATTTTAGTAACAGTTTTACACAGTTGTTTTGTTGTGGACAAATATGAGTCCAAACACCCACTAACTCTAACCCAGTGTTCTGGAGGAAAAAGACACCAACGACATTTATAGATGAGGAATGTCACATGATTGGAGACGGACCAATCACAAACCAACGAGTCAGCGACTTCATCCAAAACATTGTGTGAGTAACTTTTCCAAAAAGGATGTTGACAACAGGATGTGTTCTGACAAATTAACTCCACTTAAAGGTGCACTGGGAGATCTTTATTTTGGAAAATTTTTACCATATTACTTAAAAACCTCCTCATGATCCCATATCAAACACTGAAATAGAACATTTGTAAAAATAAAAAATAAAAATATTTTAGTCCAGAAGGTGGAACCAGAGGAAAACTCTGGACAATCATTGTATTGATCATCTTTACAATAATTGATTTACTGATACGTCCATCAAATATCAGTCCCTCCCCCTTCTGTACGTTCACATAAACAGTTATGGTGGAAAAGACGACAACCAGCAGCAAAACCAAAGTAAAAACTGTGTTTGAAAAAACTACGACCATGAGGAAGAGGAGCGAAGAACGGAACAGGACAAGGGTGGGAATCATTACGACTTTCCAGAACTGACGTCAACTGGAAAAAGAAAAGATGCTCAAAGCCATGATAAGGTGACATGTGATGATACTGTTAGGATTACTGTTATTTACAGACTATAAGGTGTGGAAAATACAGTATATAATATGTGGACATACTAATGTGTTATGGGTGTGGTCTTCACCCTGCTAGAAGGTTCTGCTCAGTTACAACAGTGTGTGTAAAGTGTTGGTGTAACAACATAAACTATTGTCCTTATCCTTTAGTTTTCTCATGGTGTTTATTTCATGTTTCTAAACCTTTAGTTAATTAAGCTTCATGTGACACAAACTAATAAATGTTATTATTGTTTTGTTTTTTAGGATGATAATTAATGTTGAATTATGGTGAATGTTGGTGAACCTCAGTGATCGCTCCAGACAGTAGAGAGTTCATGTATTTTGGAAGGAGTGGTTTTGAGGAGTGGGTGATGAAGAGGTATGGGTGTGTAGACTTTCAAAATAAAACTGCAGGAACCTTTAACTATAGACGAAAAACATATTTAATGTCACCTAACATTGGTTGGCAGAGATTATTGTAATCCCTCTGTGTGTGTGTGTGTGTGTGTCAGACATATCATGCTATAACTCAATGAATACTGTAGATATCACCATGAAATTACATATACATATAGCTAATGTGCATCAGATGCAATGATCCATTTGAGTAAAGGTCAAAGGTCAAGCTCACAATTAACTAAAAATGGACTCAGAATATAGTCAGTAGTATTTAATATTATATATATATATATATATATATATATATATATATATATATATATATATATATATATATATATATATATATATATATACTATATTGTATTTTATAGTATAATATTATATAATATCCAAGACTACATAAGTAAAACACCCATCAAAATAAAGTGTAAACTGTTAATATGGATTTGAACTGAAACCAAAACCTGGGGAGCTTTTCTCTGGGATGTGTTATTATTATTATTATTATTATTATTTATTTTTTTTTATTTTTTTTTACCATCAGCACGGTAGCGTGTTTTGTGTTTAGTCTGTTATTGTTTCTGTTAGTTTAACTTTTACCATTGATAATGTGTCATTGAGATCTTTGTTTAAAAGTTTGAAGGAAACATCTTTAATCACATCCAAAGTAACATCACAGAACAAGGATCAATACTAGTGTTGTGCGGGCTACCCACTGGCCAGCGGATATCCGCGGGTGACCCGCGAGTCAGGCGGGCTGGGTCGCA
Source organism: Siphamia tubifer (assembly GCA_020466265.1). NCBI lineage: Eukaryota > Metazoa > Chordata > Actinopteri > Kurtiformes > Apogonidae > Siphamia > Siphamia tubifer. The sequence continues at coordinate 50,641,551 of CM035791.1, read as the reverse complement.
GTATTAATACATATTGCGGATCCGGGTGGGGCGGGTCAGGGACGATCAATACCCGCTGAAGTGTGTGTGTGTGTGTGTTTGTGTGTGTCTGTGTGTGTGTGTGCGTGTGTGTGTGTGTGTGTGTGTGTGTGTGTGTGCGTGTGTGTGTGTGTGTGTGTGTGTGTGTGTGTGTGTGCGTGCTCGGCTCGCGCATGTGCAAGCCCGTCACTTCCTGTTTTGAATGCTGTTTTATCCCAACTTTTTGTTATTTGTTATTAGCGCCAAATCTCTCTGAACACTCAGAGATAAGAGTGAAAATGTGGGACTTGATCAGGGAGAAGATTAAAACAGGCGATGCGAAGGTTGTACGGAAACGATGTATGTGTTGGCTTTATAGAGTGATGATGTGGGTGGAGTCTATTTTATGTGCTGGAGTGCATATTGAGACGTTAGAAAGGAGGCAAAAATTATGCTTCATGACTTTTAACATTAGAAGCACAAGGTAAAGATGCTGCGAATGTACTATGTGAGTTTAGAGACAAATTTAAGATCGCGGGTTGATAGAGGGCGGGTTGGGTTTATCGATACGTGACATCATGCGGGTTGGGCGGGGCGGGCCGAGCCACGTCTTGGGTTTGGGCGGGGCGGATTTCTGTAAAACCCCCTAACCGCGCATCACTAATCGATTCCCTTTTTAACAGGGTTTTTTTTTTCATTTCTTTGACATTTTTAAGCAAAAAAAAAAAAGAAACACAATAATACTTTTCCTGGTAACTAATTACTTTGCTAGTGGAGCCAGTACCCTGCAGTGATTATGACCAAAATAAAACAAATCTAATCTAAAAATCTGAGGAAATATTTGGACTAGAAATGACAAAAATACACTTGGTAAGATGTGTCGACATAAACACACGACTGTCATTTGTCACTTCAGGGTGTGACCTGCAGGTGTGATGAAGACGCCTCTGATGAAGAGCAGCTGTTGGCTCATACACCACAGACCGACCCAGATGTGATGTGTGTGACATGACATCACAGCAGATATTGTACGAAAAACCTGCTGGAAAAATAAAACCTCACAGCACATTTGTAACAAACAGACATAAGCATATGTTTTATTATTATTTCTTCCCAAAGCGCTGCTTGCATTACAGCTCCAGCTCTAATAGAAGACATTAGTGGGAAGTCAGATGGAAATGCTGTATAGTTTGGGAGGAAGTGTGAATGAATGTATGGGGGGGTGGGGGGTGTGTGACATTGAGTTGACAGTGGCTGTGGGATGAATGTATAAGTGATGGTTGATTAGCATAAACCTCCGGAAAGCAGCCGTCTCTACCTTTTATTGCTTCACTCTGCATTCATTTCATTTCACTCCAACAGATGCCAGTTCTCAGCCAAATATAAACAAACATTCATAATCTCAAGCTTTTTTTTTTTTTCTCCCCAACCTTATTTTAATCATTTCATATTTTTATTTAATAATGCCACACTGTCTACTTCCCTTCCAATGTTATTTACTTTTCGGGTAGAGTGAGGTCGACGTTGGGACGCTTCATTCAAACTCTACATTTCTTGACCGGGTGGTGAAGCCAGAGGACGGGCAAAGGGTTGTTGGAAAAATTCCCTAAAATTGTTGGACTCGACATCAAAAAAAAACTGTGACTGTAGAGGTGACTTTGAGTCAGAGCCTAAATGTTGAAACTTTCTGCTGATAACAGGAAGAGGAGGAAGGGGGGGGGGGTCCTTTCATCTGAATTATAATAATGGTTTTAAGAGAAGATAATGTCAGTTTGGGTCAAATTTCATAAATTCTCATTTTAATATTTATCTTAAAGTTTATTTAAAATGTTTGTGTGACACAATTCAACCAACCACAGGCTGTTTTTCAACATCGCCATAGCAACAAGGTATTTAGTTTAGTAGAGAAGGCTTTATTCTGAGGTCTCCCATTGGTTCAAATCTATAATTATGTCCATTTCTATCTAAGCTCGTCCAGAGGGAATCACTATGGGCTCAACTTTCTGCCCAAACTTCACAAACAAGCTCAATGTGTTTTACAAAAGCCTAATGTAATTCATAAGTACTGGCTCCCTGCAGTCATGTGACTTTAGTCCAGGCCCAGACTGGCACGTGGGACGACCAGAACTTGTCCTGGTACCCTGCCTGGTCTGCCGTTTCTCTTTTCTTTTTCTTTTCCGCCTCTATGGTCCTGGAATTGGCCTGGATGCTGCAGGATATTCCCAGCCTGAAATCCTGATCCAGTTTTGGCCCATCAAGACTTTTATTATGTAGGGACTTTTACTATTGGATTGTCACAAGAGCCATGTGTGTGTGTCTATCTGGTGTAACTGGTTTAACTGGTTTAACTGGTCAAACTGGTTTAACTGGTGTAACTGGTTTAACTGGTCAAACTGGTTTAACTTGTGTAACTGGTTTAACTGGTGTAACTAGTCTAACTGGTCAAACTGGTTTAACTGGTCTAACTGGTCTAACTGGTTTAACTGGTCAAACTGGTTTAACTGGTGTAACTGGTCTAATTGGTTTAACTGGTCTAGCTGGTCTAACTGGTTTAACTGGTCAAACTGGTTTAACTGGTGTAACTGGTCAAACTGGTCAAACTGGTTTAACTGGTCTAACTGGTGTAACTGGTTTAACTGGTGTAACTGGTGTAACTGGTTTAACTGGTGTAACTGGTCAAACTGGTTTAACTGGTGTAACTGGTTTAACTGGTCAAACTGGTTTAACTTGTGTAACTGGTTTAACTGGTGTAACTAGTCTAACTGGTCAAACTGGTTTAACTGGTCTAACTGGTTTAACTGGTCTAACTGGTCTAACTGGTTTAACTGGTCAAACTGGTTTAACTGGTGTAACTGGTCTAATTGGTTTAACTGGTCTAGCTGGTCTAACTGGTTTAACTGGTCAAACTGGTTTAACTGGTGTAACTGGTCAAACTGGTTTAACTGGTTTAACTGGTGTAACTGGTCAAACTGGTCTAACTGGTTTAACTGGTCAAACTGGTTTAACTGGTGTAACTGGTCTAATTGGTTTAACTGGTCTAGCTGGTCTAACTGGTTTAACTGGTCAAACTGGTTTAACTGGTGTAACTGGTCAAACTGGTTTAACTGGTTTAACTGGTGTAACTGGTCAAACTGGTCTAACTGGTTTAACTGGTCAAACTGGTTTAACTGGTGTAACTGGTTTAACTGGTCTAACTGGTCAAACTGGTTTAACTGGTCTAACTGGTTTAACTGGTCAAACTGGTTTAACTGGTGTAACTGGTTTAACTGGTGTAACTGGTCAAACTGGTTTAACTGGTGTAACTGGTCAAACTGGTCAAACTGGTTTAACTGGTCTAACTGGTGTAACTGGTTTAACTGGTAACTGGTGTAACTGGTGTAACTGGTTTAACTGGTGTAACTGGTCAAACTGGTTTAACTGGTGTAACTGGTTTAACTGGTCAAACTGGTTTAACTTGTGTAACTGGTTTAACTGGTGTAACTAGTCTAACTGGTCAAACTGGTTTAACTGGTCTAACTGGTTTAACTGGTCTAACTGGTCTAACTGGTTTAACTGGTCAAACTGGTTTAACTGGTGTAACTGGTCTAATTGGTTTAACTGGTCTAGCTGGTCTAACTGGTTTAACTGGTCAAACTGGTTTAACTGGTGTAACTGGTCAAACTGGTTTAACTGGTTTAACTGGTGTAACTGGTCAAACTGGTCTAACTGGTTTAACTGGTCAAACTAGTTTAACTGGTCAAACTGGTTTAACTGGTGTAACTGGTTTAACTGGTCTAACTGGTCAAACTGGTTTAACTGGTCTAACTGGTTTAACTGGTCAAACTGGTTTAACTGGTGTAACTGGTTTAACTGGTGTAACTGGTCAAACTGGTTTAACTGGTGTAACTGGTGTAACTGGTGTAACTGGTTTAACTGGTGTAACTGGTCAAACTGGTGTAACTGGTGCAACTGGTTTAACTGGTACAGATAAACAGACAGAGTTGTAGTTCCAGTCCACTCAGGGGCAGTAGAGGGTCAGTTTCAGTAAAATCACCCTCTAGAAAATACTGACCTGGGGCAGCAGAGGGGTGGGGCCAGAGCCCTGTGTTCCCCTGTTTTGTTTTGTTTTTTTATGTGGATGTGACTAGTTCCAGTCATGGGGACCACCCGACCGTTGACCCTTCCCGCGACGGCTGGTGCGAGTGGGAGAGAGGGTGGAGTTAGCGGGAGAAGTGGGTGGAGTTACAGGTAGGAGAGGGTGGAGTTAGAGGGAGAAGTGGGTGGAGTTAGAGAAAATAATGAGGACCGGTGCTGAAGGAGCCCCAGGAAATGGTCTGGAGAAACACGCGCTTCGATCGGACTAACCCGGGCTCTTGTCACTAGTACGGGGCTGGAGCGCAACCCGACACCGGGTTGGACGCACCGCGGCACCCCGACACGGACCGGGCCGGTCCTCTTCATCGGCCCCTGAGGGAGACGGACCGTCTGGATCTCGCTCATCGGGTCGGGAGAAAACCGGGGATGTGACCGTGGGTCCGGCCTGGCCCCCCGGGGAGATGATGATGGTGGATCAGCAACGTATCACAGAGTGAATACTTCACATCACTATGTTGATTTTTTAAGTGTTCCCACACATTTGGTTTTCTTGGTGTCAACTTGCTTGTTTGTGTTTGGATCAAACATTCAGACTGGTGTGAAATGTTCGTAGCACATAGATTAACTGAGCTCTGTGTTACGGACATATATGAAAAAAAAGACTTTAGGTTCCAAACATAGAAGACGAACACATGGATTCACACCATGACGAGGGTTAGTGTCAAAAATATTATTTATAGAATAGAACCAAAACACAGGTCACTAAGAAACTCATCAAAAGAAAAGAAAGGGACTGATGATCACGACCAAAATCAACCAAACACAGGGGGGAGGACTGAGCCAGCCAGGCAGTGAGACCCCCGTAACCTGCCTAAGGGTCACTGACCTAAAAAAAGAAAACACCCAAAACAGGACTAGCACGGATCTACAACAGAACTAAAATAATAAAGTAAAACAACAAACACGCTACAGTGCTGATGACAAAAAGAAAACAAGTCACACACAGTTGATCAGGAGCCTCTATTAGGTTGACAGGTCCGCAGCCGAAATTGTCGTCAGGTGATGTCTACCTGTAATAGAGGCGTGGCAGAGGCACACCATACACACATACACAGCCACGCAGGGAGCGCGAGCATGCGCACAACCGTTCACCCTCTCTCCGGCACGTAACATTCTGCATTTGCTATTAATAAATTCCGTCTGCTGTGATTGGCTAGAGGCTTGGCAGTAACTTTGCACCTTCCTGATTCGGATCCACAGGATTTAAGATTTATTCCCATATAGGGAACCTAAGTGACGCGATTCTATTTCCGGTCGATTTCCGGGCAATGGGACCTCAGTGCCATAAAAAAATGAACGCGAGTCAATGGAGGGATAAACGTAATGTTCTGATCCCGTTTGAAATGTGCTACGGTTTTCACATATGATGTCTGTGAATTTTAAAGATACATTTTCACATTGAGAAAGCACTCACTTTGGACAGGCATCCAAAGTTACGTTAGGTTTTATGTGAGAGTAAGTAATGGACTACAACGGTCGTCTCACAAATATGACGTCATCACCAAGCTTCACCATCAAACTCTTTGTAAATGGCTGTGACTTTGGCGAGCTTCACCTCCTTCTTTCAGGACGAAGGCAAGAGCATCAAACGTGGAGAAAACCACTTTAAATCGGGGCATGTGGAAAGTGGCAGCTACTCCGGGGGAGAGATAGTTGGTCGAGTGAGAGCCAACATGCGGGACAAGCTCTCGTCAGCCGGGAAGCGGTAGAGGGAACATGTGGAAATGGTTTTGTGATTACACCGGGACACAAAACACACAGGCATTTACAAATGAAAAATAGAAAAGGTGGTATATGGTTTAGAAAAGTTTGCAGGGAAAGATTCTGCTGTGACGTCAGCTATGCGACGTCTGATATGTAGTCCAAACAAGAGTCCAAATAATGACATATTTTTACACGCTAATAAATCACAAAACACGTATAAAAAAACGCACATCATTAGTTATGATTTTAATTGAAGTACAGCAAATGTGTGATTCAGGACATAAAGTAAAGTGGAGCAGAAAATAATTATTTTCTCCTCATCCACTCTCATGTTAAATTTTTCCAAACGTAGACCCAGTGGACCGACCGGAAGGGGTGGAGACTTAGGCTCCCTATGCCAGTCCACATTACCAGAACAGTTGTGTAGTTTTCATGCCACAACAGCAGGTGGAGCTGGTGAGTTCATATAACAGCCACATGCACCCCCGGACAGGACATGTTCTTATTGTTATGTTCTTGTTATGTTGTGTTTATCTTATGTTCTGGTCATACCAGTGTTGGGGACCACATGTACAGACCCTGAAAATGTTAACCAGCTGGTTTGTTTGACATGTTATTGTCTTTAAAGAGTTCGCTTAGGACTTTTACTGACGAGAGAATTAGCCGATTCATTCATTCATGCTAATGCTATTACATGCTAATTCACGGTTGTCATTTAAACACATCTAAAGCATATTTCCACTTAATATTTCGACCTGACAATGTAGGGACCACATGTACAGACACATATAATGTCATCCAGGTCGTTTGTTTGACATTTTAGTTCATTTAAAGAGTTCGCTGGGGACATTTAGCCGATTCATTCATTCTGATGCTAACAGGGTGAAGGACAAGCTCCGAAGGTGACAGCAGTCTTTCACATTGTCCGAAAAAAGATATACCTCCAGCCTCCCGATTACATCATTTAAATTATGGACCCCCACCACCATGTCCAGGTCTCCCCATTACCAACCAACCTACCTTGATTTAAACAGATGGTGTTGGTGGAGGCTTGTGCTCTTCTAGTTATTTATTTCTTTTATTTATGTCAAACACTTTGATTTGTCAACACAAAAAATAGCGATAAAGTATTCAAGTTTTTATATTATTTATTAGGGACCGTGTATGATTTAAAGCATAAATGATACCATCGGATATTGGAGCAGAGTTCACTTTTTGGAAAATGTACAAGTGTCGACATTGATTCTAGTTAGTACCCCTAATTAGACCTTCCAGACCCTGTAGACCACATTAGACCTTACAGACCTTTTAGACCACATTAGACCCTGTAGACCACATTAGACCTTACAGACCTTTTAGACTACATTAGACCCTCTAGACCACATTAGACCTTACAGACCCTTTAGACCACATTAGACCTTACAGACCCTTTAGACCACATTAGACCTTACAGACCCTTTAGACCACATTAGACCTTACAGACCCTTTAGACCACATTAGACCTTCCAGACCCTGTAGACCACATTAGACCTTACAGACCTTTTAGACCACATTAGACCCTGTAGACCACATTAGACCTTACAGACCCTGTAGACCACATTAGACCTTCCACATCTTGTAGACCACATTAGACCTTACAGACCCTCTAGACCACATTAGTCCTTACAGACATTGTAGACCACATTAGACCTCACAGGCCCTCTAGACCACATTAGTCATTACAGACCCTGTAGACCACATTAGACCTTACAGACCCTGTAGACCACATTAGTCCTTACAGACCCTCTAGACCACATTAGACCTTACAGACCCTCTGTCCCATTGTCTTGAATGTGTGCTGGAATGACCAAAAATAGTCACTTGTCTGATACAGGGTGAACATTCCAAAACACCCAACGGTTTGTGGCTGGTCTCAGCTCCCCCTCACATGGTTCATATCAGCATTAACTATCACATTGTCTGTGTAACCTAAACGTGCTGTAGCTTTCAGTTGTCCAGAAGCTAACAGGACAGAACAGATGAGAATAAATGAGGACATATATTCTACCTTCAACCGTGGTAGAGACGAGCAAAGCGGTCGATACGTCATATGTAATTTTGTTATCCATATTTCTCTTCAGACCAAACCTTCTATCGCTTTAATATCTGTACAACAAGATTAACCTTTTGCAGCACCCAGACAGAAAACTGTCACACACTGCCTTTTACATTTCTGTTCAAATACAAATACTAGGAAATACAGCCCCAAAGCAAGTCAGTGCAAATAAATAAATAAATAACCAAACAAACAAATAAATAAATAAATAAACTAGTATTCAGAGAATGTCTTATCTCGCCCCTATTTTGTGCCAGTTTTAAGTTTCTATGACAACCTGACAATTAGATCATTTTGTTACATGTATATATGTGTCAGTGTGTGTAATATTATGATAATATATCCAATATTGATTAAGTTATAATATTATGTTATGATATGTTTGACACAGTGTTACACAAGTTAATTTTGCCACATATCACCTTTGACCTTCAGGGATCTCAAAAACTATTGCTCGTAGGTGATAACACCAATTATGAGTATTGTAGAAATCTTCATTTCACATTGTTTCGTACCAATCTGAAACTGATAATGTGATTTTGACTTTTTAGTTAATTGTGACCTTGACCTTTGACCTTTACTGGAATGGATCATTGCATCTGATGCACATTAGCTATATGTATATGCTCATGTAATTTCATGATGATATTTCAAGTATACATTGAGTTATAGTATGATATGTCTCTGCGGACACACGCACACACACAGGAAGTGATTACAATAATCTAACCCAATCAATGTTGGACGAGATTAATAAATAAATAAATGGATGAATGAATGAAACAAACTTTAATGTGTTTGATTGCTCTTATGTTTGTGTGTGTTTGATGTATTCAGATAAATATGAATAAAAATGGAAATGTGGATGCTTTCCTGGCGGTTGGTCAAAATAATCAGTTTTGGTCAGACCCTCGACAAAATGTTTTCTTTAAAAACAAGTCATTAGAGTTGAATTCACTCATGTTTTTTTCAACAAGCCGTGGTTTGTTTGAATGCGCACCCACTGTTCTGCAGAAGCCCAGGAAGGTTTGGACGACAGGACTGATAACATGTCAACAGGAAGTGCTCCAAACGCTTCCTCCTCGTATGCCAGGGTGACACGCTAAGGTTTCACTTTATCTCTTTCTTGTCGATCTTTGTAATTAGTTACGGCCCTGAAAGTGCAATATATACCTTCTGGAAGGATCTGGAAAACTACTGTGAGGCTGAGTGTTCCTTACATACAGGTGATTACATGAGACACAGATACTACTGACTTCCTCCTAATCAAAAACATATCTACTGTCACCAGTCTGCCTAAGGTTACTGCTGACACACAGGTGTCAAACATGTGGCCCGTGGACCAAAACCAGCCTCACAAACCATTCAATGTCATCATACATGACAAGAGTCAGTCGGAAAGCACTTATCAAATATATGCAATAATAAATAAAGCCAAGAAGCCATACTGTAACTATGACAACCAGGTACTGTGAAGTTAGTACCATTGTCATGACGACCAGGTGTCACCGCAGAATGAAGTTACGTCGCACGGTTTTTCATGAAGTCGTCTGAGCCGCCGACGTCACCATGACAACAGCACTGAACACATTCATTAGTTCCAGTCCACAAATAACACAAGCACATACATGACATTTGTGCAGAAACATTACCTGTGGTCACATGATGGGATGTTTTCAATGGATCCAGTGGGTTGGTCACATAGGGAGGAAAAGAAGAAGAAGAGAAAAGTAGTTCAGTGAATGGTCAACACTTTCACTGATATGAGTGATCAGTTAATGCACTGATGCAACATTTTGGCCCAATCCCAATTCACCTCTCACCCCTACCCTGTGGCACTACCCCGTGGTCCTACCCCGTGGTCCTACCCCTTGGTCCTACCCCTTGAAAATGAGCTGCAAGGGGTAGAAAAATTGGATGCAGATGTTGACAGTAAATGTCGGTTAATGTCCATAACAACAGTCCAGGAGCTTCAGTGTGTGATGGTCCATGTAAAGTGACACTGGCTTTGTGTCAAACTTAAACATATCACACTATAACTTAACTCACAGGTGTCAAACTCCAGTCCTCGAGGGCCGGTGTCCTGCATGTTTTAGATATTTCCCTCTTCCATGTGATATAGTTTAACCCTTTAACTCCTGAGAAATAACAAAGTAACTGGTAACATGAGTAAAGTGAGACATAAATGGCAGAAAATCAAAGAAAAAATTAAAAGAACCAAAATGTAGAAAAATAAACAAAATGAACAAAAACTAATAAATATTTACAAAATGACAAATAATGTGGAAAATAAATGACTAAAGAAGAAAACTAGTATTGACATTTGGTCACAGCAATTTAAAAAAATTGGTGAAATAAAATAATAATACAAAAAAAACACCTCTTGCGTTTTGGCACCTTTTCCATGCACAAAATAAAGTAAAACTGTTGAATTTTTCTGAATATTTAAACAAAATCATCTCTTCAGAATGCATCAGCACTGACACATAAAGAGTTAATAATCAGTTCCTCATCAAGACTGATAATGATGTAATGGCCTCCAGGTGGAATGGAAGAGGGGAACATCTAAAACATGCAGGACCCCGGCCCTCGAGGACCACACTTTGACACCCCTGTTTTAACTCATTCACTGCCAGGTGAGTGAGAAGACAATATTGATTCAGAATATAGTCAATATTAATATTATATATATTATACTATATTATAGTATAATATTATATAATATTATACTACAATAAAAACTCTAAGACTACAGAAGTATAGCACCCATCAAAATAAAGTGTAGACTGTTCATTTGGATTTTAATGGATTTGGATTTTGACACCAAAACACGTCAATTCTGGATATATATTATCATATTATTACACACACTGACGCATATATACATACATATAACGAAATTATCAATTTTGCAAAAGGTCAAAGGTCAAGGTCGCATTTAGCAGAAAGGTCAAAATCCCATTATTGGCTCTAATTGAAGAACAGGTTGTCATAGAAACTGGAGATTGGCACAAAGTAGGGGTGACTTTAGACATTCTCTGAATACTTGTCCCCCATATTTGAACACATTTTCCCAGTTGACTTTTATGTGTCACTTTAGAATGACTGTACCATAACAGAGAATACTTTCAACAAGGCCGTCAGAGACAGCAGACCTCTGCCAAGGCTTCGTATGATGACATGATGGAGCCATAGGTGCTGACCCATCTGATGTCTGAAGGTTAGGGTTAGGGGTCAAAGGTCAGGGTTATAGGTGTTGACCCATCTGATGTCTGAAGGCTAGGGTTAGGGGTCAAAGGTCAGGGTTATAGGTGTTGACCCATCTGATGTCTGAAGGTTAGGGGTCAAAGGTCAGGGTTATAGGTGTTGACCCATCTGATGTCTGAAGGTCAGACCATGTGAAAACACCAGATTCTATCTTGTCTGATTCCTGAGATATTACCACTGATGTGTTTTAGATGTTGACCCTTAGTGTGACCTTGACCTTTGACCTTCATTGCTCAAAATCTAATGGGTTCTTCCTTGACCCATTATCGATCATTCCTGAAAGTTTCATCAAAATCTGTTCAGAACTTTTTGCGTAATCCTGCTGACAGACAGACGGACAGACCCGCATTTAATACCCCCTTGGTGGAAGTAATAAAATATTTGTAAAATAAGGTCATAGTTGTGTTTTAACCTTAAAAGAGTTTATTTTTAATTGAAGGCATCTGCACAACTACCCATGATAATTAGTAATAATCTATAATTAGACCAAGGTAGATGATGACCAGAGGTGGTCGTTACTTGTGTGAAAAAATACTTTGGTAAAAGTAGAAGTACTGATTCAACTCAGCTACTTAAGTAAAAGTAAAAAAGTACAACTTCCCTATTGTAATAAATTACAAAAGTAAAAAGTAAAACAATTAATTTTTTGCCATGAACACAATAATAATAAATAATATTTTTTTAAACAGGAAAAAAAACAAACATCCAAAATAAAGCCTTTAAAAGTGAGTGAATGTGTAGATAATGTGTTTGATCAGGTCACAGTTACACAGTGTGGATATGGACAGGAAATATAAGGGAAAAAAAGTCATCATGAGATTTAAAATACATGTATAAATATGAGATAAAAGAAATATAACTATAAAATATAAAGTCATAGTTTCTTTCCTCCACTTATTTTCCCTCTGAAGTCACTTATTTTTCACACTGTCACATCTGTTTAGTTCGAAAAAGTAACGTGTCTAATCTGAGAATGTAAAGAATATAAAGTACATATATTCATATAAATGTAAAGAATATAAAGTACATATATTTATATAAATGTAAAGAGTATAAAGTACATATATTTATATAAATGTAAAGAATATAAAGTACATATATTTATATAAATGTAAAGAGTATAAAGTACATATATTTATATAAATGTAAAGAATATAAAGTACATATATTTATATAAATGTAAAGAGTATAAAGTACATATATTTATATAAATGTAAAGAGTATAAAGTACATATATTTATATAAATGTAAAGAGTATAAAGTACATATATTTATATAAATGTAAAGAGTATAAAGTACAGATATTTATATAAATGTAAAGAGTATAAAGTACAAATATTTATACAAAAATGTGAAAGTAAAAAGTTGCCAGAAAAATAAATACTCAAGTAAAGTACAGATACCTAAAAATCTACTTCAGTACAGTAACAAAGTACTTGTACTTAGTTACTTTCCACCTGTGGTGATGAGCATGTGTTAAATGTGTAAATATTCTGTATAGAGAATTAAATGACTTTGTTAAAGTGACTAGTTTTTGCAGAGGAGGGGAACTATTTTTGTTTTCATCCTTTGGTTCAGAAGTTTTAGGGTTTGTATTCTTGTTTCTTATGTGTGATATTTTATTCTAATTCCAAACCGCACCCCCAGCTCTTATTTGAAAACCTTGAGGTGGTGTAACGTGCTGTCACACCATCTCTGTCATTGTCTCACTGTCTCTGCTCCTGTAACACCTCCTAACTTTACTCTCCTCCTAATCCTACCCCCATCTCACAACAACAAACATGTCATTCTACCTTTTCCTTTCCACGCACGCTCATACACATGCACGCTCATACACATGCACGCTCATACACATGCACACTCATACACATGCACGCTCATACACATGCACGTTCATACACATGCACACTCATACACATGCACGCTCATACACATGCACGCTCATACACACGCACACTCATACACACGCACGCTCATACACTTGCACGCTCATACACATGCACGCTCATACACATGCACGCTCATACACATGCACGCTCATACACATGCACACTCATACACATGCACGTTCATACACATGCACGCTCATTTACATGCACGCTCATACACATGTACGCTCATACACATGCACGCTCATACACACGCACACTCATACACACGCACGCTCATACACTTGCACGCTCATACACATGCACGCTCATACACATGCACGCTCATACACATGCAGGCTCATACACATGCACACTCATACACATGCACTCTCATACACATGCACGTTTATACACATGCACGGTCATACACATGCACACTTATACACATGCACGCTCATACACATGCACGCTCATACACATGCACGCTCATACACATGCACACTCATACACATGCACACTCATACACATGCACAAATGCACGCTCATACACATGCACACTCATACACATGCACGGTCATACACATGCACGCTCATACACATGCACACTCATACACATGCACGCTCATACACATGCACGCTCATACACACGCACACTCATACACACGCACGCTCATACACTTGCACGCTCATACACATGCACGCTCATACACATGCACGCTCATACACATGCACGCTCATACACATGCACACTCATACACATGCACGTTCATACACATGCACGCTCATTTACATGCACGCTCATACACATGTACGCTCATACACTTGCACGCTCATACACATGGACGCTCATACACATGCAGGCTCATACACATGCACACTCATACACATGCACGCTCATACACATGCACGTTTATACACATGCACGGTCATACACATGCACACTTATACACATGCACGCTCATACACATGCACACTCATACACATGCACACTCATACACATGCACGCTTATACACATGCACGCTCATACACATGCACGCTCATACACATGCACACTCATACACATGCACACTCATACACATGCACAAATGCACGCTCATACACATGCACACTCATACACATGCACGGTCATACACATGCACGCTCATACACATGCACACTCATACACATGCACGCTCATACACATGCAAAACAAAGAGACAAAAACACCCAGGTGCATAAACAACAGGCGCTCTCACACCTACACTGAGGTGGAGATGGATACACAGGATGCAAATAAATACACACACACACACACACACACAGCTGGTGTGTTTGTTATAGAGGAGGCCCTTTTTCTGATTGGCTAAAAGCCCTGTGGAGGATACAGGAAACCAACTACCATTAATTAAAGGAACCCAAGCTGTCCTACGGCAAATAGAAGCCTGTGTGTGTGTGTGTGTGTGTGTTAAGTAATAGATACTTTCAAACAATGAAGCAGCCGACGTGTTCAAGTTAGTTTAAACCTGTTCAAGTTAGTTTACAAAGCTAACAAAACCATCACGGAACACAAACTCACACCTCATAATTGCGTGGAGTTACTTTCAATAGCATTAGCACTCGCCTTGTTACTGCTAAAAGCTGTTCATCTTATCAAACTACTTTCATCAGTTGTTGGTCAGTGTTAGCAGCTGCTATGTGCAGGTGCACAGCTGTTCGCAGTGACGTCTATTGAAAATAATGAACTATCCCTTTAAAGTCCACATTTGATTTTAACTTTATTCTTGACATTTCGAGATTAAAGTCGGAAATTTCGAGATTCATTTCGTCATGTCAAAAATATTTTTTTTCTTCACATCTGACCCTAATACTCCTACTTTTCTGTGTGGATTATTTAGAAAAGTTTATTTTTTTTCTTAATAAGCTTCAAATCAACCTAATAATTATTTCTATAAAAATCACGTTTCTATTAATGATCATTTATTTTCATCGTAGCCATCATTTGACCTGTTCAACAAAACTGCAAAAACAAATGTCTTTAAAATGTGTTTTATAATCACATGAGTGAGCGTCAGATGAGACAGATTTTCATCATATAAATACACACACATAGATCAAGTCGTCTACACACAGGAAGTGTTCAATTATTAACGGCGCAGATCTAAGAGAGAAGGAGACAGAAAGGGGAGGGTGGCAATTGTTTCTACTAAATGATTTAAAAGCAATTTATTTCTCTTTTCTGGAGAGCTGAGGACGCTGGTGTTTTTTTTTCCCCTTTTACTGTCCTTCATTTGAACTGAAAGAAGCTGATTAAAGCTTTAAAGTGGAACGAGCTTTGGAGCTGAAGTTGAACCTGTGTGGATAAAAACACACAATCATTTACTCCTGGAAAACTGATACTTTTCTGTGTGTTTGTGCTCAGGCTGCGTACTTTAAAATACTTGAACAGCTGCTGGTGCAGACTAGTTATCCACCCATATGGAGCCAAAATGGACACTGGTTTAATTTAACATCATCTTCAGCCAATAACTGATACAAGACATCCATGTTTCTAAAAACATATTTAAGACCCACGCTAGATTCACTGCTCGACAAGTCAAATACTTCCACAATCTAACTAATGAAATGTTCCCACATGTGTTAGTGATAAAGAAAATGAAAAGTGTGAAATTATGGTTGGATCAAGCTTCCAAGAGAAGAAAATGTGACATTTTACTGAATATTTGAGTCATTTTTGGTAATTTTACTGAATATTTTGGTTATTTCTGTTCATTTTCTTGGCTATATTAGCCAAGCATTATTATTCTACTCATTTGCCGTTTATTTTGGTCCATTTTGTGCCACCCATGGGTGCCGCCCACTGCTGCTTAGAAGGATGAATTAAATGCAGAGGACACATTTCATTGTACAATAGTATGATGACAATAAAGTACTATCTCACCTCACCTCACCTCACCTCACTGTACCTCACCTCACCTCACCTCACCTCACCTTACCTCACCTCACCGTACCTTACCTTACCTTACCTTACCTTACCTTACCTTACCTCACCGTACCTTACCTTACCTTACCTTACCTTACCTCACCGTACCTTACCTTACCTTACCTTACCTTACCTTACCTTACCTCACCTCACCGTACCTTACCTTACCTTACCTTACCTTACCTCACCGTACCTTACCTTACCTTACCTTACCTTACCTTACCTTACCTCACCGTACCTTACCTTACCTTACCTTACCTTACCTCACCGTACCTTACCTTACCTTACCTTACCTTACCTTACCTTACCTTACCTCACCTCACCGTACCTTACCTTACCTTACCTTACCTCACCTCACCTCACCGTACCTTACCTTACCTTACCTCACCGTACCTTACCTTACCTTACCTTACCTTACCTTACCTTACCTTACCTCACCTCACTGTACCTCACCTCACCGTACCTTACCTTACCTCACCTTACCTTACCTCACCTTATCTTAAACACAGCCTAAATAATTGAAGGACATTCGTGATCTCCATCTGGCTCCTGCTGTTGTAGTTGTTTGTTCACATATGATGGTATTAACAACAGCTCAGAATATTATTGGTTCAATTGTAAGTTATAAAAATGTCTCCAGTACTCAAACAAAGGTTTGTAAAATATCTATTCTGATCCATTTCCCTCCATCTGTGGATGTTCTGACCTCCTGTAGTGTTGATATTGGCTGTCCTCTAACTGCTAACACACACACACACACACACACACACACACACACACACACACACACATAAAGAGCAAAAGCCATTCATTCTGGAGCGAACGTTTCCTCTTTCTACTACATCTGATGTGTGTGAAAAATTCTAAGAAAAAAACATCAGCTGGTCTTTCATCAGAACACAGACCACCTCTGTACACATATTTATTTAAATGTAAAGAGTATAAAGTACACATATTTATATAAATGTAGAGTATAAAGTACATATATTTATATAAATGTAAAGAGTATAAAGTACACATATTTATATAAATGTAAAGAGTATAAAGTACACATATTTATATAAATGTAAAGAGTATAAAGTACACATATTTATATAAATGTAGAGTATAAAGTACATATATTTATATAAATGTAAAGAGTATAAAGTACACATATTTATATAAATGTAAAGAGTATAAAGTACACATATTTATATAAATGTAAAGAGTATAAAGTACATATATTTATATAAATGTAAAGAGTGTTGTATATTGCATGTTTATGCTAGCTGCTAGCAGTGACTAATGTAAATAAACATGTAACTCATCTCTAGGGTCTACTTAAACCATATTACAACAGTGTAAATGAACATTTAAACACAACCTAATGACCTATAGCACATTCATAAAAAAGTTAGCTTTGAAACGTTTTTTTTTTTTTTTTTTTTTTTTTTCCAAATCTTTATTTCAAATTCACATTGCCATACATTCCAATTTGAACTCATTTGAGGAAAAAAAAAACATTTGCTTGCATTTAAAAACAGTACAAGCTTACAACGTATCAAACAGTTAATACAAAATAAAATAAAATAAAATAAAAATTATTACAGGGGTTAGCTTTGAAACGTACGTGTAACCAAGTGGTCGCTGCAGACACAGGTATTAGCATTAGCATTAGCATTAGCAGACTCTGCTAATCCCGACTACAAATGCAGATTTAAAATCCACTTTCTACTGTGTTTTTCTGTGAACTTCTTCCATTTCCCACTTTTGTGAATGACAATCTTTGGTAATCGAAAAAAAAAGTTTCCTTTTCTCGATTACAACAATTGTCGCAGTCGTAAATGACACAAAACATAGACATTTTCGTTAAGCTTCTTCACTTCCTGCCCTCCATCTGAAAATCGTACGCTGACTATATTGAAACGTGACGTCAAATCAATCTATTCTTAACTCCAACTACAAATAAAAATAAAAACGGTACTTGTGTCTCAGTTTGGTTAACGTCAGTTGATCCAATCAGAGGTGTTTGTTGATTGTTTATTCATGTGCAGTGTTGTGGTAATGTGTGTACTTACAGTAAATAAGCCATGTAACCTTCAGCTTAGCGCACACTTTATTCCACTCTAAGCAGCTTTCCGTCCGTCTGTACACTACAAACATCAAGCTTATTCCTTTCTAACTGCGGCAGTAATCCCATTATCATCTATCTGTCCATAGACATCTGCCTCGCTCTATCACCCTATCACTCTCTCTCTCGCTTTTTTCGCCGTTTCTGTCAGTGCCACGGGTTTGAACTGTAGGCAGAAAGCCCATTACCATCTGTCCATCTATGTCTCTGTCTATTTCCACCACTGTGTCCGTCTCATTCCATCTTTCCTTCCCTGTGCTCCGGTACATTCCCAGGCTTTGGCACCAGACCTGAATCTGCTTTTATTCATCCATCCATCTCATTTTTTTTCCACACTTTTCACTCCCTCTCCACTCTCCCCCACACCTCATTTTTCGTCTGAAAGCCAACTTATCTATTTATCTTTGCATCCATCTGTCTTTCAGCTCGTCTTTTATTCGTCTTAGAGTCTCGGCGGTGAAATGTGTGGAAGTGGTTTGTCCATCAGACTGTCAGTCATGATAATGTCACACTGTTTCAGAGACACATTATGAGGCTGAATCCCATTACACCCCCTTACCCCTCCCCGCTTTGCCCTACCCGCTTACCCCTACCCGCTTTGCCCTACCCGCTTACCCCTACCCGCTTTGCCCTACCCGCTTACCCCTACCCGCTTTGCCCAACCCCTCTGTTCTGTGCGTGCATGTGTAGGGGTGTCCCAGTTCACATTAGAGGGACAGTTCACTATTTTTCACATTAATCTACTGTACTCTACTCTACTGTATTCTGTTCTACTCTACTCTGCTCTACTCTACTGTACTCTACTGTACTGTATTCTACTCTACTCTACTCTACTCTACTGTACTCTACTGTACTGTATTCTACTCTACTCTACTCTACTCTACTCTACTCTACTCTACTCTGCTCTACTCTACTGTACTCTACTGTACTGTATTCTACTCTACTCTACTCTACTCTACTCTACTCTACTCTACTCTACTCTGCTCTACTCTACTGTACTCTACTGTACTGTATTCTACTCTACTCTACTCTACTCTACTCTACTCTACTCTACTCTGCTCTACTCTACTGTACTCTACTGT
>CM035791.1:50609831-50617331 GCA_020466265.1 Siphamia tubifer | reverse complement strand
ATATTTCACCAAACGTCCATCAACAAACATTGATGAAGGTAAAAGTGACAATTAAAACAACCCCAATGGTATGAAAATGACCCACATGCCTGGTATGAAAATGACCCACATGTCTGGGATGAAAATAACCCACATGCCTGGTATGAAAATGACCCACATGTCTGGTATGAAAATGACCCACATGTCTGGTATGAAAATGACCCACATGTCTGGTATGAAAATGACCCACGTCTGGTATGAAAATGACCCACATGTCTGGGATGAAAATGTCCCACATGTCTGGTATGAAAATGACCCACATGTCTGGGATGAAAATGACTCACATGTCTGGGATGAAAATGACCCACATGTCTGGGATGAAAATGACCCACATGTCTGGTGTGAAAATGACCCACATGTCTGGTATGAAAATGTCCCACATGTCTGGGATGAAAATGACTCACATGTCTGGGATGAAAATGACCCACATGTCTGGGATGAAAATGACCCACATGTCTGGTGTGAAAATGACCCACATGTCTGGTATGAAAATGTCCCACATGTCTGGTATGAAAATGACCCACATGTCTGGGATGAAAATGACTCACATGTCTGGGATGAAAATGACCCACATGTCTGGGATGAAAATGACCCACATGTCTGGGATGAAAATGACTCACATATCTGGGATGAAAATGACTCACATATCTGGGATGAAAATGACCCACATGTCTGGTTCATTTAATGGTTTAATGTTTAATGTTCAGTGAAGACACATTTACTCACTGACACCAATAAATTACATCTAAAATATACGTTTTCTAAGACTTTTAACACATATTTCATATTACATGTGTATACTTTTATCATTTTAAAGGGTTTAGGGGGTAATATTGGGGGCCTTGGAACCAATCAGATCTTTAACATGTAAAATGTGACTATTTATGAAAAATTCACAGGACAAAAACACTTCTGGAACGAATTCATTTCATAAGTTGAGGTACCACTGCATTTAAAAAATGACATTTGAAAGTATTACTACTACTACTACTACTACTACTACTACTACTACTACTACTACTAATAATAATAATAATAATAATAATAGAAGAAGAAGAATGTATATTTTTTTAAGAAAGCAAACATCTTTAAACCTTGTTTGTAGAATTCATAGAGCCCCATCATTTGCATTCATTGCCATCCTTCACACAGATTTATATATTTTACTCGTGGGGACATTTATATTTAAGCTTCTCTGGGATCTGAATTTTGGTTCCCATGATGTGTAAATAGATCAATGTCCCCATAAAGATAGGAATACAAGCACACACACAGACAAAGGAAGTTCATCCTTTCTTTACCCTTCCTTCTGCCTTTTGTCCCCATTTGTCCTCTTAACTTCCATCCATCTGTACTTTTTTTTTTCCACTTCCTGTCATTCGCTCCTTTTTCTTTAGATCTGCTTTTATCTTTTCCTCCTCCTCTGTCGACGCTGCCCTTCATCTTCTGCTACGAGCATCTTTACTGCCACTTGTCTGGTATTGCCACTTGTCCATGAGAGCAAAAAAAAAAAAAAAAAAAGATATATATGAAGAGCTCGGCTTCAAAAACGCTATCAATCTAATTTTACAGTTTGGAGTAAAATCACGTTTTTTATTTGAAGGAATGTGATGAATGTAATTTAAAACACAAACCAAAACTGTCAAACTCACTTTAGTTCAGAGGTCACGTTGAAAATCATTTGATCTGAATTTGGCCATACACTAAAATAAAAAAAAAATTATATATAAATAATGTCAACTCCAAAAGTAGAATAAAAACATGATATATATAAATGACTGTGTGTGTGTGTGTGTGTGTGTGTGTGTGTCCACAGAGACATATCATGCTATAACTCAATAAATCCCTGAGATATCACAATGAAATTACATGGGCATATACATATAGCTAATGCACATCTGATTCAATGATCCATTTGAGTAAAGGTCAAAGGTCAAGGTCACAATTAACTATAAGGTCAAAATCACATTATGGGTTATAACTCAAGAACAGAGGGTCACAGAACTTTCAGATTGGTACCAAACGATGCAGAATGAAGATTTATACAATTCTCATAATTAGTGTTATCACCTACAACCAATAGTTTTTGAGATCTCTGGAGGTCAAAGGTGACATGTGGCAAAATGAACTTGTGTAACACTGTGTCAAACATAGACACATCACGCTATAACTGAATCAATACTGGATATATTATCATAATATTACACACACTGACGCATATATACATATAACAAAATTATCAATATTGCAAAAGGTCAAAGGTCAAGGTCGCATTTAGGAGAAAGGTCAGAATCACATTATTGGCTCTAATTCAAGACCAGGTTGTCATAGAAACTGGGGCAGGATTAGACATTCTCTGAATACTAGTTATATTACATTCATCAGTGTAAATTCAAATGCATAAATCAACAATAACAACAACATGGACATGTTGATGTTTACACACATTCCTGCAGCTGTGTGACATTAACCCTTTAGGTCACAGATGTTCTGTCAAATCCAGCAGCTTTAGTTCAAATCCACTTGGTCCTGGAGTCTAGCCTGAGGACCTTTAGCACTATTTTCACCGCACTGCCTTTCTACTCTGTCTGGCCCGTGCTGCATCATGTTGCGTACCGTAATTGAAAGTGAAGTCAAGGCCGTGTAGTTGTAAACACTGATTAAATGTTACACATGCCTCCTCCAGCTTATAGTCAATAAGGCCAATCAGCAGTAATGCAGCCTCAGCCTGCACTTTAACTGCACCAACAACTAATAATCTACATCTACATCAATATCAATGCTGTTGATTTGGTAAAAAGAAACATTCATTCAAGGGAATTATATCTATATCATTCACATCGGAAATTAACACAACAAAAACTGGAGTAAAATCAGCCAAGGCCGCACGAAATCTGGAAAAAAATTACTGAGATTTTTTTCATTAAAGGTGTCATTCCACTGAAAAACACTTTTCCACTTTTGTCCTTTTGGAATCTGATGGCTCACCCAGCGTTACCATGGTGATGGCTCACCCAGCGTTACCATGGTGATGGCTCACCCAGTGTTACCATGGTGATGGCTCACCCAGTGTTACCATGGTGATGGCTCACCCAGACGTACCAACACATGCTCCTTTGACAGTGGTTTGTCACCTCCACTGGCTGCATACATACACACACACGACAAAGCCGGTCCATCTGACCCACAGGAGGTTAAGACCGTCCCCGGCAGCAAATCTGAAGTAGCATTAGCATTAGCATCTACAAGAGCAGACGGCGCCACAGTAGCTGCTGCACAAACTGTAAAAAACTGTTGGATCAAACTGGTTCATGTGTCTCTGTGGAAATAAAGACTGTTTTTTTTACTGCACGTTTTCAGAACAAACAACTGCATGAAACATAGATGGATGATACTTGGGTAAAGGTAAATACATACACAGCGAGAAGGGAAGGGGGGAGTGTTCCTTCAGGCATTGTGAGCCAATTAGAGACGCCTCGTGACCGCGAATGAGGAAGTACCGGTAAACTCTGCTGTTTGACCTCAGGTCATTTTTCTACCGTAAAAAAACAGCTGGAAACAACAAAAATCTGGAGGTTTTTTTTAAATAGAACCAACACACAATGTATTCAATAACAATGGAGAACACCGTAATATTAATGAAATAACCATAGAATGACTCCTTTAATGAAAAATGATGATGTAATAGCTGTGTGATACCAAAGTGAAGCATAATTTTATATATATATATATATATATATATATATATATATATATATACATACACACAGTCAGTTTTAAATCTCATATTTACTATTAACTTTTGTTAAAGGCTCATGATGACTTTTTATTTATTTCAAATGTGACTTTTTTTTTTTTTTTTTTTCCTAAATTTCATGTCCATATGTACAAAGCCAAGGAACTGTGACCTGATAAAACACAATTTCAACACAGTAATTTTTCCTGGTTAAATAAATATTATTGATATTATATTCATGCACATTTTTTTTTTGTACTTTATTACAATTGAGAAATTTCACTTATTATTTACTTAAGTAGAGGAGTTACATCAGTACTTGTACTTTTACCAGAGTATTTTTTAACATAAGTAGCTGTACTTTTTTAAAGGTTTAAATGTCGTATTAAGCCACAGTCATGTGATCAAACACTCACCTTGTGTGTAAATGTTAGAGGTTAAAGCTGCTCACTTTAGTTTTTCTTTTCTTTTTTCTCCACTCTTTAATAAAAACCTCTTCTTGTAAATCTCACACAGACTTCTTGTCACGCTGTCTGTTTCTTTCTTTCTTTCTCAGATGAGTTTAATACATTTCTGTTTCAACAGTTTTTTTTTTCTTCATGCTCTTGATCTTTTCTGCTAGAGTACACTTCCCTCTCTACATCACCTCACTCCTCACTTGTCTTTTTCTTTCAGACCTCTGCACTTGCACTTTTTATGGATTTAACAAATGGGTGGTAAAAAAAAAAACAGGTTGGATTCTCTGCCTTCATGCAACACCATGTGGATAATATTAAGCGATGGTTTCTCAGCAGCACATCTACAGCCTTGGAAAATGATCCATCACATTATTTTAAACATTTTCTGGAGCTAAATATTTGGATACGCTACCAAAAACTCAATATTGAATAATCATTATCACAAATCTTATTGACTGCCGACTGTCTTCTGTTTACATTTCACTTTTATTTTTAACCCTTTAAACTTTCATGGGTTCACATATAGGCTGGAAGTAGTCGCTCAAAAATGTTAAACCGTACAAAACTTGTCCCAAATGTCACATGACCTGATGTAGTTTGACGACAGAGATTCTCACACATCAAAAGATATCAATCACTTTCTGATAAAATATCCACATATTTATTCAAAAGACAAATGTCAAACAGCTGATCTGAACCTTTATGTCTCATAATTATCCACAGAGAAACCATATTTAAACAAACACAGTCATAGTCTAAGTTAAACATCCAAAACAACGTCCAAAACATCAATAAATATCCACATATGTGACTGTTCAGCACGAAACCAGGCATAAGTCGCGCTGAGCCGTTCAGAGCTACAGCCAAATTTAGGCTGGAAGGTGATTTGTTATTAGTGTTTACACCTTATCAAAAAACGGTACCTTAACACCTCTATGTTCACTTCCTGTGGTCATTACATTGAAATCCAATCAATAAAGGTGTTTATTGAGTCAATTATTTAAGCGGCGACAAAAGTTCAGGTATTGCTGAGCAAAGACAAAGACGACTTCCACCTCTTTTTGCCGAACAAAACGATCTCCGTTCCGTGGGTAAACACCCAAGTGTTTGGTACGAGGTAAAAGCTTATATTGAATGTTCTGTCCAATGGTGTAAGCCAAATGATTATAATACGTCACACTTCTGTCCTATTATTATAATATATAAAACTTCTGTGACATGTCCATCAGAGTGTCCTTTAACATCTGTCAACAATTTGTGTCAATCGGATACAAATTATTATGCGTTGCTAAGGACTTCCTACCCCAAAACAGTCCAAAACTTTAACGGACAATATCTAAAAATATGCAAATTGTAAAATATGTCCAAATGTGGATATTAAAATGACCATAACTTTGGTTCTACTTGTGATAGAAACATCATTTTTTCACCATCTTAAACCTTAGTTTCCACTCTACCAAGATAATACTGTTGTGCGGGCTACCCACTGGCCAGCGGATAGCCGCGGGTGACCCGCGAGTCGGGCGGGCTGGGTCGCAGTATTAATACATATTGCGGATGCGGGTGGGGCGGGTCAGGGACGATCAATACCCGCTGAGGTGTGTGTGTGTGTGTGTGTGTGTGTGTGTGTGTGCTCGGCTCGCGCATGTGCAAGCCCGTCACTTCCTGTTTTGAATGCTTTTTTATCCCAACTTTTTGTTATTTGTTATTAGCGCCAAATCTCCCTGAACACTCAGAGATAAGAGTGAAAATGTGGGACTTGATCAGGGAGAAGATTAAAACAGGCGATGCGAAGGTTGTACGGAAACGTTGTATGTGTTGGCTTTATAGAGTGATGATGTGGGTGGAGTCTATTTTATGTGCTGGAGTGCATATTGAGACGTTAGAAAGGAGGCAAAAATGATGCTTCATGACTTTTAACATTAGAAGCACAAGGTAAAGATGCTGCGAATGTACTATGTGAGTTTAGAGACAAATTTAAGCTCGCGGGTTGATAGAGGGCGGGTTGGGTTTATCCATACGTGACATCATGCGGGTTGGGCGGGGCGGGCCTAGCCACGTCTTGGGTTTGGGCGGGGCGGATTTCTGTAAAACCCCCTAACCGCGCATCACTACAAGCTACACAGATAACTCTGTTTGGATTTACAGACACTTATGCCTGGTTTTCGTGGTGGTGGGTCACATATGACCATTGCATCACTTAACAAGACCCACCTCTAATATCTGTTTTCATCTAAATATTTTCATTTATAATATAATGAAACACCAACCAATAAATGTTATTAAAAAGGTTTAAGAACAACATTTAATTGACTTCACGAAGACATTTTGTCAAAATCTAGTGGAAGTTTAAAGGGTTAAATAACTTCTGGTTCTATAGTCAAATATTTCTAAACAACTATGGCTGAAAAGACGACAAGCAGCAGCAAAACTAAAGTAAAAACTGTCTACGACCACGAAGAAGAGGAGCCAAGAACGGAACAGGACAAGGATGGGAATCACTACGACTTTCCAACTGGAAAAAGAAAAACAGGCTCCAAACTGATGCTAAGGTGGACATGTTTATAAAGACCAAATTATTATTATAACTATTATCTCTGAAATGATACATTTTTTACTTTTACTTTAGTGATTAGCATCGACTGCATCAGCTGAACAACATCTGTATATATTTATGGATTGATAAGATTAATTATTAAATACTTTATGAGTGATTAATTTCTCTGGGTTAAAGGTCACAGTTCATATTTCTGTGACTTTTATTTTTCATGAGCAGAGGAAGGATTTGACTCCAGTCACAGACAGAATAAAAGGAGACCCCTCCACACCTCCTCTCCTCCCCTCCTCCCCTCCTCCCCTCCTCCCCTCCTCCCCTCCTCCTCCCCTCCTCCTCCCCTCCTCCTCCCCTCCTCCTCCCCATCTCCCCTCCTCCTCTCTTCCTCCCCTCCTGCCCTCCTCCTCCTCTCCACCTCCTCTCCTCCTCTCCTCCTCCTCCCCTCCTTCCCTCCTCCTCCTCTCCTCCTCCCCTCCTCCTCCTCTCCACCTCCTCTCCTCCTCTCCTCCTCCTCCCCTCCTTCCCTCCTCCTCCTCTCCTCCTCTCCACCTCCTCTCCTCCTCTCCTCCTCCCCTCCTCCTCCTCTCCACCTCCCCTCCTCCTCTCTGTTTTTACTCAGCAGAACAAACAAAACCCTTCTCCTTAAAGTGACTAAAATGTCAGATTGTAGGTTTTGAAAACCTTGGCTTTACATCCACTTGTTCAGATTTTTT
>CM035791.1:50579831-50604831 GCA_020466265.1 Siphamia tubifer | reverse complement strand
CCCTTAGTAATCCAGCACGATTCCTGTCTGTTCCGAGTTTCCGTGTACCTGACCCGTTTCTGATTGACATCTGTCCGCCTGCCCCGTGTTCCGACCCCCGCCTGCCCGACTCCGTCTTCTGCCTGTGTTTGCCTGGTTCCGACTCGCCTTCGTCTGTTCATCTCGCCAGCCCCGATCCCGGACTGAACCCGACCAAGATAAGCCCAGTTCCCTACGGAGTAGAACCGCTACTCTGTTTTCACCGTACACCTATTATATTATATATATATATATATATATATATATATATATATATATATATATATATATATATATATATTTCACCTATTATAGACTTGAAAGACTCGTTTCTAGTAAACTGCTGTGCTCTGTACAGCTTTGAACTCATTCTTAATAAACTCTTTAAAACTGAGAATCTGTTGTTCCTGCGTTTGGGTTCACCGTAGGCTTGTGACAGTTAGTGACTAGTTTAACATAAGAACTTTGACAGACGCTCATATGAGTCATTTAAGTCACAGATTCTCCTGTTAAGACCAAGACGTTTATGTTCAATGGACTTTGTTCTGTGAAGAACCCAGTGAGGGTTATTAGATTGTAGCTTTCTGTAGAACAATACATTTTTACATTTAGTCACTCCTGCAATCGTCACACTTGTTCTGTTACAAACTGACCCTGGACCCTCATCAGACAAGGGACAAGTTATGTGGCCCTCAAAGTTTGGGGACCCCTGGGTTAAAGGATGAAACCGATGAGTAGGAAAAGGCTCCGTCCAGACGACTTCCATACGGGTTTAGTTTTGTAACCGTGTCAAAAAGATATTATGTAAAAATGGAAATGTTTCAGTAAAAAAACTGCTGTAGCCAGTTCCAACAGATACAATAGAGCCACGGTTCTCAAACTGGGGTCCACGGACCCCTAGAGGGATGTGGCGCATGTCCAGGGGGTACGCGAAATTATTCACGTTTTTTTTTTTTGTTGTTGTTTTTTTGTTTTTGCTGTTTATTTTGAAATGCGGAAGTTTTATTTTGTAGCGAGCGGGCGGAAGTAACAGCGCTGTTTGATGCTAGCTTGACTAAATTGAGACGGAGCGAGTCACAGGCTATTTTTAGCCACCCTGCAGCGAACATGGATCGATTTTTGTGTCCGCCAAGTTCCTCAAGAAGTGGTAAAAGAAATGACAATGAAAACGCGGGACATGACGGAGCTCTTCCGTCACACGCCCCCTACGACATCACCTATAAACACAGATCTGGCTGAAATTTGTCGTGATGGGACGGCAAAGGCCTCTGAGACTGCTTGCAGTTTTAATTCCCATTTGAGACCTTTTACCAAGAGACAAATACAAGAAAGAACTTGTACTGAAAATTCACCTGGGAGAGGTGCATTTGTAAAAAAAAAAAAAAAAAAAGAAGTAAGTTTAATGAATGTAAAGTGTGTGCATATGTGGATTAATGAGCCTGAAACATTCAGTCAGGAATAGACAGAAAGGTCACATTAGACAGAGAACGATGAAATGACATCAGTAATAACAAGGCACAGAAATACATACTAAATTAAAGCTTTGACAAACCATGGAGGAGTCTGAACCAATGTTTTATCCACATTAATAGTTCAACTAAGCAGAAAAAAAAACTAAAGTAGCCTGATAATTATTAGTCCATATACTTTTAGGTGTTGTGTTATGAACCGACAGATGATTATGAATGTGAAAAAACCATTCTCACTTAACAGCAGCAGATGAAAATGTGCATATATTTGCATGTTATTTTTAAGACTTTATGAAAATTATGTTAAAATTTGCAATACCTTTGGACGGAAACTTTTATCAGTTGCATTGTGTCGATTAAATCTATTCAAATAAGTTAAAAATTTCCTGCAAAAAGTGGAGTGAGTTTTCAGAGCGTCAGAACTCAGAAGGTGTATGAAGTGGATTTAAACCGATCTGAACCTTATATGAGCTCACCAACTGTCCTGCATACATTCATTAAAATCCACAATGTGGTTTTGAAAGACTCCTGGATTTCTATAAACCTTAAAGACCCAAACAGCCACTGGAAACCAGAACCATCTACTCAAACTAGTATTCACAGAATGTCTAATCTCACCCTCATTTTGTGCCAATTTCAAGTTTCTATCACAACCCGTTCTTGAATTAGAGCCAATAATGTGATTTTGCCACCTTGACCTTTGACCTTTTGCAATATTGATAATTTTGTTATGTGTATATATGTGTCAGTGTGTGTAATATTATGATAATATATCCAGAATTGATTCAGTTATAGCGTGATATGTCTATGTTTGACACAGTGTTAAACAAGTTAATTTTGCCACATGTCACCTTTGACCTCTGGAGATCTGAAAAACTATTGGTCGTAGATGATAACACCAATTATGAGAATTGTATAAATCTTCATTCCGCATCATTTGGTACCAATCTGAAAGTTCTGTGACCCTCTGTTCGTGAGTTATAATCTATAATGTGATTTTGATCTTTTAGTTAATTGTGACCTTGACCTTTGACCTTTTCTCAAATAGATCATTGCATCTGATATACATTAGCTATATGTATATGTCCATGTCATTTTACGATGATATCTCAAGTATCCATTGAGTTATAGCATGAAATGTCTCTGTGGACACACACACACACACACACACACACACACACTGATTTATTTGTTATTATTTTAGTTTTGGAGTTGACATTATTTATACATTATAGTATTATTTTAGTTTTCATTCATAGCATATGTCTCTATGGAAATACACACACACACAGCGATTACATTATTGTCACCAACCAATGTCTGAAATATTTTCTTCTTTGCTCATTTTGGGCTTTTTGTTTTTTCATTTTGTCGGTTCTCTTCCATGTTGTGTCATCACCTGCCCATGTACTTATGGTAAATGGTAAATGTTCTGCATTTATATAGTTCTTTTCCACCTTCATGATGCTCAAAGCGCTTTACATTAGCCTCTCATTCACCCATTCACACACACACTCATACACCAGTAGGTTTCTAAGGTCAAAGGTCAGTCCTACTGGGGGCCTAAGTCAGGGTTCAGTGTCTTGCCCAAGGACACTTCGACATGTGGACAGTCAGAGCCGGGACGCGAACCGCCAACCGACCCACTCTACCAACTGAGCTAATGTCTATACTATTGTTTAAAATGTTTTACATTTTATTTAAAATGATTTTAATTTCGATCTGGTCTAGGGACAAGAGTTGAAATTTTTTTTTTTTTTTTCTAACACTGACACATTTACAGCAATGTTCATTAATGTGTGCTGTCCCTGTTAAATAAATAAATAAATAAATAAATGTTGGGGCCAGATTAAAAACATGACTAACTGGTCATAAAAGAGTGTTTTCATCCGCTGTCATTGATCCAACTCCGTGTATTTTACTGATGAATCAATGTTGTAGAAAATGACCGTGTTTCCATGGTAACCACGGAGACTCTGAACGTCCAAATGGTTCATATGTGATGACCATGAAAAAAATTTAGAAAAATATGTGACACCAATTATTGACATGGATTGATATAATTAGTAGAAGCAGAGTTTGGATGCTTTAGAGCAGGGGTGTCAAACTCCAGTCCTCGAGGGCCGGTGTCCTGCATGTTTTAGAGATTTCCCTCTTCCATGTGATTCAGTTTAACCCGTTAACTCCTGAGATTTTAGCAATCAGTAAAAAAGTAAAAAAGAATTTAATTACATTTAAAAAAGCAACAACAAAAAACAAAAATTAATAATAAGCTAACAAAATAATTGGTAATATGAGCAAAGTAAGACACAAATAGCAGAAAACCAAAGAAAAATAATGAAAAATAAACAAAATGTAGGAAAATAAACAAAATCAGCAACAAAATGAACAAAAAACTAATACATATTTACAAAAATAAAAAATTATGTGGAAAATTTTGAAAAAAAAAGAAAAGTAGTATTAAAATTTGGCCCCAACAGTTTTAATTTTGCCTTTAAATGTATGTATATATATATATATATATATATATATATATATATATATATATATATATATATATATATATAAATGTTGCTCTTTGACACCTTTTCCATCCACAAAACTAAAAGGAAAATAGTTGAATTTTTCTGAATATTTAAACTAAATCATCCATTCACAATGCATCAGCGCTGACATTTAAAGAGTTAATAATCACCTCCTCATCAGACTGATAATGATGCAATGGGCTCCAGGTGGAATGGAAGAGGGGAACATCTAAAACATGCAGGACACCGGCCCTCGAGGACCTCAGTTTGACACCCCTGTTTTAGATGCTTTTGGATGTTTGAGTTTTTAGGCTGGAATAGAAAATGTCAGATGGAAAGACGATGGAAATGTGGGAGTTGCTTCAAAGTAAATATGGAAAATCTAAACATGTTTCGCTAAACCCACCAGTGACTCAAAACAAGAGTCTATGGAGCTTCAGTGTCATTCAGTTATAAGCCAATAAACCACCTACAGACTGTGGTTTGGCAAAGTCACTTCATTAACTTCAGCTCATTTACATAATAGAACAGTTTTTAATCAAACGTCACTGTCGTCTTCACTCTGTTTATACATGCATCCATAAGTCAACCACACTTGTGTTTTACTAGTGCTGTCTAAATAATTTACATTTTTAATTAGATTAATCACAGGCAGAGATGGTCAAAGTACTCACATTGTGTACTTAAGTAGAAGTACAGCCACTAGTGTGAAAAAAATAATCTGGTAAAAGTAGAAATACTTTATTCAACTCCTCTAGGTAAAAGTAAAAGAGTACAACTGCTATTAAAAGTTAATACTATCACTATGACGACCAGGTGTCACAGCAAATAAAGTTCCATCGCACAGTTTTTGCTGACGTCACCATGACAACAGCACTGAATACACTCATTAGTTCCAGTCCACAGATAACACAAGCACATACATGACATTTGTGCAGAAAAATTACCTGTGGTCACATGATGGGATGTTTTCAATGGATCCAGTGGGTTAGAAACGAAGGGAGATAAAGAAGAAGAAGAAAAAACAAGTTCAGTTAATGGTCAAAACTTTAATTATTAATCTAACCCACAGAAACATATCATACTATAACTCAATAAATATTTGAGATATCACAATGAAATTACATGAACATATACATATAGCTAATGCACATCAGATACAGTGATTCATTTGAGTAAAAGGTCAAAGGTCAAGGTCACAATGAACTAAAATGTCAAAATCACATTATGGGTTATAACTCCAGAACAGAGGGTCACAGGACTTTCAGATTTGTAATGAAGATTTATACAATTCTAATAATTGGTGTTATCATCTATGATCAATAGTCTGTGGAGGTCAAAGGTGACATGTGGTAAAATTAACTTGTGTAACACTGTGTGTGTCAAACATAGCCAAATCACGCTATAATATTACAATATTGGATATATTATCATAATATTACACACACTGACATATATATACGTATAATGAAATGATCATTATTGTCAAAGGTCAAAGGTCAAGGTCGCATTTAGCAGTAAGATGAAAATCACTTTATTGGCTCTAATGAGACATGAGAAATGAGACATTCTCTGAATACTAGTAGTAGTAGTAGTAGTAGTAGTAGTAGTTGTAGTAGTAGTAGTTGTAATAGTAATAGTAGTAGTAATAGTAATAGTAGTAGTAGTAGTAATAGTAGTAATAGTAGTAGTAATAGTAATAGTAGTAGTAATAGTAATAGTAGTAGTAGTAGTAATAGTAATAGTAGTAATAGTAGTAATAGTAGTAGTAATAGGTAATAGTAATAGTAGTAGTAGTAGTAGTAATAGTAGCAGTAGTAGTAGTGGTAGTAGTAGTAGTAATAGTAGTAGTAGTATAATATTAGTGTGGATCAGTAACAGAAGTTGTATTTGAGGTTCTGAACAGAAACAGTAGAACCAGTGGAACTTTGTGGTAGAGCTGTGGTGTGAAGGTCATCACAGCATTTGTACAAGTGACCCTACGGCACAATGGGAAAAGACTGTCATCAGCATGTGTGTGTGTGTGTGTGTGTGTGTGTTTATGTGTGTGTGTGTGTGTGTCTATGTGTGTGTGTGTGTGTGTGTGTGTGTGTGTCTGTGTGTGTGTGTGTGTGTGTGTGTGTCTATGTGTGTGTGTGTGTGTGTGTGTGTGTGTTTATGTGTGTGTGTGTGTCTATGTGTGTGTGTGTGTGTGTGTGTGTGTGTGTGTGTGTGTGTGTGTGTGTGTGTCTATGTGTGTGTGTGTGTGTGTGTGTCTGTGTGTTTATGTGTGTGTGTGTGTCTATGTGTGTGTGTGTGTTTATGTGTGTGTGTCTATGTGTGTGTGTGTGTGTGTGTGTGTCTCTTAGGGAGCGTTTGCTTTTTGCACTAACACCCCCAGCACCTCTAACCACCTCTTCCCATCTGTGTCTCTCAGTGTCCCCTCTGGGATGGCCTTAACAGCCCAAACTGAGAGAGGCTGAGGGAAAAAGGAGGAAGAGGAGGACATGTGAAGAGGGGACGTGAAGAAGACACTCGACTGTCGGTGAAAGCCAGACACCAAACCCTTCTAATCAGACGTGAAATCCTCCAAAGTGCAGTGGCATCAGTGGAGGATGAGTAAAAATATGAAGTATGACCTGGAATAATGAGCTATTGTATGGTCCTATACCACAGCATGATTACATTGTACAACCGCAATGGGTTTATGTTGCCTAGCAACCTGACTGTGTGATGCTAACATTGGTATCTGTACTAATGGCAGGAAATCAAAACCTAGGCAACAAGAAGTAAAAACATGTGACAAAAAATACCATGTTGAGGATAATTATCCTGGATGGTGTTCGTGTAGTTCAGACTGAGGATGAAAGTCACCAGGCTAATGCTACTAGTACCAACATGTACCTATTTTCAGAACTTTAATAGTATTATAAAGGAGGGATATTTTTATTTTTACCTCTGCGATGGAGGTTATGTTTTAGCGTGCATTTATTTGTACCATCTTTATTTATAAAAGGGCTTTAAAACAGACACAGCTGAGACAAAGCACTGCACACTACAAGAGAAAGGAGAACAAGGCAATTAAATACATCTAAAAATACAATAAAAAAGTACTAAAACCCAGGGTCAGAAACAATAAAACATTAAACAGAAGCGAAAGCAAGAGAAGACGAGCCACATACTCGTGGTTTGTCAGTACGATAACAAAAAGTTATGGACGGATTTTGATGAAACTTTCAGAGATGATAATGATAATGTGTCAAGGAACAAACCATTATGTTTTAAGTAATAAAGGTCAAAGGTCACAGTGAAGGTCAACAGTTCAAACACATCAGTGGTGATATCTCAGAATCCAGACCAGATAGTATCAGGTGTTTTTTTTCCTTCACTTCGTCTGACCTTCTGACCTCAGATGAGATAAGATGCTTCATATTTAACATTAGATCTAACATGTGACATTTGGTCGTTGTGCGACGTCACATAACGTCAGAGTGACGTCATACGTGGCCGAATATTGAAATGGACACTGAAGGACAGATCCACTCCCATGGATGGACAGGCTATAGATGAACGTCCATTTATAAATGAAGGAGGGGGGGGGGGGGCTGGTCCAGACACCAGACAGGCAAGGGAGGGGGTTCGGGGTCACAGGTCATTTAAAAAATATTTTAAAAAGGTCATATTTAAAATAAATAAATAAATAAATAAATCGTTCCGATTGTTTTGTTTCCAGTTGTTTTTTCACAGTAGAAAAATGACTGGAGGTGGAACAACACAGTTTACTTCTACTTCCTCATACATGTCCATGACGCGCTGATGAGGCGTCTGTGATTGGCTCAGAATGTGTGAAGGAACACTCCCCCCTCCCCTCTCACTCTATGTGTGTGTTTACCTTTACCAGAGTATCACCCAGCTAGGTTTTGTGCAGGGAAAAAAACAGTCTTTATTTCCACAGAGACACATGAACCAGTTTGATCCAACAGTTTTTTACAGTTTGTGCAGCAGCTACTGTGGCACCGTCTGCTCTTGTAGATGCTAATGCTACTTCAGATTCGCTGCAATGGGGGAGGGGCTTAACCCCAGGTAGGTGGGGCTAAAGTCTGATGTCAGATGGACCATCTTTTTCTGGGTCCCTGGTTCCTGTTGTTGTTTAGTGTGAATGCAGTATGCAGCCAGTGGAGGTGATGAACCACTGTTAAAGGAGCATGTGTTGGTAAGTCTGAGTGAGCCATCACCATGGTAACGCTGGGTGAGCCGTCACCATGGTAACGCTGGGTGAGCCATCACCATGGTAACGCTGGGTGAGCCGTCACCATGGTAACGCTGGGTGAGCCGTCACCATGGTAACGCTGGGTGAGCCGTCACCATGGTAACGCTGGGTGAGCCGTCACCATGGTAACGCTGGGTGAGCCGTCACCATGGTAACGCTGGGTGAGCCATCACCATGGTAACTGGGTGAGCCGTCACCATGGTAACGCTGGGTGAGCCGTCACCATGGTAACGCTGGGTGAGCCATCACCATGGTAACGCTGGGTGAGCCATCACCATGGTAACGCTGGGTGAGCCATCAGATTCCAAAAGGACAAAAGTGAAAAGTGGTTTTCAGCGGAATGACACCTTTAAACTCTCTAAGTGATTGCTAATGACCAATAAAAGGAATTGTTCGCGAACACGGAACACTAGTTTACAAATAAATTATGATCCAGATCCAAACCTGGGCAGACTGGTGCTGCTGAGGTCTGAGCTCTAACACTGATCTAGTTAAATGTGTTAGCGTTAGCATTAGCACAGACTGGTGCTGCTGAGGTCTGAGCTCTAACAGTGATCTAGTTAAATATGTTAGCATTAGCATTAGCACAGACTGGTGCTGCTGAGGTCTGAGCTCTAACACTGATCTAGTTAAGTTTTTTTGGTCTACATAAACTAAAAATGCAACAGAAGTGGAAAAACGTTTTCAGAAAACTTAAAAAATTTCACACAACCTCAAATATTATTAAATATAATATTTATAATTAATTAAGGCTGTCAAAATGAATGCATTAACTCAGATTAACCCATCATTGTGATTAATCTGACAAAAAATTTTCATGCAATTAAATGGAACAGTTGTCTTGCTTTTGTAGAATAAACACATTAACTGCATAAATAATCATATTTTTGCACGTTACAGATATTTTATCACTTTTCTGTTTTTTTTTAAATGTATTTTAGATGAGTTTTTGAATATGTCTGAAAAATCTTTGTGCTAGTGTATAATGTACACTGTGGTTTTTGAACACAATGAAAGTGTTTTAAGTGCGCCTTATAGTCCATAAAATACTGTACTTTATTGATCCTAAAGGGGAAACTCCGACTCAAGATGAAAGTGTTAAAATAAAAGAGTCATAAAGGCCAATAAAAAACCTAATCAATATAAATAACTATTAATACAATGTAATGACCAGTTAAGAAGGAATTAAAATGAGTTGTAGAAATCTATTTGATTTTTTCTAAATGCTCATAGTTAATCTTCATATTCTTTATATATGTTAATGTTCACCACATGTTTTTTTCTTCAGTAAAATGAGTCTGATTCTGCTTCTACTGAACCCACTTGAGAGAAAAAAAGCCTCCATACATAAAAATATATTATTCCTATATGTTTCCATTGCGCTTCCATCGAGGTGAATATAAATCACCACAGCAGACTGTCAGTGGAGACTCATTTAAACACTACTAACTGTTGTTGGCCTCATATTACAAATATGGTTAGCTTAGATTGAAACTGTGCTAAACTAAACACAATAGTCCTGTCACTTGGACCACAGTAACTAAAAATAAACAGCTGTTTTCAGAGATTGGCTACAGTACTGAGACCTGGGTATGGATCAGAAACCCACAAACCCCCGTCCCAGCGGCTGGACCCACTGCTGGGTCTGGATTACAGCTGCACAATAATATCATTTCAATATGGTCATGACAGTCGACACCGGGGTGATAGTCATAAGGGTGTGAAGTGGCAAAATTAACAATACAGTGGTACCTCAACTTATGAAATTAACTCATTCCTACGTGGTTTTGTTCTGTGAATGTTTCATAAATAGTCACATTTTAAATGTAAAAGACCTGATTGGTTCCAAGGCCCGCAATACTACCCCCTAAACCCTTTAAAAATTATAAAAGTATAAAAGTATACACATGTAGTATGAAATATGAGTTAAGAGTAAAAGAAAATGTAGATTTATTTTGGCCTCAGTGGGTAAATGTCACTGACTGGTTCATTTGAATGGTTTAATGTTTAATGTTCAGACATGTGGGTCATTTTCATACCGGACATGTGGGTCATTTTCATACCAGACATGTGGGTCATTTTCATACCGGACATGTGGGTCATTTTCATACCAGACATGTGGGTCATTTTCTACCAGACATGTGGGTCATTTTCATACCAGACATGTGGGTCATTTTCATACCAGACATGTGGGTCATTTTCATACCAGACATGTGGGTCATTTTCATACCAGACATGTGGGTCCTTTTCATACCAGACATGTGGGTCATTTTCATACCAGACATGTGGGTCATTTTCTACCAGACATGTGGGTCATTTTCATACCAGACATGTGGGTCATTTTCATACCAGACATGTGGGTCCTTTTCATACCAGACATGTGGGTCATTTTCATACCAGACATGTGGGTCATTTTCATACCAGACATGTGGGTCATTTTCATACCAGACATGTGGGTCATTTTCATACCAGACATGTGGGTCACCTTCAGTGGTGTTTGTTGACAGACGTTTGGTGGGTGTAGATCCAGGGACCATTGTCTTTAACGACTCTTCGTGATCTTCCTGGGGTGTGCGATGGCACGGCTGATGGAAGTTTTTTCTGGGTGTTATTTCCCGCGGGTTCAGAGGGTTTGTGGGGTTTCTTCAGTATGCCTTTTGTTGGTGCTGGTGCAGTGATAGCTCCTCCTCCTTTATTTTTTATCATCTCCTGTTTCACTTGTGTTGTTAACGCGGACTCTTCTTCTTTTCGTTCGCACCGGGGGTCACTTTCTTTGGGCTGGTGGTGGTGGGTGCTGTGGTGGGGTTTCGGTGGGTGCACTCGTGGGGACTCGTGGGGCAGTAGTGTCTCTGTCCTTTATGTGTGTATGGTTAGAACTCTGTGATGAATGAGGGTCAAAGGTCACCAAAAGCATCATGGGTAGCTCCCTCATAGCCAATGGGATGATACGTACAGTACGTACATCGTATTTATGTGTCAGGGTTTCAGTTTCCTTTCGTAAATAGAATTTTCTTTCGTATTCAGAGACGAAAAAATTGAGGTTGAGGTATTTCGTTGGATTATTCGTTAACTGGGTCTTTCGTAAAGTAGAGGTACCACTGTATATATTCATTCTGTTGGCTCATACCCCCCCCCCCCCCCCCAAATATTGTGCAGCTGTAGTTTGTATCATCTGTTGTTAAGTCTGTAAACATATGATGACATCACCTGTGATTAGAAACCTTCTGTACTAATGGATGGAGTGTATGTATACACACACATGTATGTTTATATGACTGACTAAAGTGTGACTTTGGAAGTGTGAGGATGAATGTAGGAGCAGAAGTGTGTGTGTTGGGGCGTCCCTTGGGCCAGGGGGGGGCAGGGGGGCAGGGGGGGTACCAGATGCACAGAGCTTCATCATCACAGCTAAAAATATACATGGACACACATGCCTCACTGATTCTCTCTCTGTCTCTGTCTCTCTGTCTTTCTCTCTCTCTCTCTCTCTCTCTCTCTGTTTCTCTATCTCTCTCTCTCTCTGTTTCTTTCTCTCTCTCTCTCTCTCTCTCTCTCTCTGTTCTCTCTCTCTCTCTCTCTCTCTCTCTCTCTCTGTTTCTCTCTTTCTCTCTCTCTCTCTCTCTCTCTCTCTCTCTCTCTCTCTGTTTCTCTCTTTCTCTCTCTCCTCTCTCTCTCTCTCTCTCTCTCTCTCTCTCTCTCTCTCTCTCTCTCTCTCTGTTTCTCTGTTTCTCTCTCTCTCTCTCTCTCTCTCTCTGTTTCTCTCTCTCTCTCTCTCTCTCTCTCTCTCTCTCTCTCTCTCTCTCTCTGTTTCTCTCTCTCTCTCTGTTTCTCTCTCTCTCTCTCTCTCTCTCCCCATATGTCTGTCTGTCTGTCTTTTACAGATAAGTGCTTCAGTATTTACATTCGTATTTCTGTCTCTCAGGACCTTATTCTTTGTTTTTTTTTCCTAATCTCTGTTCAACATCTGGCTGACATTGTCACTCATTCTTGTGTCGGTCGTTCTTTTGGGCAGATGTTGTGCTCTCTCTCTCTCTTTGTTCTCTCTCTCTCTCTGGTCAATAACCCCTCACCTTTTAAACATGACATTTCCACCCACACAAACCCACCAGTGACAACAATCATCTACTGCACAGGTGTCCAACATGCGGCCCAGGAGCCAAATCTACCCCCCCCCCCAAAAAAAAAGGGTCCAAACCCAATTTGCGAAATACAAAAATGGCACTGAATATATTGACAATCAATGATATAAAAATTATTTGTTAATTTCAATCATCATTCTTTTCACTTTATGTGTTTTCATTTCAGCAACTTTCACCTTGACTTTACACTTGGGACAAATGTACATTTTATCCATTCATTTGAGTTTTTTTGTTGTGGCCAATTTAAAAAATAAATAAAATTAAAACCTGCAGGTAGCAGCCGCAAACACTGCTGAACAACTGATGAAAGTAGTTTGTTAAGGCTCCAAACAATTACAAGGTGTGAGTTTTTTTGTTCCATGATGGTTTTGTTACGTAAATAAATCACTCATTCCAACACACACTGTTTTGAGAAGAAAGCCGTTTTAATTTCGTGACCCCAGGAAACCTGCCAGGACGACTTTCGCAGTCAAACCGCTCCTCATTTGCTCGTTCAATTCACTCATTTTGCGTCGCTCGCAGTCGCTGTCGCCTGAATCACCCCTTAGTCACCAGCGCATTTAGACAATGAATAGCAGCTGGTCGCTCAGATCAGTGTGAACGTACCATAAGTGGAGGGGGGAGGGTCTTAAAATGATATTTTTTATGAAAAATTTTCCATTTTATTTTTGGGCCACATGTCCCAGCCCTACTTGTGTTCTATATTTCATGTTCAGGGATGCATTCGTACGTAACTTCACTGACAAAGCGCTCAGACGTATGCAGTAAACGAAGCCTTTTAGTAAAAAATAATCATTTATTTTAGTGAAGCCTCTCTCTCATTGGCTCTGTTCACAGTTGGCTGACTCCCTCCTTTTCTACTCAATACAATAACTGCAAAGCAAGCGATTCAGCGACAAAAAACACCACAACACTTCCTGGAAAACAGCTCAGAGTGTGTGACGGAGCCTTATTCAGATGGTTTAAATGGAAGCCTCTCCAGTGAGCGTGCTAAGTCAACAACATTTCCCCCTTCCATGCTCTTTTGGAAAGGTGCCATCCCAGTGTCAAGAGCCTCGTGCTGCCTAAGACAACAGTGATTAGTGGCTTCAAATCAAACAGTCCCATCTGTGTTTGTCTGCAATGCATGACTGGAAAGAGACTTTTAGTGCAAGGGTCTCAAACATGCGGACCAGGGACCAAATGCGGCCTGCCGAAGGTTCTAATGCGGCCCCCCTGGGATGAATTTGTGGAGTGCAATAATTCCACAGTCAAGGCTTAGTTCAGGTTCCACATACAGACCATTATTATCTAGACCAGGACTGTCAAACACATGTTCTTCATTTTCCACATTCAGTTTGATTTGATTTTCAATGGGTCGGACCAACAACATGAAAACATAATAAGCTATAAATAATGACAACTACACATTTATGGCAGAAAAAAAACATTACATCATGAAAATACTTTTAGAAATAATGAAAATGTAAAAAATAAAATAAAATCATAAAATAATATTAATCATAATAATAATAAATTATTATTATGATTATGATTATTATTATTAATAAAATAAGGTTAATTTAATCAATACTGGATATATTATCATAATATTACACACACTGACGCATATATACATATAATGAAATTATCAATATTCCAAAAGGTCAAAGGTCAAGGTCACATCTAGCAGAAAGGTCAAAATCACATTATTGGCTCTAATTCAAGAACAGGTTGTCATAGGAACTTGAGATTGGCACAAAATAGGAGTGAAATTAGACATCATCTAAAATACTAGTTTTTCCAAGGACACATGAGTTTTTTTTCTGGTTATTTCCATCTTTTTTGTTTGTATAGTTAGAAAAAGAAAATAGTGTTGTGTTAGTATTTTGTATTAAATCAAAGACAAAAGTTTGTAGTTATTATTTACATGTTATTCTATTATTTTAGTGTAAAACAAATGTGTGTGAATGCGTCCCCTGTTAGAACAGGAGTTAGTTTCGAGTCCTGCTGTAGTGGATGAGCAGCTTCAGCTCAGTGAGCGTCCGTCATCTTATGTCAACTTTTCACATTACTGCTACACTTGTAAACTTTCCGGCATCACCACCATCCCATCACACCAGCTGCCCATTCCTCACCCTGGTTTTTATTTTCCACCTTCCCTGTCGTCAGTCAAGAGGAAATTATGAAAGAGAGGCAGAATCGAGGGGGGAAAAAAAAGAAGAAGAAGAGATGAAAGGGAAGAGGCAGAAGACGGGAGGCGACGGAAATAAAAGGAAATGAGACTAAATAATAAAAAAAAAAGAGGGAGTGAAGGGAAAGACAGATGAAAGGAAATGAGAAAAGACCATAGAAGTTAGAGGAGACAGAAGACAACAAAGGAGAGGAGAAAAGAGAGAAAAGAGAGCAGGAGGAGAGTTTTAATACGACAGCAGGACGCCCAGCAGACAGAAAGTTCCTCCAGTGGTGTTATAGAGTCACCTTTTCATCTTTGTGTTAAAGTCTGCACTTGTTAAACACTCTCAAACTGCAGCTCCTTCACATCAACAACTGCTCCTGGACAAGCCTCTTATGCAGCCCATTATCACTGTGTCTTTGAAAGAGGACATGTGAGAACTAATGTCAAATACACACGGGTTTTATATTTAGGAGTTATACAGGGTCAGGCCAAATGATCTGACACATCTGGAGGTTTAATAAAAAAAAAAAAAAAAATGAAGTAAAGAAACAAAAACATGGTTTTAGTTTTGAAAAGTACATATAATACCTTTTTTTTCATATGATGCCATTTTGTTTAGTTTATTAATGTGAACAGGAAGAACTGATTTCATTTTGGGGGTGATCGGGGTGGGGGGTGGGTGAGGGGGGGGGGTCTACCTTGGTGGAGGTCTGCGCTCTCAGAGTGCTTTTCTAGTTTATAATGCTATTGTGTTTTTGTTTATTTTTCAGTTGCTGCCATGAATTGGACTGGTGAGCATCACACTTTCATTGTGGAAAACAAACAAACAAACAAACAAACAAATCTGTAACTGCAACATAACGAGCGTTCTGTTTGCACACAAATTAACCCACAACAGCTCTGTGAGTAATCTAATTCAACATTTTAATTGTTGGGGAGGACTAGTTTATACATAAGTCAGAGTTATTATGGAACTAGTATTCACAGAATGTCTAATCTCGTGTCTCACTATTTTGTGTCAATCTCAAGTTTCTATGACAACCTGTTCTTGAATTAGAGCCATTAATGTGATTTTGATCTTTCTGCTAAAGGTGACCTTTGACCTTTTGCAATATTGATAATTAGATTATATATATATATATATATATATATATATATATATATATATATATATATATATATATATATCAGTGTGTGTAATATTACACAAGTTAATTTTGCCACATGTCACCTTTGACCTCTGGAGATCTGAAAAACTATTGGTCGTAGATGATGACACCAATTGTGAGAATTGTAGAAATCTTCATTCCACATCGTTTGGTACCAATCTGAAAGTTCTGTGACCCTCTGTTCTTTAATTCTAACCAATAGCATGATATGCCTCTGTGGACACACACACACACACACACACACACACACACACACATACACACACGCACACACACACACACGCGCGCGCGCGCGCGCGCGCACACACACACACACACACACACACACACACACACACACACACACACATGGTGATAACAATATTGTTATTCAACCAATGTTGGGTGAGAATAAAAATGAATCCACAACAACACTGTTGATTAATCTGATTAAACAATTTAATTGTTTGGGAGCACTAGTTAATCCATAAATCAGAGTTATTATTTAAATAATGCATGTAGAGGGTGTTATTGTGAATGTTGGGCTGGTCCAATGGTCCATTAAAGTGTTTCTAGTAACAGTATAAATGTTGATCGTCTCAGTAAAACAACTTTTAAAGCAGCAGCTCATGTGTTATTGTTGGACAACTCTTTTAAATGTGTCTATTGTCACTTTATGCAAAAAGGAAACCTGTCCACGACCTTTAAAGTACTGAAGTACAGGATCATGTCCAGCCCAGACAGAGGAGTCCTCACAAGGACACAGTTTAAGTCCAACACGTTTCAACTGTTTTCAATGGATCTTGTAAATTTTGTGCAAATCCTCAAAGCTATAAAGTAGATGATTGTCATTCTACATATCCATAACTTCTTTAATCCCCTCTGCCCAGATTGTAGAGCCAGGGTCACCTCTGCCCGCACTAAAATAATTAGAAATACTTTACTGCATTGCTAATCATTTCTGTCACAGACATTTATACAGTTTCAACTTTTCAAAGGTTAACTGAAGCAAAAGTTAAAGACATTCAGTATCTCACAGAAAACTGACAAATAGTTCAGACCACACAAGTCACGTCCACCTACGCTGGTACACTTCTAC
Source organism: Siphamia tubifer (assembly GCA_020466265.1). Taxonomy (NCBI): domain Eukaryota; kingdom Metazoa; phylum Chordata; class Actinopteri; order Kurtiformes; family Apogonidae; genus Siphamia; species Siphamia tubifer. The sequence goes on along the minus strand of CM035791.1, from coordinate 50,588,026 downwards.
CGTTTATGTTGTTACATTTGTTACATTTGTAAACCTTAATATATTTAAAATACTTTCATACAGTCGAACTTACACATAGTTCAATACCACACAAATTCATATATATATATATATATATATATATATATATATATATATATATATATATGTGTGTGTGTGTGTGTGTGTGTGTGTGTGTGTGTGTGTGTACTACCCCCTCAAACAAAATTTACAGATTTTCTATGAAATATGTGTTAATAGAAAATGTAGATTTAGATTTTAGCCCATCCAGGCTAATGTGGGTGTGTGGGACAGAAAAGTTGATCCAGGTCTGGGTCAGAATGAGGATGCATCAGTCTGGTGGATCATGTTTGTGTTTATTTCATGTGTGCCTTATGTCCTCTCTTATATTCTATATATATATATATATATATATATATATATATATATATATATATATATATATATATATATATATATATATATATATATATATATATATATTTCTTTTATTATATCCTCTATTTTTTAAATATTTTTAATCTTCTATTTGAAACCTAGAGCTGCTACTCAGAATTTCGTTATGCCTGCATAATGACAATAAAGATTCTTGATTCTTGATTCTTGAAATCTTCAGGTAGTCCACTGTGTTTTCCAGTGAGCGTACGTTGGCGAGCAGGACTGATGGAAGCGGCGGTCTGAACGGGTTAGCTCTTAGCTTAGCTGGAAATCCACTGCCACAGATGCACTCCTACTTCCTCTGGCTCCGCCTCCACAGACATGGGAGGGTTAGGGTTAGGGTTAGGGGGGAGACTTCGCTGTAGGACGCTGGATCTGACCCGGCGTAGCAGACCCAGGTTCTGTAGAACAGTCCACGTCTCTGGGTTTGAGGAGTCCAAGTTTGGACCAATTGTGGTTAAGCTGATGATAGTGTGTGGGTCATATACTGTTCTGCACCGTTGGGCTCAACTGTTGATACTAACAGCGCTGGTCTAGGTGGAGAAATGAGCGTTAAAGTGTGTGTGTTACCATGGAGACAAACAGGGCGACACCATCGACCTGTTTATTGTCATGTTATAATACGTACTGTAATAAAGTTTAAACGAACACGCTGGGAAAAAGTGAGGAAAATTTAAATATTTGCCAAATGCATCATCTACAGACCTTTGTGGTGAAAAGTTGTCGAAGTAGAAACATTGATGGCAGAACAGACACCGTAAAGACGACCACAAAAAGTAAGCACACTAGCTCAAGTTTCAACAACATGAACCAAATTTCTTGGGCCTTTATATCAGGGGTTCTCAAACTTTTTTGGCCCAGGTCCCCCTTGGAGGGGTGACATTTTTCCATGTCCCCCCTCATCCTCGCGATACTGAAAATGATAAAAAAACCATTTCAACAATGATTATTATGAAACAATGATAACCTTTTTTAATAGTGCTTTTGTGCAAACCAGCCACATTTTCAGGTATTATAATATAAATGAACACTTCAGAAACAACAATTTTAAATAATTTTAAAATAATAAACGGAACAAAAGACACACAAAACTGTGTGTGTGTGTGTGACAGACAGACAGACAGACAGACAGACAGACAAACAGACAGACAGACAAACAGACAGACAGACAGACAGACAGAGACTTAATGAGAGTAATGATCTTGTCAAACTCAATATAACTATCAATGTACTTTCTCTTTTTAGGGTTAGGGCGTTTGTTTTTGTCATTGTCATTTTCATTGTCATTTCTTTTACCACTTCTTGAGGAACTTGGCGGACACAAAAATCGATCCATGTTCGCTGCAGGGTGGCTAAAAATAGCCTGTGACTCGCTCCGTCTCAATTTAGTCAAGCTGGCGTCAAACAGCGCTGTTACTTCCGCCCGCTCGCTACAAAATAAAACTTCTGCATTTCAAAATAAAACAGCAAAAAAAACCCACAAAAAACCATGAATAATTTCGCGTACCCCCTGGACATGTGCCACGTCCCCCTAGGGGTCCGCGGACCCCAGTTTGAGAACCGTGGCTTTATGGGGTCCAGACAGAGACTGCCTCTAATCCATTGTGCACAGTGAAGAGGAAGTACTTTATGAATCCAATGTATTATTATTATTATTATTATTATTATTATTATTATTATTAACAAACAAACTATGATTCGAGCTTTTTGAGTCATATCTGAAAGCGTCTCCACTGGGTCCATGTGTTAAAACGCCAGCGCTGGATCAGATTTGTTTGCAGCTTTAGTTCTTTTTGCAGTTGGAGCATGCATGAGAGTGTGGAAATGAAAACATTAGAATGGTCAAATATACACAACTGTACTAATAAACGCTGAGAAAACACAGGATTGGAAAGTTTACACAGGGCTTTGACACATCAGTCACTGAACTTCTGCAAAACTGAGATAAAAAAGGCACTTTATTAGAAAAATTGCCGGGGCTTTATTATGTGTACACTTTATGCAATTGTTTATTTATCTGAATCCTCATAATCTGTCGCCATAGAAACAATATATAGTCTGTCTCACATGAAGACTCAACACCGAATCCCTAGATACAAGATGTAGGTGCTGAGCTCAACAAGGCGAAACGGTAAAACACACACACACACACACACGTTTACATGTCTCATGGGGACCAAGTTTGTAATGAAGTAGCCGTTGGGTAGTGAGTGTAAACAATTTTTAAAAAAAATAAATAAAACAAAAAAAAATAATAAAAAATAATGATAATCATAATAATGACAAGATTAGAAATTTTTTAGAATTAAATAAAAACTAAATGAATAAAACAGAATTTATGAATAAAAAATATAATCATTTAACAATAAATAAAAATAAATAATATTTGTAAAGAAATTATGACAAAAAATAAACTAAATAAATAAATAATTAAAAACATATACAGAAAAATATGTTGTTGTTTTTTTTTAAAGTAAACTGTAAAATATTCAAACATGTTTCACTTTGTACATGTTTCCCTCATGATTTACGGGGACTTCCGGAAAAAAAACTAAAGGAATGTATTATTAGGGCCACATCATTTATATTTTACTAGTGAGGACTTAAATTTATATTTAACCCCTGTGGGGACCTGAATTTTGGTCCCCATAGTGGTCCCCATGGTATGAGTGTGTAAACATATCAATGTCCCCATAAAGATATAAATACACACACAGACACGTTTAAATGCCTGATGAGGACCAAGTTTGTCATCAAGTTACCATTGGGTAGTGAGTGTAAACACATATATATTTTTTAATTTTTTTATTAAAATAAAATGAAAAAATAATACTAAAAATTTGAAAACTAAACAATTTTTTAAATAAATGAATAAATAAAAATAATTAACAAATAAAATAAATGAATTAAAATAAATAAATATAGTAATAATAATAATAATAATAATAATAATAATAATAATAAACTTAAAAATAATAAATAAATAACTTATTTAATAAATAAACACATCTTCAAACCTTTGATGATTAATGTATTTATAGGGCCACATCATTTCTTTTTTTACTAGTAGGGACCTTTATTTATATTTAACCCTCATCTGGACCTGAATTTTGGTCCCCATTGTGTCAGAGGTCCCCATGTCGTAACTATGTAAACATATCAATGTCCCCATAAAGACAGGATTACAAACACACACACACACACAGAGCCAGTCACTGATGGATTTGAAGGATTTTCCACCTCTTCTCTTACACCCAGATGCTTGTGCAGCGTGTCTGTGTGAAGCTTGACACTTTTTGCTGGTATTATTTGGAGCAGTACTGGAACCGAGCCGTGTTGTTGTGGAGTCCCCATGAGACTACGTGTCTTTACCAGCACCAAACACACTCAGTTTTAGGTCTAATGATGCGTTCGCTGACCTTTGGAAGAACGGACTCTGGTTTAACCTTAAAACTTTTTTCAGTTTTTGCCTAAATTTATTTCAGAGCATCAACACAGCTCTAGCGGCCATTTTTACACTTGAGGGGTTCAGAAGTTAAACAGAATCTCTCCACAATCTCTACACTAAACTCATTTTCTTCTGCACTGGTGTCCTCTTCTGGCCTATTCTATTACATTACATTCTATTTTGTACTATCGGGACATCCACGGTTGTGGTGCTCGGTGCTGATTGTTTAATTTTTTGTTTGTTTTTTGTTTTTGTTTTGTTTTTTGTTTCTCCTTTTGTGCTGGTTTGGTTTTCTCCTCTTTTTCTGATCTACTTATTTATTTATTTATTTTATTGATGGACAGTTGGTGGTTGTAATAACACATCACCTTACAGTCTTTAATTACAATAGCACCGCCTGTTGGTTTCTGTCCCCGTTCGTCCTGTCCGTCCTGTCCAGTCTTTGTTTCCTCCTCACATCACTGAGGTGCAGCACTGCCCTCACTGGGTTCTAAGGGAGAGTTCTAATGGGGGATGTCTGCTCAGCTTTCGGGGAGGACCGATGATGGTCACACACATGCACTAAATAGTCTAGTATATGTCTGCAAGACTGGAATATGTACTGATCTGAAACAATGTTGACTCCCCCTCTGTGGGGTTAAAAGATATAAAAAATAAATAAATACATGAATAAAATAAGTGAATGAATAGAAAAATAAAATAAAATAAAAAATAAGAGCAAAATGCAAAAAAATTAGAAAAAGGAAAGAAAAAAAAGGAAGAAAAAAGGGAAAAGAAGAAGAAGGAAGGGAGGAAAAAAGAAAACAATAAACAACAACAAAAAAATATTTGTTACCTACTTTCCTATCTGCTCATTTGTTTTTAGTTGTTTTTTTGTTTTTTTTGTATATATGTCTATGTTTAGTACTTCAGTTATTGATTAGTGGTATTGTTATTATTGTTATTGTTATTATTTTATTTATCATCATTTTTGTACTATGCACTATATTACTATAAGATGAATTTAGGTTATTGGGGAAGTGAAGAAGGGGTAGAATTAAATAAGCTTATGCTTCATCCTACTCCTTTTCGGACATGTCATTGTTATTATTATTATTGCTGTATTGATTATTGTTGCACTTTGCACATGTTCGAAATAAATAATTCAAATCAAATCAAATCAAAAAAGAAGTCCACACTATCTTCAGTGAACGTTTGGGTTGGACCACCCATCTGTCCATCATTCTGGAATGAATGATTATTATTGTTAAAAATGGGTGTGTAATGACTGTAATATTGTCCAGGTTGTTTTGCTGCAGGTCAGTGGTTGAAGGTTACATAAAGTTTAATTATGTAATGTTAACTGTGTATGCTGTGTACATCAAAAACCTCAAGACTGTTAAATATTGCACAATTTTTTGGCAGTTTAGGGAACATGTTTATCTTATTTAAATAGTGCTGATATTTCTTTCATATCTTAATAAAAAAAATACTAAATTTTTTTGTACAGATGCATTAAAATTGGCAGTTTAAAAACAATCTTTAAAAAAAAAATCACGATAACAATTGAGATCAGATGATAGAAGAAAATGTATCATGATAATTTCTCTTTCCCATAATGCCCAGCTATATGTTCAGGTTCACGTTCTTTAATTAACTCCCCTGGGTAGATTTGATATGGACTTTCTGAAAGTAAATGGAAGAAATGTTGAAATACATGATCTGTTTGTTTGTCAGTTGATCTGTAAAGGGATTTTCCAGTATCCAGAGAATATCTGTGAATAATCTTAATAATGTCAGGTCTAATCTCTACCTAAGATCCTCCACACATCACATCATCTTACAGTCACACACACTAATCTGACACTAATCTAACAACTGACACCACCTGAGGGCGGCTCAGGTCTGATCAACTTCCAAACTTGGGTTTTTAACAACACTTGACAACTGTTGGGTTTGACTTGAACATCCTTTATCCTTCATGTGTTGACCACAGAGCAGCTGCACAAGTTTGAAGCTCCTCCCACATGACACTTCAACAGGACATGATGGAGCACATTCACACCTAACTCACTCTGTATTCACATTAGAATATATCTGTATCTATATCTATATATATATATATATATATATATATATATATAGATATATATATATATATAGATATATATATATATATATATATAGATATATAGATATATATACCGTAAATTCCGGACTATAAGCCGCTACTTTTTTCCCAAACTTTCAACCCTGCGGCTTTTTCAGTGATGCGGCCAATTTATGTAATTTTTCTAACGGCCGCCAGCGGCGCTCGAGTAGAAAAGGTCAGATTTAGACCGGTGGAATATATGCGTTGAAATAGACTGAATGAAAAAGGAGGGGCGGAACAAACGCGGGGTGACGGGTTTAAGTGGGGACCGGTAAAGCTGAGGGACAGACAAAAAAAAGGTGAAGAGGGGGTAAAAAGTTGCTTAAAGAAAAACCCGCGGCGGTGTGTGAGAGAAGACAGAGGCTCGACCAGACCCTGTGGATTATTTTTGCACGTTGGCACGGAGGAGTTTGACCTGAACTCTCTGCCAAAGATTAAAGTTATCACTGACTCTGCGATAGATGAGGCGAGGCGGCGACCAGCCACCTGTTTGTGGATGCGGCGGACATTTTTCCCTCCCTTACCTTTGGAAATATACACTTTTTTTTCCTTGGATTACTTTCAACGGGACCCGGACTCTGCAGGTCTGCATCAAACCTTAAGTATCATTTTCCCTTCATTTTGCCGGCTGTGATTTTTGGACTGTGGACTTTAATGAAGGACATTTGGTTTCATTCGTGGGACTTGAAGTCGGGTTTGGGTTAATTTTGTGTTTGTGTTACATGTTTTAATGTGGGCACATGCGGCTTATATACAGGTGCAGCTTGTGTATGTACAAAATCGGTTTTCCTCTTAAAATGTGGTGGGTGCGGCTTATAATCAGGTGCGCTCGATCGTCCAGAAATTACGGTATATATATACAGGGTACGATTTGCTGGCGGGGGGATCACCCCCTCTCTGGTTTTGATCATCACCATTCGGGTCCATTAGGGTCCACTGATTGTGCCTGGGCCCCATGTGGATCCCTCCTCCGCCACCACTTTCATTGGACCATGAGGTTTCTGGGAGACCCTCTGACTCATCTCTGCATTAGACTCCTGTGTTTCAAGACGGGTCAGGTGGACATCACAGTTGACCCCTGGCACCTGTCGTACATGAGCCGCTCCCTGCCACGGTGACACGATGTGGTTCTCCAGGGGAGAAATGGTGCAGCGAGTCCAGAAAGTGGTGAAGTCCAGGCGGAGGGCGCTGTAAAGTGTCTGCCCGTCCATCCATCCATCCATCCATCCATCCATCCATCCATCCATCCGTCCATCCATCCGTCCATCCATCCGTCCATCCATCCATCCGTCCTTCCGTCCATCCATCCATCCGTCCTTCTGTCCATCCGTCCTTCTGTCCATCCGTCCATCCGTCCTTCTGTCCATCCGTCCATCCATCCATCCGTCCATCTGTCCATCCGTCCATCTATATCTATTGCATCTATTGGTGTAGACCAGGGGTCTGCAACCCTGGTCCTAGAGGGCCGCTATCCTGCATGTTTTAGATGTTTCCCTCTTCCAGCACACCTGACAGACATTATCAGTCTTCCGCACAGCTTGATGATAGGCTGATCATCTGAATCAGGTGTGTCGGAAGAGGGAAACATCTAAAACATGCAGGTTAGCGGCTCTCTTGGACCAGGGTTGCGACCCCTGGTGTAGACTATGAGACAATTATAATAATAATGGATTAGATTTCTATAGCGCTTTTCAAGGCACCCAAAGCACTTTACATTATTGATCCATTATTCATTCACTCTCACATGCTCCCTCTGGTGGTGGTAAACTACACATATAGTCACAGTTGCCCTGGGGCAGAGTGACAGAAGAGTGGCTGCCATATCGCGCCTATGGCCCCTCTGACCACCACCGAACATTCATACGCATTCATACACCAGTGTGAGTGACACTGGAGGCAAGGAGGGTAAAGTGTCTTGCCCAAGGACAGAGCGGGAATCGAACCGCCAACCCTTCGGTCAATGGACGACCCGCTCTCCCAACCAAGCCATGGCCGTCCCTATGAACAGTTATGAACAGTTATGCTACAAGGCTAACGATATGTAGCTGGTGTCAGGTTTCATTGCACGGCCTGTGTGAGTCAGAACGTATGATTCAGTGACATAATGGCAGCGTAGAAAGTGATGTTAACCCTTTAACCCCTGATGTGTCTGCGCTGACATGTTCTGAATGGATGGTT
>CM035791.1:50572331-50574831 GCA_020466265.1 Siphamia tubifer | reverse complement strand
TACTGGCTTTGACACACACACAATTAAAAGCCTTATAACCCAGAGTTCTTCATATATGGATTCATTAATGTCACCTAAAAGTGGTTGGGAGAGATTATTGTAATCAGTGTGTGTGTGTGTGTGTGTGTGTGTGTGTGTGTGTGTGTGTGCGTGTATGTGTGTATGTGTGTGTGTGTGTGTGTGTGTGTGCGTGTATGTGTGTATGTGTGTATGTATGTATGTATGTATGTGTGTGTGTGTGTGTGTGTGTGTGTGTGTGTGCGTGCGTGCGTGCGTGCGTGCGTGTGTGTGTGTGTGTGTGTGTGTGTCCACAGAGACATATGCTATAACTCTTTGAATTTTCAAACTCTGTTGTTTTGTTATGTTTTTGTTTTGTTTATATCATTATTTGTTTATTTGGTATGAACATATAATTTATTTGTTGAATTTATATAGGATTGAACTGAAAGGATTGTTCAAATCAGATCGTGTGAGGTGACAATATGAGGGCATGCGTTGGGGCATAGGAAGCAGAATCTATTAGATTATTGGTTTGTAACAGAGGGGTGAGAGTTTAGAAGTTTTACTTCTTCTCACTCCTTTTCAAGTACAAAAAAAATTATGACCAACATGATTGATTTTTTCATGATTTTGTGTTCTTGAAATAGAATACAATTGAATACTTGATATATAAAAAAAAATTTTTTGTAAATGTTCCTCTCGCCCCATGTGGGCGGTGTCTCCTTCAGACTCGGGTCCTCTACCAGAGGTCTGGGAGCCTGAGGGTTCTGTGCAGGATCTTAGCTGTTCCTAACAATGCGCTCTTTTGGACACAGATCTCTGATGTTGTTCCTGGTATCTGCTGGAGACATTGTCCCAGCTTGGGGGTCACTGCCCCTAGTGCCCCCATCACTACTGGTACCACTGTTGCCTTCACACTCCACATTTTCTCTAACTCCTCTTTCAGCCCTTGGTATTTCTCAAGCTTCTCATGTTCTTTCTTTCTGATGTTGCTATCACTGGGGACTGCTACATCTATCACCACCACTGTCTTCTCATGTTTATCCACCACCACTATGTCAGGCTGATTGGCCATCACCATCTTGTCAGTCTGGATCTGGAAGTCCCACAGGATCTTGGCCTGTTTGTTCTCTGTCACCTTTGGGGGGGGTCTCCCATCTTGACCCTTGACCTCCAGTCCATACTCTTTACAGATGTTCCTGTACAGTATGTCCTCTACCTGGTTATGCCTCTCCATGTATGCCTTACCTGCCACCATCTTACACCCTGCTGTGATGTGCTGGACTGTTTATATATATATATATATATATATATATATATATATATATATATATATATGCACATCAGATGCAATAATCCATTTGAATAAAGGTCAAAGGTCAAGCTCACAATGAACTAAAAGGTCAAAATCACATTATTGGGTCTAATTCAAGAACAGGTTGAGATTGGCACAAAATAGAGGAGAGATTAGGTATAGTTGTGAAGGTGTTTAATAAAGTTTGACTGAATGCACTTTATAATCCAGTGCGCTCTACAGGACAGAAAATATGGTATTTTATTTTGAAGGAAGACAAAGTGCAGTGGAAGGAAAATCAACTCTTCCCACACGAGTCGTAGACAAAACATCACAAAACATCAACCCTAACCCCTAACCCTAACCAGGCACAGGGAGGACCACGGGTCAGAGAAAATGAAGGGTGGTGGGAGGACCTGCACACATTAACACACCTCTCTTGTTTCCTTTGACTATATTTATACTTTTTTGTTCTTACCCTAACATTCCCATCCTCTTCTTTCCATCCATCCTTTTATCCTTTCCCTACTTTGTTACTTGGATATTTATTACCCCCTCTGTGTGACCCTTTTTCTGTTTTTGGTCTTTGTCCTCCTTTCCCCCCTTTTTTCTTAATTTTTCACCCTGTGATTTCTTCTTTTCTTACTTCCCTCACCTGCTTCTTCTTTCACCCTTGTTCCACGTCTGTGCGAGATAAGAAATCTTGCAAAAACACGAACCATAAATACATACGCTGCCCGACAAAAAAAAATAAATAGAGTCGCACACGCAGTATTAGACTGCACCACCGTTGGTTTGGATTATGGAAGACATTTACTTTGACATCTTTTCTGTTCATGTTGTGTCACAATAACGTTGATTCTATTTTTTTTCCATCCATAGTTGCATTAACTTTTGATTATTGATGAAGGAAAAATCAGACCACTGCATCAACTCTTCATCATCCCAAATGAGAGTCTGGACTCTTTGGAGGATAATGAGTAGGTTTGAGTCACGACTAAGATGACATCGCAATTTCAGCTGGAGGGCAGGGAGTAACCATGGAGACTGTTGCTATGGAGGAAACCATTGAAGAGAGTGTTTATTGGACTGATTCAGGGGTCATTTACACCAGGACAATCGCGGTTAAATACAACAGCATATTTTATCAGAAGTTCCTTTCCTTTACACGAAGCCGACAACATCAGGGTGTGAATACGTACAAAT
>CM035791.1:50564831-50567331 GCA_020466265.1 Siphamia tubifer | reverse complement strand
CAACATTACGTGTCGTATTTGTGTCGTCATGAAGCAGGGCGGGCTCCAATCCCGCCCCTCGCGATTTGATTGGTCCGACCCAGTTGGGATTTTCAGATCATAGGCTGTCTAGTCTGTCTCTCCGTAGCAAATACCATTTGCGGCCACTGGGGACAGACTAGATCCTAGGCTAACAAAACCTCAATACAGTCACTAACCATTATTTAAAAAAGAGCAATAGGGATTATTCACAACGTTGGCGACCAGGAACACTCAAACTCATTATTCCTACAGTCCAAATTACTTACATTTATGAACATTGTGGACAGATCAAACAGATCAAATTATATATAAAGCTTAAAAAATTATCTATTACCAACAAATATACAGAGATTATTCAGTATTCAAGAAGGAGGTTATAATTAAAATTCACATAGTACGTACAATTACGAAAGGGTTTTTGTGTTTCAGTTAGTGGGGTGAAACTGTGGAACAGATTCAACATAGAGTTAAAGTAATGTTCAAACATGAAGCAATGTAAAAGGACGTAGAAAGACACAGTTACAGGGTTGAGGGAGGTGTTATAGGGATGGAAAAGTATAGGGTATGTATTTATATGTATAAGTATATATGTATAAGTATGTATAAGTGTGTGTAAGTATATCTGTGTGTGTAGGTATGTATGTATGGTAAATATGGGTATATATGTGTGTATATGTATGAATGTGTGTTTACATATGGATGATTATTATTGTAATTAATGTATAATGAGAAGGGGTGGGAGTTCATAAGCTATGCTTCTTCTCACTCTTTTTCGAATATGTATTAAATGTTGTATTTTTAAGTGTGTGTTTGTTTTTGGATATTTCTTTCTTCTGTATTTTTTTATATCTTTATTTTTAAATATTTTGTTTTGACATTCATATTTGAAATGAATCCATTAAAAAAGGAAAACCAAGAAAACATCACTGTTATCAGGGGTGTCAAACATGCGGCCCGGAGGACAAATGCGGCTCGTCGATAGATCCAATGCGGCCCCTGGGATGAATTTACATTGGTTGTTGTGGGGACTGTAGGCACAAAATGTCAGCCAGTCTTCTGTCAGTCTGTTCCAGGACAACTGTAGATACATATGAAGTGTTAAAACCACAGGCTATGCTGCTGTCATCTCTCCAATTCTTAGGGTTAAGAGAAACTAGATTAAAAATATATCAAAGGTGTCATTCCACTGAAAACCCACTTTTCTCCTTTTAGAATCTGACGGCTCACCCAGCGTTACCATGGTGACGGCTCACCCAGCGTTACCATGGTGATGGCTCACCCAGCGTTACCATGGTGACGGCTCACCCAGCGTTACCATGGTGATGGCTCACCCAGCGTTACCATGGTGATGGCTCACCCAGCGTTACCATGGTGATGGCTCACCCAGCGTTACCATGGTGACGGCTCACCCAGTGTTACCATGGTGATGGCTCACCCAGCGTTACCATGGTGATGGCTCACCCAGACTTACCAACACATGCTCCTTTGACAGTGGTTCGTCGCCTCCACTGGCTGCATACTGCATTCACACTAAACAACAAAAGGAACCAGGGACCCAGAAAAAGACGGTCCGTCTGACATCAGATGGACTTTAGCGTCACCCACGGGGGGTTAAACCTGTCCCTAGCAGCGATTCTAAAGTAGCATTAGCATTAGCATCTACAAGAGCAGACGGCGCCACAGTAGCTGCTGCACAAACTGTAAAAAACTGTTGGATCAAACTGGTTCATGCGTCTCTGTGGAAATAAAGACTGTTTCTTTTACTGCACAAAACCTAGCTGGATGATACTCTGGTAAAGGTAAATACATACACAGAGAGAGGGGAGGGGGAGTGTTCCTTTACGCATTCTGAACCAATCACAGACACCTCGTGACCCCGTCATGGACATGTATGAGGAAGCACCGGTAAACTGTTGTTCCACCTCCAGTCATTTTTCTACCGTGAAAAAACAACTGGAAACAAAACAATCTGAACGTTTTTTTTTTTAAATAGAACCAACACACAATGAATTCAATAACAATGAAGAACACAGTAATGTTAATGAAATAAGCATGGAATGACACCTTTAACAATAATCCAAGTTACCCTGTAAACTGAATTTAGGGGGACACTAGCCCAGCGTTCACTTCTTAAATATACGATGCGTTCGCCTCCTGTAGAGCCACAGTTCTCAAACTGGGGTCCACGGACCCCTAGGGGGACGTGGCGTATGTCCAGGGGGTACGCGAAATTATTCAAGTTTTTTTTTTTTTTTTGCTCTTTTATTTTGAAATGCGGAAGGTTTATTTTGTAGCGAACGGGCGGAAGTAACAGCGCTGTTTGACGCCAGCTTGACTAAATTGAGACGGAGCGAGTCACAGGCTATTTTTAGCCACCCTGCAGCGAACATGGATCGATTTTTGTGTCCGCCAAGTTCCTCAAGAAGTGGTAAAAGAAATGACAATGAAAATGACAATGACAAAAACAAACGCCCTAACC
>CM035791.1:50529831-50559831 GCA_020466265.1 Siphamia tubifer | reverse complement strand
TTATTCTATCATGGCGCATGCTTATTATTTTTTTATACTATATATATATATATATATATATATATATATATATATATATATATATATATATATATATATATATATATATATATATATATATATATATATATATATAATTCTTTTTTTTCTCTATTTCTTTTTATTGATATACTATATGTTGAATGTTGCAGCGTTACACTGAGACAAATTCCTAGTTGTATACTACATGTGTACTATACGAACAATGGCAATAAAACTAATTTTTTTGCATTTCACAAATTCATCCCACGGCTCAGGTGGAATCCTTCGACGGGCCAGTTTGCCAGTTCCTTCTGATCATGTAACCATGTCAATCACAAAGACGACAACAAAAGAATGCAAAACAGCAGCAAAAAAGAAAAAAAAAGGATTCACTGATGAAAACAGCAGAAAAGATCCAAGTATGAAGCTTCGTCACAAACGTTTCCCATTTCTGCCGTATTATCTTCATTCCCGTCGCCTCCTTCATATGTTTCCTCTGACGCCCCCTCCTCTATTCTCTTTCCATTTCTTTCTCTTATACTCTCATAACACCATGTTGTGTGTGCACTTGGCAGCTCTCTACTGCTTTTCTTACACGTACAAAGGCTTTTTAATCCTCAAACAGTGGCTGTTTTAATGCACTAAATATTCTGCTTTTTCCCTGAACACTGAAAGAGACTGATATTCCTGTTTCCATGTTAATGAAAATGAATATCCCTCTAATGTTCTACACTCTCCACTCACTCCTTCATAAGGTCAATGTTGACATTTGTGCGTTAACTTGTCCATCTCCAAGTCTTTCATGATGTTTAAAGGAAGTGTATTTTTCCTCTTCATCTCCTGACATTTTTACTCCTACTGACACCAAGGACACTGAGCTTCAAAAACTACAACATGTGCACACAACAAAACCTCAGTCACATCAAACATAAGACAGTGTTATATTTAGATTCATTTATTAATATTAGGATGATTCAAACTAAAATAATCAATGACCCTGTGGTTTTAGTATTTAAATATGAAATTAATTACACATATAACACTATTTTACTGTAGAGGAAAATGTTTGTTTTTTTTCCTTCACACTAGGTCATTTTAAAACATTTTTCTATAAATCAATGAATTTGTGTCTGTGTAGTCGGTCATTAACAAAAATGTCGATTTAAATTTGGAGGAGTTGACAAATCACATGTCATTGTTTCTCTCTCTCACTGCGTAAACACAACAGTCAAACCTAAACCAGAGGAGACATGCAGGTAAAGCAGGGGTGGTGGGCTTACAAAACAAAAGACAGACACATGTGTGGAAATACTTCAAGATGAAAAAAAACAACAGCTCAGTCATCTGAGGCTACGTTTATACAGAGACAATGAAAAAGTGGCGTCTCCTCTTCAGTTTTTCATCCGTATTTAGACGAGAGTATTCAGGAGGAAATCCTTGTTTATACAAAGATGCAACAGTAGGAGAAATACGATTGGACAGTCCTGCCAGGACGCTGTCTTTTTCTATTTTTGACGTATGTAATTGTCCACCCGTCTGTGTTCATCTACTAAATAGTATAGTATATGGCTGCAAGACTGGAATATGCATATACATATATATATATACATATATATATATACATATATATATATATATATATATATATATATATATATATATATATATATATATATATGGGTTAAAAGATATAAAAAATAAATAAATAAATACATGAATAAAATAAGTGAATGAATAAAAAAATAAATAAAAATAAAAAAATAAGAACAAAATGCAGACAAATTAGAAAAAGGAAAAAAAAGGAAGAAAAAAGAAAGGGAAAATAAGAAGAAGGAAGGGAAGAAAAAAAGAAAACAAACAACAAAAAAAGTATTTGTTACCTACTTTCCTATCTGCTCATTTGTTTTTTTTGTTTTTTGTATATATGTATATGTTTAGTACTTCAGTTATTCATTATTGGTATTATTATTATTATTGTTATTATTTTTATTATTGTCATTTTTTTGTACTTTGCACTATATTGCTATAAGATGAATTCAGGTTATTGTCGAAGTGAAGAAGGGGTAGGATTAAATAAGCTTATGCTTCATCCTACTCCTTTTCGGACATGTCATTGTTATTATTATTATTGTTGTATTCGAAATAAATCATTCAAATCAAATCAAAATCAATCTATGGTATGTGTGTAATGTCTGTACAGTAACTGAAACCACTACTGTACATTGACTCCAGCTGCTAATGCTAATGCTAATGCTAGTGCTAGTGCAGCTGGAAGATCTGTGGGATCCAGGTTGTCCCACATATTTGTTTCTTTTCCTGCTCAGTGTATGAATGTAACATGAAAATGTATGTGACGTGAACATGTGAGTTTCTTGCCGTTTAGACGGAGACATGACCCAGCGCGTCTTTAATACCTCCCACTCTGGAAGGAGTCAGAAATTTTGCGTATTCACAGCCTGACAGCGTCGGCTTCATGTCAATGAAAGACACTTCTGATGAAATATGCTGTCGTATTTAGCCACAGGTTAAGTTAAAGTGTTTGTTCTAATGTCTGAAGTCGGTCTCATCTGAGTGTCATGGTAGCTGGAGCAGATCACACCTGATCCGTACCGTACTGCACAGTGGAAACACGGCTATAGTGCAGGTAGGCTAGGACTTCAGTTGTGTGAACTGTCGATGATAATGATGATGATGGACTGGATATATATAGTGCTTTTTTGGCCACTCAAAGCCCTTCACATTAGTGACCCATTATTCATTCACTCTCACATGCTCCCTCTGGTGGTGGTAAACTACATATGTATCCACAGTTGTCCTGGAGCAGACTGACAGAAGACTGGCCCCTCCCACCACCAAACATTTATACACCAGTGTGAGTGACATTGGAGGCAGGAGGCTGAAGTGTCTTTGCCCAAGGGCACAACGGACTGACTAGGACAGAGCGGGATTTGAACCACCAGCCCTTCAGATACTGGACAACCCACTCTACCAACTGAGCCATGGCCACCCCAAATTAATACAAAAGCAGGAACTTGGGTCAAATGTCAGAAAATAAGATTTCATATTTATCTGAAACCTTATTAAAATAATTTCCAATAATGTATAGATTGTACAAATCTGATATTTTTTTCAACATCACCCAAGCAACAAAGGATTTAGTTTAGTGCAGAAGGCTTTGTTCTGAGGCCTCCCATTGGTTCAAATCTATAATTATGTAGATTTCTATTGTAGGGTTGTTTAGAGCTTTCCAACGGTACCAAACATGACAGGGAAATACCTAACGCAAGCACGAAATAAAGACGTGTTTTTAAGTTTTTTTACAAGTTGAGCGAGTGAGTGGACAAGAGTGAAGAGGGTAAGACAGAGGACAGGACAGAGGACAGGACAGAGGACAGGACAGAGGACACAGCGGCCTGTGTGAGGACCAAGTTAAGAGTATGTGAGAGGACATATGTGACCCTCCAGCACAAAACTAGTCTCTTGGGTCAAATTTCATAAATTAAGGTTTCATATTTATCTTAAAGTTTATTAAAAATATTTGTGTGACACTAATTCAACCAATCAGAGGCTTTTTTTCAACATCGCCATAGCAACAAGGGCTTTAGTTTAGTGCAGAAGGCTTTGTTCTGAGGCCTCCCATTGGTTGAAATCTATAATTATGTAGATTTCTATTTAAGGGTTGTCTAGAGGGAATCCCCATCTTTCCAACGGTACCAAACATGACGGGGAAATACCTAACGCCAGCGCCAAGGAAAGTCGTGTTTGGAGTCGATTTTTATTTGTTTTAGACTTAATTACTGTCAGAGTCAGTTGTTGTTTTTCCTAAAAGACATGATTTGAAGAAGTTACGCTAGGAATTGAACAAACACTCATAGTTAGAAGTGTTCATTTTACTTTGATTTTATGCATAAACTTCAAATTCGATCATTTTGACCCATATAACGTATTTGAGGCTAAAGTTAGAAAAACTGCTGTGACTTTAATGATGGACGAACACATGTTATAATGTTATTGTGTGGAAACAGGAAACAGGGGGGACACACTTTTGTGTTTCACTCTAGTTCCTCTAGTCTGAGATGGAACAACCAGTGTCTTAAAGTTTTAAATTTGTTTTTATTAAATTAGAAGGCAGCTTTTGTGAACTCATAATCAGAAATCTGCTTGTCTGCGTAGTGAAGCAGAACTTTGACACCTGAAAAGGGAAACTTTACCTCCCAGAACAATTACGAGTGAATAATCCTTTTACAAAGCAATTAACCCCCAGTTGCTCCAGTGGAGCTGCAGTGTGGTAAACAGTCAGAGCCTGTGGTTGTACTGGGCAGCTCCCAGGTGACAACTGGTGTAATTGGATGAATGTAAAGGGCGGCCTTTGCTGAAAATGCTCTTTCAACCTCTGCCGGATAT
This sequence comes from Siphamia tubifer, assembly GCA_020466265.1. NCBI lineage: Eukaryota > Metazoa > Chordata > Actinopteri > Kurtiformes > Apogonidae > Siphamia > Siphamia tubifer. The sequence continues at coordinate 50,555,406 of CM035791.1, read as the reverse complement.
GAGAGGAATGAGAGTTGAAAAGGGTGAAAAACATTAATTTACTGCCTTGTTAACCGGTTAAATTATGTTTAATTTGTGCCAACGTGTAGTAAATAAAGAAGAAGGGAAATGAAATGAACTTTCAAAGTCCAGGCTTAGGAGGGAATCCACACTCGACATCAATGATTCTCTGCTTCCCTCATTTTAAACTCTACATAAAAACCCCATAAAACAAATGAAACATAAATGACAATAACACACACACACTCATTTACATGTCTTATGAGGACCGAGTTTGTAATAAAGTAGCCATTGGGTAGTGAGTGTAAACACTTACTTTTTATTAAAATAAAAACTAAGAATAAAAAATAAATAAAGTAAACAAAAATAAAAAATACACACACAAAAACACCCACACATATACACACTATATATACACACACACTGTATATATACACACACCTGTTTCCCTCATGCTTTATGGGGACTTCTGGAAAAAAAATTATTATAAAAGTATATTATATAAAAAAATTATATACAAAAATATTTATAGGGCCTCATAATTTCTATTTTACTAGTGGGGAACTTTATTTATATATAACACTTGTGGGGACCTGAATTGTGGTCCCTACGTTGTCAGAGGTCCCCATGGTGTCACTGTGTAAACACACACACACACATTTGTTTACATGTCTCATGAGGAGCAACTGTGTACTTAAGTAGACATTGGGTAGTGAGTGTAAACACATTTTTTTATCATTTAAAATGAAAAAAAATATCAAAAAATTTTGAAAATGTCATTTAAATAAATGATTGAATAAATAAATAATAACAATTGTAAAGTAGAAATTAATACTATTAAATAAATAAATAATGAAAAAAAACATACTCAAAAATACACACACAGAGACATACATACAGGATATATATATATATATATATATATCTTCAAACTTTGAAATACACATTTTTCACTTTGCACCTGTTTCCCTCATGCTTTGTGGGGACTTCTGGTAAAAAAAAAAAAAAAAATAGTTAATGTATTTATAGGGCCACATCATTTCTATTTTACTAGTGGGGACCTTTTATTTATATTTAACCCCCGTGGGGACCTAAATTTTGGTCCCCATAGTGTCAAAGTTCCCCATGGTGTGACTGTGTAAACATATCAATGTCCCCATAAAGATAGGAACCCCCCACACACACACACAGAGCGGTGGTGTAATGGATGAGCAGAGGAGCTGTGTGGGTGTGGCTAAAAATGAAACTAATGACAGAAAGACAAGTGAATGAGAAAACAAGAAAACAAGTGGGAGATGAGAGTAACAGAGATGAGGCGAAACACAGAAATAAAGACAAAGAGACGAACAGATGAATGTGAACAGGCTCAGACACATAGACAGATAGATAGATGACACAAATGGATGCAGACGCTGGGTTTGTTCTTTAAGTGCAGCTTGAAGCACATTTTTGCGGCAGTTGAATTACTGGAGTCATTGTGGTGTAACGGCTGCACTGGTGGCATTTTACATACTTTATAGTTTGGAATCATTTAGGGACCATTAAAGTCTTCTATGTAGCCCCTTCAAATTCATACTGGATTAAAATAATAATAATTTTAAAGAAACCATTATTTTAATCCATCAAAAATGACATTGCTTCATATGACAGTAGATTTAATGCTTGAATATTGACTTTAATTCTCAATTTATGGCTGAATATTAAACAGTGTTTCTTTCAAACTGTTAAAAGTGAACACCATGCAGAGAAAATATTTATTTAATAAAGATATAAAAAAAGATACAGAGATAGTTTTGTGGGAGAAACCAAATGATTATTAATACTCAATCTTTTTTGTTTTTCCCCGATGGTTAAACAAAAACACACAGATATGAGCAACTACACATTAGCTGTTTTAACCACTGTACAAAAGTATTTATGTATTTATTTATTCATACTTTATGCATGTTTTGTGGGGGTTTTTTTCAGTTTTTTTATAAGAATTTTTTAATAAGTTTAGAATTTTTTTAACGCTTTTTCATTAATTTTAGTGTATTTTAACATGTTTAATAATTTTTTTCTAAATAGTTTTTGTTTCTTAGTGTATTTTTGTAGCCTATCCATATTAGACTCCTAGTGGTAGCACCTGTAATGTGCTACCGTTGTAGTCTACTTACGCTCGATTCAAATTTTGGACAGATTTCCCTAAAACTGGTCGACGAATCAGGTTGAAGTATAGAGTCAGAGGGCGTGTTGAGTCGCATTTTGTAATAAACGTCCAAAATGTAATAACTTTTTCATTTCATTTTGTAATAAAGCCACATTTTGTAATACATTTTGCTGCATTTCTATTTCCAAAATATATTCATACTTTCAAATTATCAATGTGTAATATATGTAATTACCAGCCAAGCCATAAACAGCTCCTTGAGTTTTAATGCCACACCACTAAAGCGCCTGCTGCTGCTAAATGCTGCTAAACTTATTACATAATGCAGTAAAATGGATTACAAAATGTGTTGGAACAGTTTATTACAAAATTAAATGTAAAAGTTTTGACATTTTGGACGTTTATTACAAAATGAGGCTCAACAGGGCGGGCGTAACGAAGTGACGCTGCAACGATTTGGAGAGAAACAACTGGAAAAAACCACAGAAGAAGAACAACGGGTGTAGATTTACTTTTATCACAGATGAGTGAAGAATGTGAGAAAATATTAACAACCTTCAAATTATTTTTACAGTCATTAAGCTTCATAATCCACCATTTTGTTTAGTCATTCCTAACTTTCTACGGACCTCTGCTCTAATGCATTAATGTTCCGTCCTGATGGTATCTTTACATTAATGCCATCAGGACGGTGTTACAAACAGCCTCTTAGGAAGAACAACTGGGATTTAAGTCATTTATCCCTTCTGCTGTTCAGCTGCTAAATGCACAGATCTGGGTGTTGTTTAATATATTTGTTTATTATGACACACTCATGCATGTGTATGGTGTATGAATGACATGTGTTTGTTTTGATAGTGTATACCATGTAGAAACAAAATTGCTTTTCAGGGATAAATACAGTTTTCTCTATTTTATTCTATTTTATTCTATTCTATTCTATTCTATTCTAACTACGTCATCCTAAAGATTACATTGATTGGTTGTAGTACCGTCCTATAGCATACAGAGGGATTTGAAAGACAACCTTTTAGCCCCGCCTCCTCTGACTATGAAGCACCACTAGACCCATACATGGAATGATTATAAACAAGTATTTTTTGTGCATTTTGTGGCAAATTTCAGTAAAAAAAAAAAAAAAATGCTCCAACACAGAACCATCAACCGACATAATCAAAGTTAATCCAAACCAACTGTGATTAATCTGATTAAAACAGTTCATCATTTGACAGCCCTAGTATTTACTGTTGACTGAGCTGCCGTACATGTGTGAACCACAACACACTGTCGTCAGTGTGTGTGTGTGTGTGTGTGTGTCGTGTCCACTTTCACATAAGACAACAGGTAGTGCTCTGATTGGACGGTGGTGTGATGGTCATCTGGCTTTTTTTTGGGGGGGGGCTCAAAAGTTTACCAACCAGCCATGAGCAAATCATGAAATTAATCCATCTGCACACACACACACACACACACACACACACACTTTTATTACCTCTCATAGGAACATCAGATGGTAAACTGCTTTTAAACAGCCAGCTGAGAGACAGAAAGAACTCGAAGGCACATGAAGCCTTCTAAATTCTTTGTAATTATGCGTTTTTGGTTTGTTTTTTTTGGGGGGGGGGTACTTTTACTTATCAGGATACATTTAGTTCTAAGATTAATACTAACAGTAGTATATTAATAATAATTACACGACTTTATTTCTGTTAGCAAAAATAACCGTCATTTAAAATGTACAAATATACTTTTTCAGACACTAGTCAAATAATGAAGGTTCAAACACACTGACAGGTCGTCCAACTACTACAGTATACAGTATATATACTGTATACTGGTACATATATACTGGTACATATACTGTATACTGGTACATATATACTGCTACATATACTGTATACTGGTACATATATACTGCTACATATATACTGCTACATATACTGTATACTGGTACATATATACTGCTACATATACTGTATACTGGTACATATATACTGCTACATATACTGTATACTGGTACATATATACTGCTACATATACTGTATACTGGTACATATATACTGCTACATATATACTGGTACTTATATACTGCTACATATACTGTATACTGGTACATATATACAGGTACATATATGCAGGTACATATATACTGGTACATACACACTGATACATATACTGTATACAGGTACATATATACACATACATATATACAGGTACATATATGCAGTTACATATATACAGGTACATATACTGTATACAGGTACATATATACACATACATATATACAGGTACATATATGCAGTTACATATATACAGGTACATATACTGTATACAGGTACATATATACAGGTACAGGTATACAACTGTGTGAATCATATGAAATCTGTAATCTTGTCCTTTCACAAATACATCATTATCATGTTTAATCACCAATATTTCATTGTCAGTAAACATGTTAAAAACAACACATCTCTACTGTGACTTTGACACTAACATTCAGTTTGATGTAAGAAGTGGATTCAGCTGAAATTCAGTCTGTTTCATCTTTGTATACGTCTCCTTCTCCATGACAAATTTGAGAACGATCCATGAAGAATCGGTGACGTTAGAGTGAGAACAGAGGAAATGTGTACGCACACACACACACACACACACAGAAAGACAGACAGACAGACAGACAGACAGACAGGCAGACAGGCAGGCAGTGAAAGCAACTTAGTTTTATAAAACTCTGATTCACAAAGTTAAAAAGATAAACACAGACGGACAGACTGGAATGGTGTGAGTAGAACAGTACTATTCCAGTAGATGTCCAACAGTCGTCCAGTAGATGTCCAGCAGTCGTCCAGTAGATGTCCAGTAGTCGTCCAATAGTTGTCCAACAGTCGTCCAACAGTCGTCCAGTAGATGTCCAACAGTCGTCCAGTAGATGTCCAGCAGTCGTCCAATAGTTGTCCAACAGTCGTCCAGTAGATGTCCAGCAGTCGTCCAGTAGATGTCCAGTAGTCGTCCAATAGTTGTCCAGTAGTCGTCCAATAGTTGTCCAACAGTCGTCCAGTAGATATCCAGTAGTCGTCCAGTAGTTGTCCAACAGTCGTCCAGTAGATGTCCAGCAGTCGTCCAGTACATGTCCAGCAGTCATCCAGTACTTGTCCAACAGTTGTCCAGTAGATATCTAGCAGTCGTCCAGTAGTTGTCCAGCAGTTTTCCAGCAGTCGTCCAGCAGTCGTCCAGTAGATGTCCAGCAGTCGTCCAGTAGTTGTCCAGCAGTTTTCCAGCAGTCGTCCAGCAGTCGTCCAGTAGATGTCCAGCAGCCGTCCAGCAGTCGTCCAGTAGTTGTCCAGCAGTTTTCCAGCAGTCGTCCAGTAGTTGTCCAGCAGTTTTCCAGCAGTCGTCCAGCAGTCGTGCAGCAGTCGTCCAGTAGATGTCCAGCAGTCGTCCAGTAGATGTCCAGCAGTCATCCAGTACTTGTCCAGCAGTCGTCCAACAGTTGTCCAGTAGATGTCCAGCAGTCGTCCAGTACATGTCCAGCAGTCATCCAGCAGTCGTCCAGCAGTCGTCCAGCAGATGTCCAGCAGTTGTCCTCAGTCGTCCAGCAGTCCTCCAGTAGTCCTCCAGTAGTCATCCAGCAGTCGTCCAGCAGTCGTCCAGCAGTCGTCCAGCAGTTGTCCAGCAGTTGTCCAGCAGTCGTCCAGTAGTCCTCCAGTAGTCATCCAGCAGTCGTCCAGCAGTTGTCCAGCAGTCGTCCAGTAAATGTCCAGCAGTTGTCCAGCAGTCGTCCAGTAGATGTCCAGCAGTCGTCCAGTAGATGTCCAGCAGTCATCCAGTACTTGTCCAGCAGTCGTCCAGCAGTCATCCAGTAGATGTCCAGTAGTCGTCCAGCAGTCGTCCAGCAGTTGTCCAGCAGCCGTCCAGCAGTCGTCCAGCAGTCGTCCAGCAGATGTCCAGCAGTTGTCCTCAGTCGTCCAGCAGTCCTCCAGTAGTCGTCCAGCAGTCGTCCAGCAGTTGTCCAGCAGTCGTCCAGTAAATGTCCAGCAGTCGTCCAGCAGTCGTCCAGTAGATGTCCAGCAGTCGTCCAGCAGTCGTCCAGCAGTTGTCAAGCAGTCGTCCAGCAGATGTCCAGCAGTCATCCTCAGTCGTCCATCAGTCGTCCAGCAGTCGTCCAGCAGTCGTCCAGCAGTCGTCCAGCAGATGTCCAGCAGTCGTCCTCAGTCGTCCATCAGTCGTCCAGCAGTCGTCCAGCAGTCGTCCAGCAGTTGTCAAGCAGTCGTCCATCAGTCGTCCAGCAGTCGTCCAGCAGTCGTCCAGCAGATGTCCAGCAGTCGTCCTCAGTCGTCCATCAGTCGTCCAGCAGTCGTCCAGCAGTCGTAGTGAGCATCATGGCAGAGGTCAGATGTATGAGTAAAAGGCGGCAGAAGATAAAAAGTCTTTGTAATGTTTGGACTTAAATCAGCTGATTTCAAAGCCACACAGCGTCTATGATCAGGGAAATTGTACAAAGAAGCAGATGAGAGTATTGAGCCCCAGGCGGTGTCTGCTTTCATGCTGAGCACCACTTACAGGCTAATCCCCCTCTGCTCTATCTATATGTATGTCAGATTTACACTTATTAAGAAGATGGAAGGGCACCAAGGAAGAGCCGCTTTCAAGTGGAAGGTCTGATTTCCACACCCACCTGCCAAGCTCAACTCTCCCTCTGAATCCTTATCAGCTGTTACTACAGCTGATTGGAACCTCTGAGGATTCCCTTTTCATTCCTTATGCAGATCAGCAAGGTGTGACAATATAGTCATTAGAGCCATTTTACCATCTTTTAAACAGCAGAACCAGACCAGATGGTGAACGCACCTCAGCATGACTGAAGGTTTTTATACAACGTTCTTATGTAGACGCTCAGTACACGTCCACTACACTTCTATAATATAGACCTGGAAGGTTTTTGTATCTAATAACAATAACAATAACAATAACAATCACAAGAACAATAGCAATAACCATGACCGTGATAATGATGATAATAATAATAATAATAACAATAGGAACAATAATAACAATAATAATACTAACAATACTACTACTAATAATAACAATAACAATAACCATGACCATGACAATGACCATGATAATGATGATAATAATAATAATAATAATAATAACAATAGGAACAATAATAATAACAAAAATAACAATAATAATACTAACAATACTAACAATACTACTAATAATAACAATAACAATAACCATGACCATGATAATGATGATAATAATAACAATAGGAACAATAACAACAATAATAATACTACTAATAATAATAACAACAATAATAATGATACACTTTATTTATATAGCACCTTTCATACACAAGGTGTAACCCAAAGTGCTTCACAGTGATTGACCTTTAAAATACAACTTTAAAATACATTACATTATGATTACACACACAATTATAAAAGTACAAGAACTAAAATAAAGTAAAAAAAATTATTACATACATTTTAAGATGTGAAAAGTGCAAGATAAAATGAGACACAGGTTTGTATAAGACAGGGGTGAATAACAAATGCAATAGTAAATGATCATACATAGATTAATAAAATAAACAATAAACACTATAAAAACTGTTCACATTCCTGGTTTCTGAATTGTGAACCTTTTATCTCCTTTCAAAGGCTGCTGAAAATAAAAATGTATTTAATCTGGTTTTAAATATATTCAGTCTTTTAGAATTGTATTCCATATTGTTGGTGCATGTGTAGCCAAGTCTGCGTCCCCCATTTTCTTTGGAATATTTCTGAGATTGGTTAGTAACCCTGCATTTGATGACATCAGTGTTCTAGTTTGTACATAATTAATCAGTAATTTTACAACGTAACTAGGATTTCTTTACAACCGTTCACCTCATACAATCTGGTTGACACCTGAGGACAAAAGGCAACTTAATGTAAACCTGAAGAAACACAAGCTCAGTGGAGTGGCTGCTCCAGCTACTCAGACGGGACAGACTTCAGACACTGGGACAAAGACTTTACCTTAAACTGTTTGGAAACTGAGGGGCCTTTTACACCAGGACGAATGTGGTTAAATACCACGTGCTGGGTCGTGTCTCCGTCCAAACAGCATGTTCACATTGCGTTCGTCTTTACGTCACATACACTTTCACATTACATTCATACGCTGAGCAGGTAAAGAAACAAAAATGTCAATTAACCTGGATGGCACAGATCTTCCAGCTGTACTAGCACTAGCATTAGCATTAGCATTAGCAGCTCTAGTAAATGTACAGGAGTTGTTTCAGTTATTGTTCAGACATACCATAGATGAACAGAGACAGGTGGACAATTACGTACATCAAAAACATAAAAGGCATAGCCAGCCTGGCAGGACTATCCAATCATATTTCGTCTCTTGTCGTGTCTTCGTATAAACAAGGATTTCCTCCTGAATATGCTCGTCTAAACGCAGATGAAAAACTGAAGATGTGTGTGTAATATTATAAAAAAAAAAATCGAGTATTGATTAAGTTATAGTGTGATATGTCTATGTTTGACACACACAAACAGTGTTACACAAGTTCATTTTGCCACATGTCACCTTTAACTTCGAGAGATCTAAAAAAAACAACTAGTGGTCGTAGGTGATAACACTATGAATGAAAATTTTATAAATCTTCATTCTGTATCATTTGGTACCAATCTGAAAGTTCTGTTCTTGAGTTAGAACCATAATGTGATTTTGAACTTTTAGTTCATTGTGACCTTGACCTTTGACCTTTACTTAAATGGATCATTGCATCTAATGCGTATTAGTTATATATATATGCCCATGTAATTTCATGGTGATATCTACAGTATTTATTGAATTATAGCATGATATGTCTGTGGACACACACACACACACACACAGTGATTACAATATTCTCTCCTAATCAATATTGTGTGAGAGGAACAATGTTGAACACAGCAATATTAATGAAATAATGATGGAATGACACCTTTAAATTGTCGGTGTGTGATGGCATCTTCATTTCATCGGATATGGAGGAATGTTCAAAGTGTCAAATGATAGAATACAAACGGAAGGACGACAGATGTAGCGCTTCCTTTTACAGACAGAGAGGAAATGCTAGAAGGATGGAGAGGAGAAAGATAGAAGAGCGGAGTGATAGAGAGGTGGAGGTGGGAGTCCTTATCTGAAAAAAGCAGGCACCTTTATCTTCCTGCCCTCCAGACACACACACACACACACACACACTCTAGCAAACACACCTCCTGTCAACATACAGAATATCTACACACACTTACCCAAACGTGTCGGTGACATGCGACACGTCTACAATAATACACACAGACATATGCACACGCCTACAGGTGAATGACAGGCGCCATTTACACACCGGCTGCCATGCCCGCCTATCCTCCGGCTGCCATGGTGATGAATACTATTAGCATCCAATAAAATGTCAGGGGGGCATGCCAATGTAAGTCATCCCACACACACACACACACACACACACACACACCTTCAGAAATGTCAGAGGCCTGTGCCCAGTAATGTATCTGATGGAGAGAGAAGGCAAATGTCAGCTGTTCTTCAAAATGGCAGCAGCAGCAGATGTGTGGGCAACAAAAGGACTGAAACACACTGGTTCACATTCTATATACAACATTTAGACAGACGGAAATACACTAAAACTACCTTATAAAGCTAATGTAAGAGCCAATAGGTAGGTGTCAGTCATGTGACTACTGTACGATGACGTTGCCATTTCAGTTGGAGGGCAGGTAGTAACCATGGAGGAACCCAATGAAGACAGTTTTTAATGTCCAAACACACATACATGCACTTAGTAAAAAATGTATTGGACGTGACCCGTGTCTGATGAAAATGAATGAGTTTGAACAGAAGCCAAAGCTAACTGACTACCTGCTCCTGCAGACGTCCTACTGCACCAGCAGCAGATCAAAGACTAGAAAAGTTTGGAGACATACAACTTTTTTGTCAGTGGGCGGGTCCACAACCTGGGTACCAAAAGGATCAGCTATAGTTATCATTTGGTCTTGGCCAGGGGGACTGACGTCAAGATGTGTTGCATGTTTGTGGACATTAGTCGCTGCTAGCCGCTAGCAGTAGCGGCTAATGTAGACTGTTGACAGGTACCAACAGACGCAGGCACATCACCCCAGTTCTTTTGTCTCTGCACTGGCTTCCTGTTGCGTCTAGGATGGACTACAAGGTGCAAAGCTCTGCATGGTGAGGCACCTCAGTATATTTGTGACCTTCTGCGTCCCCATAAGCCAGGGCGTATGGATCTTAAGTTGCTCAGTCCCCCGAAGACGCGCTACAAGACGAGAGGCGACTTGTCCTTCCAGGCTGTTGCTCCGAGGCTTTGGAATGACTTGCCGGTGTCTCTCCGGCTGACAGAGTCCACAATAGAATTCAGGAAGCAGCTCAAGACCCACATGTTTGGGAGGGTTTATGGTTGAGTGGATGTATTTTGTTGTTTGTATTTTATTTGTCTTGTTTTTATTATGATATTTTTAAATGTTTTTATTGTTGTCAGGCACCTTGTGGCAATGCCTGTGAAAGGCGCTTTCATAAATAAAGAAATAATAATATTAATAATAATAATAATAATAATAATAATAATAATAATAATAATAATAAACAAACATGCAACTCGTCTTGATATGTCTAGTTCTCAAACTGGGGTCCACGGACCCCGAGGGGGACATGGCGCATGTCCAGGGGGTACGCGAAATTGTTCACGTTTTTTTTTTTTTTTTTTTTGCTGTTTTATTTTGAAATGCGGAAGTTTTATTTTGTAGCGAGCGGGCGGAAGTAACAGCACTGTTTGACGCCAGTTTGACTAAATTGAGACGGAGTGAGTCACAGGCTATTTTTAGCCACCCTGCAGCGAACATGGATCGATTTTTGTGTCCGCCAAGTTCCTCAAGAAGTGGTAAAAGAAATGACAATGAAAATGACAATGACAAAAACAAACGCCCTAACCCTAAAAAGAGAAAGTACATTGATAGTTATATTGAGTTTGTTCCGTTTATTATTTTAAAATTATTTAAAATTGTTGTTTCTGAAGTGTTCATTTATATTATAATACCTGAAAATTTCGCTGGTTTGCACAAAAGCACTATTAAAAAAGGTTATCATTGTTTCATAATAATCATTGTTGAAGTGGTTTTTTATCATTTTCAGTATCGCGAGGATGAGGGGGGACATGGAAAAATCTCACCCCTCCAAGGGGGACCTGGGCCAAAAAAGTTTGAGAACCCCTGGTCTAGGTAAACCATATTACAACAGTGTAAATAAACACTTAATCACAACTTAAATTATATGTTAGCCTAGTTTTCATCAACCCTCGTGTGTTTCGGCTCAGCTTTGTTAGCTTCACATAAGGGTCTGGTAAACCACAGTAGACAATCTGTTGTCTACGGCCAAGTCATGGACAGATCAATCAGGATCAATGGGTGTGATTTTAACAGTAATGATGTAATCATAGCGCAGCCACGGAGAATACAGGAAGACTCTCCACACAGTAGCTTTGAAAAACATGGCGGCTAACATGGAGCAGACTGAACTGGGCTTTAATTCTGTAACTTCAACAGTGTTGTGGAAACCATCGCATATTGATTCTTTAAAAGATGAACAGAATAGTTTTGAAAACATTTATTAGTGTCAAGGATGTTATGGCTCTTCTCCCAACCAGGTATGGTAAGAGCTTCTACTACTATCATCTACATTACATGCTGCTTTACATGTGATTCATTTCTCCAATCAAAGTGAATGATTTGGATTGACAACCCCACCCTAAGAAAGAGAAGCTAATGGTGTTTTCCCATATGAAAGATGCTAGCAGCCATGTGAAGCATCCATACATTTGGGGAATGATATATAGCACATCTACAAACAAGTTAGCTTTGGAATATACCTCTGACCAAGTGGTCGCTGCAGACATGGGCGTTAGCATTAGCATTAGCATTAGCAAATTCTGGTCCTCCCGACTGCAAACGCAGATTTAAAATCCACTTTTTATGGTATTTTTCTGTGAGCTTTTTCCATTTCTCACCTTTGTGAATGACAATCTTTGGTACTGTGAAAAAAAAATCACTCCTTCTCTGGGTTAGAACGATTGGCGCAGCCGTAAACTACATAAAACAGACATTATCCCAACAAAAAAACTCACTCGGCTTCATTTTCTGCCCTCCATCTGAAAATTGTGCGCTGACTATATAGCAATGTGAAATCAACCTATTGGTGTTATCAAATATGATCAATAGTTTTTCATATCTCTGGAGGTCAAAGGTGACATGTGGCCAAATTAACTTGTGTAACATTGTTTGTGTCAAACATAGAAATATAATGCTATAACTGAATCAATACTGGATACATTATCAAAATATTACACACACTGATTCATATATATACACATAACAAAATTATCAATATTGCAAAAGGTCAAAGGTCAAGGTCGCAAAATCACATTGTTGGCTCTAATTCAAGAACAGGTTGTCATAGAAACTGGAGATTGGCACAAAATAGGGGCGAGATTAGACATTCTGTGAATACTTGTTTTTTTTTATTCTAGCAGTGGTAGTTTCTGAAACATTTCCTGTCCACCTGAAGACACACACACACACCCACAGGACACACATCACACATCCAAGGTGAAAACAAAAACTAAATCTAAAAAACAAGGTGTATTTTTGTGCCATAGAGTGCACTTTTCCTTCCTAATGCTGCCATTTCTTGTCATTTCCTCCCTCTGTCCACACTCAGTCATTACTGTAATAGCATCAAAAAGTATCATTTCACACCTTTTAGAGACAATGATTAAAACTGCACAAAGTTACAGTTGTCTAAAATACACACGTCGCAGTGTCATCCCTGTGGTTGTTAAAGGCTTAACTTGTCTTATTATATTTTACTACATTTTATCAACTTTTATAACTGTTCTGTGTTCAGCCTATATTCCACTGAGGATTTATTTTACCATCCATATTTTACCTCCTCATCTTTTATCTTATCATTTTACACTAAAGTGAGCTGAATGCAATGACATTTCATTCTGTATATACTTGTATATCTGAATGACAATAAACTATATCTGTGTCCCTCTGTCATTAAACCAGTGGTTCAGTCACAGCAGTATTTCTAGCTTTAGCCTCAAATACATTATATGGGTTAAAATTATTGAATTTGACATTTATGCATAAAATCCCAGTTAAACACTTTTTGTGAAATTCCTACCATAAGTGTTTGCTCGGGCGATATTGAAAAAAGACCTCTGATTGGTTGAATTAGTGTCATGCAAACATTGAATTTCACAATTTCTCTCTCTCTCTCTCTCTCTCTCTCTCTCTTACTTTACCTTAACTGAAAAAAAAAACGCACAGCCATCTGAAGAGACATTCACTAGCTAATCCGTGTGATATAAGCAGCATCCGCTAGCTAACCTAACCAGTGTTGTGCGGCTTATCAACCGCTGACTTAAACATTTTGCACTTAATATGAAAACTGAGGACGTGTGACAGACGTGTGGACAGTCCAGTTTTAGAGCTGAGGGTCCAGACCAAATGTGGACGTATGTTCACCTACTGATGCGCAGTTAAATTTAACAGGAAACTCTTTGCTAACGTTAGCCTTTATTTTGTTGGTGTTAAAATGCTGATGATTGTGTCTTGTCAGTGGACATTGTTAGCTTACAGCGAACTTTAATACAAGTTGCTCATTGCTGGACAGACGTATGTCCACGTGTCTCTCAGGCAGAAGTAGTATTTCTAAGTGTTAACTTAGAAATACTTCACGTTTTCCTTTTCTTTTCCATTTTTAATGCTGAAATAAATCAAATTAAACATGACATCATATATTCCAGTCACGTGTTTTGTATCGGCTCTTATTAATGAAAATGCATCAACGCTGACTATATGTGAGGGATGTAAAGCTGGTCTTTAATCTGTCCTCCGCTGCCGTCCCAGACAGCGTTCAGACTGACAGGAGTGTAAATGCAGGTCCTTCATCCATATCAATGAGGTCACCTTTGATGCACCAGGGATACAAATAACAAAGGTCTAGCAAAAATGACAAGGACGACAAGTTGAATTTGTTAAGGTCTAAATGCTAATGTTGCTGTGATGGAATGACATGTCACCAAACACTTGAAATATACTTGGAAGAACACACTGATCCAATAATGAAAAGCACAAATTACACACAATATACAATTAGCCTGTGAGCTGAATGTCACAATTCTGCTGTTAATCTCTCAAATATGACACAATTATGAATAGATGGTTTTATTTCCTGCTTATTTTCAGTCACCAAAAAAAACATATTAAGTATGTATTAAGAATAAGGGTACTTTGGAATAAGCAGTACTTGACATAGAGAAGATATACAGTATGTATATAAAGTATCTGCTTAACCTGAAAATGCCAAATGTAAAGGAAATTGAGATGTAGAAAGATATTTAAAACCACTAAAAAGTATTAAAAGTAGTCAGTGAAAATTATTCCTGTCAAAGATTATTATTATTATTATTAGAAGTGAAAATATTCTCTTAAAAACAACAAATTTTAGAGTATTTTAATGTGACCCTAGTGAGGATAAAGCAGGTAGAGATGACAAAACCAAAGGTTCAATCCTTTAACACTGAACAGATTAGTTCAGTGTATTTTTGGTAATTGGATTTTCTCTTCAATAACTAAATAAAAACTGGTGTTTACTTGATTTTTATTTTAAAATACAAAAATTTAAATTGAATTCCAAGCTGATTTACTTACAAGTATGATACACAATACAGCAGAAATGATTGTACATTGGTAACATTATTTAAAATAAGATATTTAAGATTATTTAAAAGAAGATTTGCCAGATCTATTGTTTCATGAATCAGTTCTTATATCTGAGTGAAAGGTTTAAAGGATTCTGTATATGAAGTGTGATGACATGTTTGGACTAGAAATGCAGGAAAAAAAAAACACTTGGTAAGATTTGGATGTTTTCCAGTGAGTGAGTCAGCGTCAGTCATTGTTCTGTTTTACCCTCCATTTCACAGGCGGCGGGGGGTACACTGAACACACTCGGATGTCTCTTAAAAACAACAAGGTCTATTTTATCAGCACATTTGGAAAATTTCCCTATTGAGCAAACGGCTGAGATTAAAAAGTCAAAATCATGAGATGCACTAAATACAGAGATTTTTTTTTTTTTTACTTGTGATTATTTATAGGTTATTATGAGACTGAATTGGTGTGAATGTGGACCATGAATTTAAATGATGTATCTCTTAGTGTAATTTTTGCATTTCATAAATTCATCCAAAGGGCCGGATTGGACCCTTAGGTGGGCTAGATTTGGCCCCCGGGCCGTATATTTGACACCTCTGAACTAAAAGGTCAAAATCACATTATGGTTATAAGTTAAGAACAGAGGGTCACAGAACTTTCAGATTGGTACCAAACGATGCAGAATGAACATTACTACAATTCTCATAACTGGTGTTTTTACCTACGACCAATAGTTTTTGAGATCTCTGGAGGTCAAAGGTGACATGTCGCAAAATGAACTTGTGTGTCAAACATAGACATATCACTTCATAACTAAATCAATACTGGATATATTATCATAATATTACAAACACTGATGCATATATACATATAATGACATTATCAATATTGCAAAAGGTCAAAGGTCAAGGTGGCATTTAGGAGAAAGGTCAAAATCACATTATCGGCTCATAGGATTAAAAAAAAAAAAAGTTTGAGTGAAAACTTTGCACTTGCACATTGGAACCTTTGGTGGGCCACATTTGGGTCCCCAGGCCACATGTTTGAAACCCTTGGGCCTGTGGTTGTCCAGTACAGGTAGCGGTTGTTTCAACATGTCCATTTGTCATGGGGTGACCCAACAACAGAAACACTACATTCTGTGTCCGTTTGCCGCTTCAGTGAATGCACATAATGAGCAACCTTTGACTGGTCGACATACACCAGGGAATGACACAGGAACGCCTTAAAGCACTTTACAAAACTGTCCTTACAATTTGACACTGTGCCAATTCATTGTATGCAACTCAGCCCCAAAGCAAACTGGGATACAGGCAGCGTGTTGAGCCGCAGTTTGTAATAAACGTCCAAAATGTAATAACTTTTTCATTTAATTTTATATTAAACTGCCCCAACACATTTTGTAATACGTTATTACACTTTGAAAAGATTATTACAAAAGGCTCAAATTGTCCTAATGTCTAATATGTCTAATTACAGCCAAGACATAAACAACTCCTTGAGTTTTAACGTCACGCCACCAAAGCACCTGCTGCTGCAAAATGGAATAACTTATTAAATAATAGGCCATTAACACACTAGTCGACTCCCGTAGCACAAGTTTGGAGGAGTCGAAAAGTCGCATGTTATTCTGTTCTATTCTGTCTAGTGTCATGCAAACATCATCTCTCTCTCTCTCTCTCTCAGGCAGAAGTAGTATTTCTAAGTCACTCTCTTTTACTTCACCTTAACTGAAATAAATGACACGGTCATCTGAAGAGACATTTTCTAGCTAATCCGTGTGATATAAGCAGCATCCGCTAGCTAACCTAACCAGTGTTGTGCGGCTTATCAACCGCTGACTTAAACATTTTGCACTTAATATGAAAACTGAGGACGTGTGACAGACGTGTGGACCGTCCAGTTTTAGAGCCGAGAGTCCAGACCAAATGTGGACGTATGTTCACCTATTGATGCGCAGTTAAATTTAACAGGAAACTCTTTGCTAACGTAAACCTTTATTTTGTTGGTGTTAAAATACTGATGATTGTGTCTTGTCAGTGGACATTGTTAGCTTACAGCGAACTTTAATACAAGTTGCTCATTGCTGGACAGACGTATGTCCACGTGTCTGTGTTGTTCCTCTGCTGACAATGTCATGACTCAACTCCCACTTCATTGACAGATAAGTCGATTTGAAACAAACTGAACTGGTTAATGCCTTATTACATAATGCAACAACATTTATTACAAAAAGCATTGGAATAGTTTATTAAAAAATGAAATGAAAAAGTTATTATATTTTGGACGTTTATTACAAAATACGGCTCAACAAGCGTGTTGTGTTTTTTTTCTTTTTCTTTTTTTTACTGCATATTGTTCATTTGTACTGTGGCAGATTTCTTCATTATAACAATGACTATAAATGACTGGATTCACTGTGACATCAAATGGCTTAAAGTGGGTGAATTCCTCTTGTTGACAGAGCTGTAAGCGGAACAGTTCTTCAAAATTGGAAGTCTGACAATAGTTTCATCTGTGATCAGTCATAGTCACTTAAAAAAGAAAAGAAAAAAAAAAAGAGCATTTACGCACAATTTCAAAATAAATGATGTTGTTGATGGAGCCGGAATGAAGAGAAGCTTCATTATAAACAAACTTCTCATGAGTCCCCCCCCCCCCCAAAAAAAAAACTCCACAGCCATCTGTCAACAGAGGGGGGAAAAAAGTTTGGTTTCTTTTTTTCCTCTCGTTCATCAGCCCGGACGAGCGGATGGATGGATGGATGGATGAAAAGTTGTGTGATCCCTGGCCAAGCCTTTTTCCATCCACCCTCAAACCCCCTGTGCTGAGATCTCAGCAGCAGCCACTGGCAACGCTCGACCAAGGTCAGCGGGACAAAGTCAGGGCTAGAGGAGAGGCAGTGTGTGTGTGTGTGTGTGTGTGTGGTTGTACCATGGCGTGGGGCATACGAGGGTTTAAGAAAAGGATTGGAAGTCTATGTGTGTGTGTGTGTGTGTGTGTGTGTGTGTGTGTGTGTGTGTGTGTGGTTGTACCATGGCGTGGGGCATACGAGGGTTTAAGAAAAGGATTGGAAGTCTATGTGTGTGTGTGTGTGTGTGTGTGTGTGTGTGTGTGTGTGTGTAAAAGCACGAGGGGACGTGTGATAAGTTCCATAACTCCTGTAGCTCTGCATTTCTGCGCCAGTGTGTTTGTGTGGAATAAAGATGGATGCCGACGGTGCCACAACTCAGCAGGCCAGACAACATGACCAGAAAGAATGGCCTCAAAACCACTGCACTAATGAGGCAAACACACACACACACACACACACACACACGCTACAGCACTATCTTCACACACTGAGATATTTAAAAGTATTTTATCCTCTGACACACTGGGACGGGCACACCAATGACAGAAAAAGTCCACAAATCACTGTAAAAAAACCACACATACTCGCACTCACAGCTAAGCTAGCATTAGCTTAGCACTCCGACCCGCTCGCGCAGTATCTATATCTGCAGCAGTGGGTACTGGCTGTAGCGAGTGATGCATCAGGAACCCCGTAGCTATGCAGAGGTCAAACCCATCAACCCCTGAGAATGTTGCCAGGACAATACACACTTCAGCCAAGAACCAATCACAACCAGTCTCTCATGCCTCAGAGCACACCATAGGTCGTTCCAGTCCAGGACAGGACAGGGTCAGACCCGGCGGCAGAATCAGGCTGTTGGACGGGCTTTGCACTACCTCGGAGCGAGCACGAGGGACATATTTTCTGTGGGGGGTTTGGACGTCCTCCCCCAGATATTTGTATTTCCAGTATTTTAACCAATCAAACGTCCAGACGGGTGGAGTGGAGTACTCCAGTCACTCTGTGTTTCTGTACCACTCACTACAGTCACGGAAAAGTTATTATACCATTAAAAGTCATCGTAAACAATCAATTACTAACACCTGTGTATCATGTGACTAAAACAGACAGACAAGAAAACCTAGAATGAATAAAAACACTGTTTTTGTCAATGACAGAAACGATGTTAGAACTGAAAGGTTTGGTTATTATCAAAAAAAGACGGGGAAAAAAAGATGGATACCAGCTTTTGAGATAGTTTTATTATTATATGTGTCCAAACAAAGGTACCTTTAGTAGTACCCGGCATTTAAATGATCAAGAGATTAAAGAAAGTAAGGGTAGTCTATGTTATGCTATGCTATGTTATGTTATGCTATGCTATGTTATGTTATGCTATGTTATGCTATGCTATGTTATGTTATGCTATGTTATGTTGTGTTATGTTATGTTATGTTATGTTATGCTATGCTATGTTATGTTATGCTATGTTATGCTATGCTATGCTATGCTATGTTGTGTTATGTTATGCTATGTTATGTTATGCTATGTTATGCTATGCTATGCTATGCTATGTTGTGTTATGTTATGCTATGTTATGTTATGCTATGTTATGCTATGCTATGCTATGCTATGCTATGCTATGTTGTGTTATGTTATGTTATGTTATGTTATGTTATGTTATGTTATGTTATGTTATGCTATGTTATGCTATGCTATGTTATGTTATGCTATGTTATGCTATGCTATGCTATGCTGTGTTGTGTTGTGTTGTGTTATGTTATGTTATGTTATGTTATGTTATGTTATGTTATGTTATGATATGCTATGCTATGCTATGCTATGCTATGCTATGCTATGCTATGCTATGCTATGCTATGCTATGCTATGCTGTTATGTTGTGAGACCCTATTGTGGAGTGGAGTCCATCAGGTCTCGGGGGTTTCTAAAAGGACTAGGGTCCCAGACAGTTGTCTACCACATCTGTTTACAAGAAACACATCTGGATTTGATCTGTTTACTGTGACATTCTCTCTCCTTTCACCTTTTCTTTTCAGTCACAATAAATTCAACTACATGGCTAAAGTATTATCTCTATATTTCAACAAACTTACCCAGTGGGAAATGAGGCAAGAAAGTAAAAAGGGATTGAAGCGCAATGTAGTGTAGAGTGTGATCCCAGTCAGGTGTGGTGTAGAACAGGACGTCAGCAGGACATCAACATATTCAACATCCACTCTTTGGTGTTTTTCCTGTTTTACTCTAACTCCTTATCACCTTTCATTCCCTGTATCTGCTGTTGTTCCAGAGAAGGAAGCTTCAGACAAACACTACTTTGTGAATTCAACTTGTGTTAAGTCTTTGTTGTTGCATAATCCCTGTTCCCTGTGTCTCCCTTCGCTCGCTCTCCTCTCTCTCTCTCTCTCTCTCTCTCTCTCTCTCTCTCTCTCTCTCTTTTCTACTCGGTGCCTTTGGGTAAACATTTGTCAGTGTAACGGGAATGTCTCAGGTAAAGATATGCAGATTAACTCTAAGTCGTTTGCATAACGAGCACTTATTTGCCAGTCTAATTACAGTAGCGTGCCGAGGCCGTCTCAGAGGTGCCCTCCAGGTTCATTAGTGAGGTTCGTTAAGAGGTTTGTTAACGGGCAGCTAATCGCTTCCTCCCTCTTTAACAAATAGTAGAGTCTCAAAGTCCTGAAAAGACTCCCAACAAAGCACACAGTCATGTTAGTGAACACACACACACACACACACACACACACACATACTGCTATATAAGTCTCATGAGGACCTAGTTTGTAATCAAGTAGCGATTGGGTAATGAGTGTAAACCTTTCTTTTTTTAATAAAATAAAAAGAATAATTAAAAAAAAAATCTAATTTAATTTAGGAAAACATAAATAGTAAAAATGATTGAATGAATCCAATAACAATAAGTAATAATAATAATAATAATAATAATAATAATAATAATAATAATAATAATAATAATAATACATTTCTAAAAATAAAAATAATGATAAAAAAATTAAATTTCATTAAATTATAATTAGAGGGCCACATCATTTCTATTTCACTAGTGGGGACCTTTATTGATATTTATCCCTTGTGGGGACCTGAATTGTGGTCCCCATAATGTCAGAGGTCCCCATTGTGAAACTGTGTAAACATATCAACATCCCCTTAAATAATATATAAATATACATACATACATACATATATAAAACATAATATAAGTACACATACTCCTTTAAATGTTTCATGAGGACCACATTTGCAATCAAGTTGGCTGTGGGTAGCGACTTTTTAATTTTATTAATAAATTACAATATTAATAATATAAAAAATTTGAAAATTTAAATAAATTAAGAAAATAAATGAATGAATAAATAAAAAATTTAATTAATTAATTTAAATAAATATATGAATAAAATGTAGTAATAATAATAATATATTCTTTATAAATATAATACATTTAAAAAATAAACCTTCAAAAAATTTCTTTTTGCATAATCCTGCTGACAGACAGACAGACAGACAGACAGACAGACAAACAAACTTTTAAAACAAACATTTAATACCTCCTTGGTGGAGGTAATAAAATAAATGTTTTTTCATTTAATTAAATACAAATAAACAAACATTAATGAACAATAAATACATTAATAAATAATAGTAATGAATAAATAAAAATAAATAGTTAAAATTAAAAATGAATAAATAATTTTTAAAAACCTTAAAAATAGTTTTTTTAGGTAAACACATCTTCAAACCTTTCGCTTTGCACATGTTTCCCTCATGCTTTATGGGGACTTCCTGATAAAAACAAATTAATGTATTTATAGGGCCACATCATTTCTATTTTACTAATGGGGACCTTTATATATATTTAGCCCTTGTAGGAACCTGTATTTTGGTCCCCATAGTGTGACTGTGTAAACACATCAATGTCCCCATAAAGATAGGAACACACACACACACACACACACACACAGAGGACAAAAGGACCAGTCGATGTATAGACGACATTTCCTTTCCACATCTGAAGGGAACATGTGCATCACATATAAATCAGTGTCACCTAAAGAACCTTGGTCTTTATACAATGACAAAACACGTATCAATATATTGAAAAAAAAACACAATAAAACGTCCCGTTCACACATGACAGTGAGGACGATGCTGTCGATGCTGACGAGAAAATGATGGTTGATGAATCATTAGGTAGATCAGCACATATATTATATGTTTTTACAACATTTTAATTTATTAAATATAATATACATTAAATGACATGTTGTGGAACTTCTCATACTGAGACAAAAAAGGCATATCTTATATTATTACATGTTTAAAGGCTTCCATTTAATAGGGTGAGAAGTGCTTCTGAAGTGTCGTATGTTGTAAATGAAGTGCTGATGTTAACCCATAAGGACCCAGTGTGACATTTATGGCACTTTCCAAGTTCATTTATATCTATATTTAATCCTTCTTAAGTGAATTATCACCATTTATTGTGATATTACCCTCTGCACTTTGAGCTTTTTCAGTGAAAATCTGGTATTTTTCGACTTGTGTAGATGTTCATACAAATATGAATTAGATTATATTAAAAATAAAACAAACTGACTGAAAAAGTGAATTTTTCATTAATTCCAGATAATTTAATTAACTGAACATAAAACCAGTGTTTCTATCTGATACAATTTGTTCTTAGTTTATATATCAAGCTGTGAGAAGACAGAGTCACATGACATTGTGAAGTTCAACCCATTTGGTTTTTTTCAAATGAATAAATATTTAAAATCAACAGTTTTCTCTGATGCTTCAGGTCATGTGGCCTTTTCTGCTGCCTGTGTGTGAGGTTACGATACAGTGGTGCACTGTAACCAGCTCGGGGGGGTGGCTTACGGGTCCGGCTGCAAGCTTTACAGCCGCCCCCCCCCCCCTTCACTGTATATGAAGTTCCTCTTTCAGGCATTTTGTGTTCACGTCGTCAGAAAGACTCATAGACCACATGACCCTATGGTGATGTCCAAAACCAGAGGGTGGGGTGAACCCCCCCCCATCCCCCCCAGCAAATCGTACCCATGTCGTAGGTGATAACACCAACAATGAGAATTGTATAAATCTTCATTCCACATTGTTTGGTACCAATCTGAAAGTTCTGTGACCCTCTGTTCTTGAGTTATAACTGATAATGCGATTTTGACATTTTAGTTAATTGTGACCTTTGACCTTTTCTAAAATGAATGCATCTGATGTGCATTAGCAACATATATATGTCCAAGTAATTTAATGGTGATATCTCAAGTATTTATTGAGTTACAGCATGATATGTCTCTGCGGACACACAGACAGACACGCAGACAGACAGACAGACAGACAGACAGAAAATACAAATGTTGAACGTTTCAGAAATATACATGTTTAGATCATTACAAAACTCAAACCACAAACATGTCTCAATCCTTTTTTTGTTTTCCCCAATGGTTAAACAAACACACACACACACACACACACACACACACACACACACACACACACACACACACAGTCATTACAATAATCTCTCCTCACCAATGTTGAGACAGATTAAAGATCACACACTAGGAAATAAAATTATTAAATACAACTTTCAGCCACAGTCTATTTGGAAGTGTTGTCTTTTTTTAAACCCTCATTAGGCCTGTGTTCATTCTTGCCACTGCTGCTGCTGCTGCTGCTTCATTGCCTCTCTCTTCTTCCTGCCCCCCTCCCCCCCCTCCCCTACACCCCCAGATCGGCCTCAGGGATGGATGCCCAAAAACCTTACAGCGTGGCCTTTTGATAGGCAGAGCGCAGCTGAGTTCAGCATGTTAAACACTATGTAGATGGAGTCCTGGAGCCATTGGGAGTTGTTGTAAATAGTGAAAAATCTCTGCTGTAATATTGTCCTGCAGGGTAACAAAGAAAAGAAAAACACACACACAAATGTTCACTCTCTTACTGTGTCTAATGCTGCCTTTACACACTGGGCTTTTTACTTTTTACTTTTTATTTTTATGTTTTCCAAATCCGTTAATTTTGTTGTGGGTTTTTTTTATTTTTTCTGTGGCTTAGGGTGCGTTTGTTTTTCTCACCTGGTCTAACCTCTTTTCTTTTCCTTTCTCTCATCTTTTTCCAATCTTCACATCCATTCCTCTGCAGCTCAAAGTCTCATTTCACACTGTTACTCTTTCATCCTCTTCTCATCTCTCTCTCTCTCAGACACCATCACTTCATCCTATTTTTTTCTCCACAGTGAACCAGATCATGGCCTGGTCTGGCCTTTTAATGCCCACCCCCCCTCCTTCTGCTTAACCATTTCTATTCTCACTCTATTTTTTCCATTAAGTGCATTTTTATGGGAAGTTATATTTAACCAATTTGAAGGTCAATGGAAAAGTGAATGATATTTTATTTGTGACAACTTGATATATATTATTATAGTTAATGATGATAATAATAAACTCTTTTTCAATTTGTAATAGACAAATTGAAAAAACTTAAATAGCAAAAGAGGCAATAACATCTCTCTCCATATATATATATATATATATATATATATATATATATATATATATATATATATATATATATATATATACATATATACATATATATAGACACCCAAGGTCGCTGTACAAGGATGTAGCAAGATAAAAACAATATAACAAAAACAATATAAAATACAATGAATGAGGGATGGGACAGGACTGTAGCAAAATAAAAAATAATATAACTATAATAAATGAGGAGGGGGGACCATGTGAAGCAGCTACAGAGGGTATGTAGGTCTGAAGAGATGTGTTTTGAGTTTGGATTTGAAGATGGACAAGGTAGAAGAGTTATAGAGGTCTATATATATATATATATATATATATATATATATATATATATATATATATATATATATATATATATATATATATATATATATATATATATATATATATATAGTTGGTTTTGTACATCATTATTGTTGTTAGGATCCACTAATTGCTGCCCACATGCACCCGAGCCCCATGGGGCTGGGGTCCCACCTCAGTCGGCACATGCCTTCCACCACTTTTATTGCACCGTGGGGTTTGTGGGAGACCCTCTGAGTCGCGTGTGCATTAGACTCATGTGTTTCAAGATGGGTGGGTGGTCGCCTGTTGTACGTGGGCCGGTCCCTGCCCTGGCGACATGGTTGGTGTGCAGTAAGAAAAGGGTCCCGACTCCCGTCCCTCCCGAAGCCTCACATCTGAAGGAGGTGCAGTGAGTCTACGGCCCTGGAAGTGGTGAAGTCCAGGTGGAAGGTGCCGTCGCTCAACACCTTCACCCTCTGAGTCGTCCTGGCCGACCCAGAGCCAGTCACAGCACACTGCCACGGAGGAAATGGGTCCAGCGGGGTCTCTAGCAAGACCCAAACCCCATGAGGGAACCCTCCTCGCACTGAGCGACTGACCCAGACCTGCTCAGGTCGAATCCCTCAGGTGGACTGTGTGGACCCACCTGCTGACCCTCAACAGTTTCACTCCCTCGTGACCTCTCTGTTCAAAGTTCGTTTTAACTTTCCCTTCAGGTATTTGTTGTGGGTCTGGTGTCAGTGTTTGTCCTCAGGTGGAGTTTAACACCCACTGCTGCATCCACTGACAACCTGAGTCTGACAACAACCACACAAGTGGTCTTCCGTACGCCACATTTCGGACGCCCGCCCATGGGACGGGGATCTGGTGCCGCTGAGGGAACCCTGGTTAGTTTCTTTTCCTCTGCTTAGTAAC
>CM035791.1:50489831-50524831 GCA_020466265.1 Siphamia tubifer | reverse complement strand
AGGAGCACTTTTGAATAATTACCCTCACCCCCGAACAGATGGGTTGGCCGTAGCAGCATCATACGAACAGAGCTTCTATTGGGTCACTCGCTGGTGAGGGGTGTGGTTCGTGTTTTGACGTCTATGTCAGGTCCCCAGCCTCTGTCATTTCCCCTTATCTTTTATCTTCCTGTCTCCATAACCCAAAACCCTCTATTTTCCCTGTTTTGACTAGTCCCTGTAAAGAAAGTGTGAGCGTCTCCCTCTTGACAATAATTATCCATTGACCTCAATGTATGACCCCGGCCCCAGATAGACCATATTTAACTCATATTTAAACTCAAACTATTAGTACTCTGTAACCCTCTGTTCCTGAGTTATGACCCATAATGCGAGTTTGACCTCTTAGTTCATTGTGACCTTGACCTTTGACCTTTACTCAAATAGATCATTGCATCTAATGCATATGCGCAATATGTATATGTCCATGTAATTTCATAGTGATATCTATAGTATTCATTCAGTTATAGCATAATATGTCTCTGCACACACACACACACACGATTACAATACAATAATAATTATATCATTATCATTATCGACACAGATCTGAATGACCTACTTCGCCAAATGTGATTGTTGAATATTTTTTTGTTGTTCTTTAAGTTTGTAATGTTACCACTTAATTTTGTTGATGAAATTAAGTTTACATATTATTATTTTTCATGTTATTTACTTATCTTTATTTTTATTATTAATTATTATTATAATTATTAATTATTATTATTATTATTATTATTATTATTATTATTATTATTATTATTATTATTATTATTAAGGCTTTTAATCATAATGGAGGGGGACACGAATAAGCCCTTGGGGTTTTGTTCCCCCTCCAGCACATTCTTTCTGTATAAGTTATTTATTTGATATTGTGTTCATTCGTATGTATTATATTTTACATTCTCTATAGTTTTTTTCATGTGCAAATAAAAGGAATAAAAAAGAATGACAATAACTCAAAGATAAACCATTGGTTGATGCTTAATCCAACAGCCATCCAGTTTCTCATACAGTCCCAGATTGTTCAACCCTCACTCATCGAAGGATCAATCAAATAATCAGTGATGTTTTTTTTCCTTTCTTCTACACGATCACAAAATCACACTGACATTTTCATTGTGTTTCTCAACAGAATAGGAATGAAAAACAATCCCTTCATAATTTATGTTGGAACTCAGGCAGAGCAGAGACACCCAGGGAAACGTTTTAATTGATAAATACCTAAAACACAGATAAACTTCAGGGACTTTATTGGTTAAATCTCCTCAGTCCTTATGATGAAATATAAAATTAAACATTTCCTGAAGTGAAATTCTTCTCCACCATCAGAGAACTGCTGAGGTGATAAGGATAAGGGATTTTTAAAGTGGTGAAGAGGTGCATAAGGGAAGTGACAGGTGAAAGAAGGGCTCCGAAATGCGCCCCAAACCCTGAATAACACTATCTTTATGAAACGCTACAGATTTGACAATGCAGGGTTCATTTAAGGTCAGTTAGTCAGAGTCATGGAAACAGATTAAAGCTAAGTCATTTGTACGTGTCGACATGAAATGAATGAAGAACTGAAATGAGCTACACAATAAATACGAGACTTATCTGCATGTGAATGGAAAATAGGAATGTGCCTTTGAATATAGTGTTGAAATATGACGTATTATCTAAACCAGAGATGTCAAACATGCGGCCCGGGGGCCAAATCCAGCCCACCTAAGGGTCCAGTCTGGCCCTTTGGATGAATTTATGAAATAAAAAATTACACTAAGATATACATTATTTTGGTTCATGGTTCACAGACCAATTCAAGCTCATAATAAACTATAAATATTCACAAGTTTAAAAAAAACTATTTTAGTGTCATTAAAAGAAAGTATAATTTCAAAGAAATATCACAATAATCAGAACAAATATGAAAAATTGGAAATGTCTTAAGAGGGTACTGTAATAATATTCCACCTATAACTAAATATTTAATGTATCTGTAGATCCACTGTGGTCTGTAAGTTAGAATATACATATGTAAATGATGAACTAAAGCCTAAATATTTATTTTCATAATGAAATTTTACTTTTTTCACTCTAAAACAGAGAGAAAAGTTTGGAGTTGACATAATTTATGTATTGGTTTTTTTTTTTTTGTTAACTGGTTCGGCCCACTTCAGGTCAAATTTATCTGAATGTGGCCCCCGAACTAAAATGAGTTTGACACCCCTGATCTAAACAGTTCTGACCCAAAAAATATTAAAACAATTACTGTATATTTAAATAAATACATCCAAATAAAAATCAATCACATCTTTTAAGATAATGAATCATACCTTACAACAGGGTGAACTACATTTTCTAAAAAGGTTTCTAAGTCACTCAGGTAAGAGGTGTTTTTTCAGGCGTAAATGGTATATCATACAAAACTGTCAAGTACGGTGGCCGACAACGCCAGTGCAGGTCATAGATGAAATTCAATGTTTTTTCCTCAAAAACAGAGAAAACTTAGGAGGTGACATCATCTAGAAGTTCTTATCCTATTATTTATATTACTTGACTGGTCTGGCCCAGTTTAGATCAAATTGGGCTGAATGTGGGCCCTAATGGAAAATAACTTTGACACCCCTGAATTAAACAAATCCTATCATTTGTGATTTAATGGAAAAAAAAACAGTGCTCAAGTTCTGCACATACTGTACGTCCGACGAACCACACAGTGACAAGTGAAACTATTAGAAATTGATTATGACAGTAAGATTAGAATATATTAACATCACAAACTGCATTTTTGTCGCCAGTTGTCGATACCAATATCGTAACGCACAAAGAAATTTAATTCCAACAAATCTGATTTCACATCAGTGATTAGCATTGTGCTCGGCTCTGGTCCTATAGGCTGCTGCTGGTGGTGGGTGGGTGGGTGGGGGTTATCAGAAACAAAGCTAACCTAATATGAACTCCACATTTTTTTTTTTATTTGATTTTGATTGATAGTCTTTATTTGAACTCAATTTAAAAGACAAAACAAAATAAAAACAAGATAATAATGATCATACTGCAAAAGAAAAAATCTAAATAAAGAAAAGAAAAAAAAGTGCATTTGTTATTATCACTATGCATTTTACAAAAGTCCAAAAGGAATAGGATGAAGCACAATACTTATTTACTCCTACCCCCTAATTAAGCATCTCTACCAGTGAACATAAACACAATGTTTCTTACACATATATACATAAACACACATATACATACATACATATACACACACACATACACATATATATATATATATATATATACTTTTTTTTTTCTTTCTTCCCCCCTCCCCTTTCTTCCCCTCCCTCCTTCCCCTCTTCCTCTCCTTCCCTGTCTGCAAAACATTTTTATTTATATACAAAAAATAAATAAAAATTTTAAAAAACCAAAAATAAATAAATAATAATCCAACTTTTTCTTTTTTCCTTTCTTCCCCTTCCCTGTAAAGGTTCTATTCTTATTTTTGTAGACGTATATATATATATATATATATATATATATATATATATATATATACACACACATATACATACATATACATGTACATATATGCACATTCAAATGTCTATACATAGGACACTGTTACGCTAATGATTTGTATTTATTTCTTACTTTTGCTTTATATATCTTTAAATTTAGTGAGTGAGCTACAGTTCTTTAAATCTACGTCTAAAGTATTCCATAATTTGGTGCCAACAACCGATACACATCTTGCTTTATTGTCAATCCTTGCATGGATGTGAATATGTGATTATGCACATGTACAAAAAGACAGATATTCAATCTTTGTCAAACATGAGCAGGTTGTTATGCTAGCATGCTAACATGCTAACATGCCAACACACACATGGTTTAATGACAGGTCTTCGTGGTCCTTCATGTTCCAAGGACACGAGTAAAAACCACACACATGCTAATTGATTTCCGTGCACATGTAAAGTCAATGTCGCGCTCCACTAACAATGCTCTAGCCTTCTGGGTTTTTTTCTTCCCCCTGTTTTTTTTTTCTTAAACCTGCGTGCAGTTCGAGGTTTGAAATCAATTTGGCTGAGATGAAAGTTTTCAATTTCATTAGCTTGATCAAATGGAGCGCTGTTAACAGGCGGCGGTAATAGAAAATCATTTAGGCTGAGCAGCTCACACACTCTCAGAGGACTGGTTAAGAGCTGCTTAGAAAGACGGAGATAAAGACAAGAGCGGAGAAGAGAGTGGGCAAAAAGGAGGACGAGAAAGAAAAACAGTGACGGGTGACGACAGGAAGAAGCAGATGAAATGTGGAAAAAGACAAAAAGAAGAAAACCAATGCATGACAACAAGAGAAATATTGTATTTTACAGACACGACGTGAAAGAAAAAAAGAAAAGATCTGAAAAGTGATGTAGAAAGAAAAGTACGAGAGAAAAGTTAAAAACCACGACATGAAACAAAGAGAAAGAGATGAAGAATGATTAACGAACAAGTCACAGTGGAGAAAGTAAGAACAAGAAAAAAAAACTAAACAGAAGACAAGGAAATTTGTCTCCTCTGCGTCTGCTAAGCATCGGCCCATTAAACCCCTGTTATTGCTCCTCAGTTGTTTGTCAGAGAAAAATAATGTGATGAAAGAACATAAATAAACTATTAGCCATCAAAAGACTGAGCGGCAGCCGACTGCAAGCTAAATATTAACACTTTGTTAATGAAAAACAAGCAGCAAATCAGTTATAGATTAATAAAGGAGGAGGGATGCAGAGATGTGAAATAAAATAAATAAATAAATATATATATAAATATATGTCATTATATATATATATATATATGATTAATTTGAACATTAGCAGTACAAGACAGAATTTATTAATAGCAAATGCAGAGCTCAGTTAATGTATGTGGTACAGTTTAGAACGTTTACTGAAAACATAATCAAAACCCAAAGCTGATATAAGCTAATAGAACTTGTAGAGCTAGCAGCTAGAGACTGGGGCAGCAAGTTGTTACCATGACAACCTGACAGCACGGTGGACGCCCATGTGACAGACCGTCTGAAAACGGCATGACGGGTGGACTACGACAAAATGAGGTTGTGCAGAAGTGATGCAGGCTGGTGGACATCGATAAGGGTTTTTAAACCACGATATTTAGCAGCAGAATTTACTGGAACATTTAATGTGTGAGGCTTTAAAAATCTGCTTTTGACATAACATCGCTCGACCGCGCAGTGTGAATCCTCTGTGTCTATTTCTCTCTCTCTCTCTCTCTCTCTCTCTCGGAAACAGTCACAAAAGTAAAACCCGGCTGTTTACGAGTTAAACGTACGCTTTACAAAAACCTGATCTCAACACCTTATGAAAACAATCTAAGGTGCTTTTCATTTTCAAACTGGAAAAATGACAATATATAGTATGTTCAGGGAATGACTGTTGGCATTAAAAGAATCATTTGATTCAGAGGCCTGGCAGCGAATATGTTTTGGCCCAAAGAAATAGGGGAATATACTTGGATCTGAAAAAGGTGAAGAAACTGCAGAGGCTGTGGTGAGAGAGAGAGAGAGAGAGAGAGAGAGAGAGAGAGAGAGAGAGAGAGAGAGAGAGAGAGAGAGAGAGAGAGAGAGAGAGAGAGAGAGAGAGAGGGAGAGATACACATAAAGATAGAGAGAGACAGAGAAAGAGAGAGAGGGGGGGGGTAGAGAGAGAGAGAAAGATAGAGACAGAGAAAGAGGGAGAGATAGGGAGAGAGAGTTCCAAAAAAACCCCGGCACAATAATACAATACCTTCAGTGAGGAAAGGTTGACTTGTCAAAAGTGGCATGTGTAATTAGTAAGAACTTTCTAAACTCACTCAACGCTTTGTAGCAGAGGAAAAAGGAGGTTGAATTCTTGTGTAAGTGTTACGCACACAGCATGTAATTAGTCCGCAGTGCAGCTTTTCACCTGCCATTAAATTCATTCACGCTCGTACACCTGCCTATTTCACCCACGGAGGTCGTCACACAGTTGTTGTTGGTTTTACTTTGTTGGTCAACGTTCAAATGCACCTGTTCACCGTCGTTTCTCTTCCACTGATCTTTTTTTTTTTTCTCCTTTCAGTAACATGATGGATACGTAAAAATAAAACTACTTTAAAAAACACAAAACGTGTGTTTGAAAAATTTAACTAAAAAAAATTATCGATTTCCTCTGGTGTGTGTGTGTGTGTGTGTGTGTGTGTGTGTGTGTGTGTGTGTGACTCTACCAGACGATTAACAATCCTGGATGTTTAGTATTTTTCAGAGGATGAGGCTCTTCTGTGTGTGGGCGTGTTCAAGTGTTTGAGTGTTGGAGTCAGTGAATGAAACCAACAATCAGACAAACACACACACACACACACACACACACACACACACACACATTTACATACATGTCTCATGAGGACCAAGTTTGTACTCAAATAGCCAGTGAGTGTAAGAATTTTTTAAATAAAATAAAACAAATAAGCACTGATAAACATTTTAAGATTAAAAGAAAAAAAGAAAAATTGATGATGGATTAAAAAAAATATGTAAAAATAAAATAAATAAAAAATTATTAAACAACGATATTAAAAAATCTAAATAGATAATGAAAAATAAATACATAATTTAAAAATACATAAAATAAATCAATTTTTTAAACTAAACACATCAGAAAAAAAATTCAAAAACCTGTGAAAAATACATGTTTCCCTCATGCATTCTGGGGACATCTGAAAAAATATATTTATAGATCCACATCATTTCTATCTTACACCAACATTTAAAATGGGCCAAGTAGTGACACACTACATGTGTGCTTGTATTCCTATCTTCATGGGGACATTTATATGTTTACACAGTCGCACCATGAGGACCAAAATTCAGGTCCCCACAAGGGTTAAATAGAAATAAAGGTCCCCACTAGTAAGATAGAATTGATGTGGATCTATAAATCCTTTTTTTTTTCAGAAGTCCTCATAAAGATAGGAATACAAGCACATACACACGTAGTCTGTCACTACGTGGCCCATTCTAAATGTTGGTGTGTGTATTCCTATCTTTATGGGGACAGTGATATGTTTACACAGTCACATCATGGGGACCTCTGTCACTATGAGGACCAAAATTCAGTTCCACAAGGGTTAAATAGAAATAAAGGTCCCCACTAGTAAAATGGAAACGATGTGGCCCTATAAATACACTAATGTATTTCTTCAGGACGTCCCCATAAAGCATGAGGGAAACAGGTGCAAAGTAAAACATGTATTTTTCAAAGTTTTGTAGATGTTTATGGAAAAAAACAGGTACAGTAAACAAGTACTAGGTAAAAAAATAAATAACATATATGAATATATTACTAAAATGTTGTAAAATTAAGCAGAACACAGTAGAGAGGGTATGGCAGCAGTAGAATAAATATAAATATATTAAATATGTTGCACAGGTGAACTGTCATAAACAGCTACTGAATGCACTCAGGACTTAATGGACCTGTACCTATTATACTTCTCTATTAAATGTTTTACACTCCGTTTGTGTTTTTATTTCACTTGGTAAGTTGTTCCAAAACTGAACCCCAGTAACTGAAAGACTTAACTGGTTAAAATGTTTGTTTTTTTTCTGTTACTCACTGCTCAGGTTTGTTACAACAGGAGCTACATCATTTGCAAATTTAAAAATTAATTCAAGAAAAGAAAACTTGATGAGTTTCTCAAAGCTGAAGAGGTTATATTTCTTTATTATTAAGCAGTGGTGCCACACTGTTGGTTTCTGATCCAGTATTTTAACACCTGTTGGTATAGTAATAGAATATGTTTGTTGTGTGGGGGGGCGTGGCTCCACACGGTGGTACAGAAACATAACTGACATGAAAGAACAATGAGACGCCTTAACAGGTGATGCCTTTTCATTCTAAAACTGTTCAGAATGTCGCTGTGAGTTTATTAAACTAAAGATGATCATTCATTTGTTCCCCTACAGTCAAAAACACATCATTTGTGACCCGCCACCACGAAACCAGGCATAAGTGGCGCTGAGCCGTTCAGAGCTACAGCCAAATTTAGGCTGGAAGGTGATTTGTTATTTGTGTTTACACCTTATCAAAAAACGGTACCTTAACACCTCTATGTTCACTTCCTGTGGTCATTACATTGAAATCCAATCAATAAAGGTGTTTATTGAGTCAATTATTTAAGCGGTGACAAAAGTTCAGGTATTGCTGAACAAAGACAAAGACGACTTCCACCTCTTTTCGCCGAACAAAACGATCTCCGTTCCGTGGGTAAACACCCAAGTGTTTGGTACGAGGTAAAAGCTTATATTGAATGTTCTGTCCAATGGTGTAAGCCAAATGATTATAATACGTCACACTTCTGTCCTATTATTATAATATATAAAACTTCTGTGACATGTCCATCAGAGTGTCCTTTAACATCTGTCAACAATTTGTGTCAATCAGATACAAATTATTATGCGTTGCTAAGGACTTCCTACCCCAAAACAGTCCAAAACTTTAACGGACAATATCTAAAAATATGCAAATTGTAAAATATGTCCAAATGTGGATATTAAAATGACCATAACTTTGGTTCTACTTGTGATAGAAACATCATTTTTTCACCATCTTAAACCTTAGTTTCCACTCTACCAAGATACACACATAACTCTGTTTGGATTTACACACACTTATGTCTGGTTTACTGGTGGTGGGTCACATTTATCACCACTCTCTTGTTGACATAGACATTAGTTGTAACATACTCAGAAACCATTACAGCGAAAAACTTACAAGATATTCATAAAGAGTCAGACTTTATGAAACCTCCTGTAGTGATAGAATTAAAAAAAACCTCTCTTTATTTGCATAAATGTGTGCAGGGAATTCCCTGTCTGCCCTCCCACAACAGACCGCCTGCTTAGAAAGAGAAAAAAGGAAAAAAAAGAAAAGGAGCATGACCTCCCTCGGTGACTCCTAAGTGTATGAACCTCAAAAGCGTAGTGAGCGTGCAGCTCTAAAACGCCGTCTTTCTCTCTCTACGGATGGTGCTGGGCTTTTGAACAAACCCACAATGACAACACGTAGACTGAGTGACGAAACACCAGAGTGATGAAATTACAATGAAACTGATGTTACACGGAAATGTATTTAAGGGAAACCGAGATGATGATACGAGTAGAGATAAGATAGTAGCAGGTGAAACACTCCAACAGATAACAGTCTTTTGGATTATTTACAAAGTGGTTCATTTATAGCATATTAAATATGTCTACTATAGAGAGACGATTACACACACCTGCTTCATCTGCATATATACACATACATACATACATACATATATATATATATATATATATATATATATATATGTATATATATATATATATATATATATATATATATCACATATATACATACATATATATATATATATTCACATATACACATACATATATATATATACACACACATATATATATATATATATATATATATATATATATATATATATATATATATATATATATACAGAGAGAGAGAGAGAGAGAGAGAGAGAGAGAGAGAGAGAGAGAGAGAGAGCTGCATAATATATTGTCAAAAACCGTGATCTCGGTTCACACTTAAACACGATTCGTTTTTTGATGAGGCGGTTTTTCAGTTTTTTCAGTTTGTTTTTTTCCACCATGAACCTCGTAACACTTCAGTTTGTTTCACTTCTGCTTCAGTAAAGTCCACTGTTGTTGCTTCACCACTCAACCAATCAAAGATGCACCTGTACATCATGTGATTGTGCGTAGCAGCAGGTTTTCTCTCTAAACCAATCATGAATGGACCTACACGTCATGTGATTCAGCGGCAGAAAGACGAAGCACAACATGAGTGAGTGAGGACATAGAAGAGTCTGTATGAGGACAATGGATGAGAACCAGAGGTCTGCGCTCTGAGTGCTTTTTCTAGTTAAGTTATTAAGTGGGTCGGAAAAAAAACGGAATGCTGTTATTGTGCTTCGCAGTTATTCCGAGTGCTGCTGTCGCCGACGGTCGTCTTGAAGTTGGAAATGGAATACTAGATACTTTAGTGAAAAACAGAAACACCATTCCTTCATAAATATAATCATGTCATACACCGTTAGAAAGATGACAATGTCCCGAATCATTTAAGACAGAAACGTAACAGCTGTTAGCTCTGTTAGCTTCTCAGCTAACGTAAGGCTAACATGTCAACATTACCCGAATAAGTTAGCAGAACTCCAAAAATGTAAAGCAAACGATTGCCTCAATTATTTTAAGTTGATGAAGTTAAAAATAAAATTCTCCAGAACTTAAAATTTAAATGCTTATTAAAGTATACTTAACGAGTATTTATACTTAATGAGTAATGTTTTAATTTAACTGAGTATTCGAAGGTTCTGTCAGTCCTACTGGGAGACTAAGTCAGGGTTCAATGTCTTTGCCCAAGGACACTTGGACATGTGGACACTTGGACATGTGGACACTTGGACATGTGGACAGAGCCGAACCGCTGCCCTTCAGTCATTGGACGACCTGCTCTACCAACTGAACCACAGCCGCCCCTGAATAAAATTACCAATTCTTTTGGTGTGATAGATATTGGTGGTTATTTGGTGTGTTCTGAAATAATATTTCATCACATACTACATCAGTTAAGGATGATTGAAAATAATAAACTTATTTGAAACAATAGAAATAACAGAACAATACCTCATATGTTTTTAAGTTATGGTCATTTATATCCACAATAGTTCCCCTTAATAAAAAAAAATATTAGTTGGAATAACTTAAAATGAAGAACATGTTACAGTAAGTGAATACATTTGAGTTAGTAGAACTATTACTGAAACTTTGAGTATTCACAACTGAATATATTTAATTATTCTGAACGTTCTGGTTTACAGTGTATGTATTAAATAGGTCTACTATACATATGGTTACACACACACACCTGATTCAACTGCATATATATATATATATATATATATATATATATACACATATACACACAATCGGAAATAAAGTCAAGTGTAAATGAAAGTATCAGTGCTTACATTCAGAGTGTGGGAAAGGTCAGCTGTTGATAACTATTACACCATTAGAGCCACAAACCTACTACACAATATGAACTATTTAACCACAGTCAAGTGGGAATAAATGTATTTATAGTAAAAGAAATGACTGTAAGGAGGGGAGGAGAGGAGAGGAGAGGAGAGGAGAGGAGAGGAGAGGAGAGGAGAGGAGAGGAGAGGAGAGGAGAGGAGAGGAGAGGAGAGGAGAGGAGAGGAGAGGAGAGGAGAGGAGAGGAGAGGAGAGGAGAGGAGAGGAGAGGAGAGGAGAGCTGGGGGCTTTTGCTTCATTTCATTGTGTGGTTACTCAGCCGTTTTTCGCAGTCACAGCTGTTTTCCACCGTGTCGCCTCTGCTCACTCTTCCCGTGGCTCCGCTCAGTGCCGTCAGCCTGTGCGCGGTGCGCCGCCGCGGACACCGCATGCTCCACCGCACCGCTCCGGAGCGCACATGTATGAGCGGCTGACTGTGGGCTTCAGTGTTCAGTGACTATTAGAAACACACGCATCCGCAGGGGTGTGCACACAGAAGGACAGACGGACATGTGTGCGCAAACAGGAGCACGCAAAAGGCAAAAGGCGCGCTCTGAGGGCTGTGCGGAACCAAAAGTCTGTCTGTGCGGAACCAAAAGTCTGTCTGTGCGGAACCAAAAGTCTGTCTGTGCGGAACCAAAAGTCTGTCTGTGCGGAACTAAAAGTCTGTCTGTGCGGAACCAAAAGTCTGTCTGTGCGGAACCAAAAGTCTGTCTGTGGATCCGCGCTTTTACGCAAAGAATAATAATTGTCATTAAAGTTATAAAGCCATACTGTGCGCATTTGAAGCTGTCGACACTTCATTCATTCAGTGTGAGCTCCTTAAAGTGCAGTAAAATAAAAGAAGAAGATCGCCTTTCAAGGGACTCTTGAATTGTTTGGACCCAATTTGACTTTAATGATTGTAAACGTAAATGTAAACATGTAAACGGGACGAGGGTGTGGAGATGTGGGGACAGGGGTGTATGGGTATGTGGTATGTATTTTGTATTGTATGTCAAGAACAAGGACCACAATGGAAATAAGTCTGTGACTTTTTTTGTGTTGTCTTGACACTGTTTAATGCATTTATGTATTTTAACTGATGGTTGAATAAAATAAAATAAAATAAAATAAAATAAAATAAAATAAAATAAAATAAAATAAAATAAAATAAAATAAAATAAAATAAAACCAGACTTCGTTAAAGAATATGCACGGTGGGCTACTTACTTACTAATCCCCGCTTCTGTCATTGCTGTGTTTCATTTACAATAACCCGGTGTCAGTCACCTTTTGTCAGACCGTGATCAGATTCTGGGCGCAAGTAAGAAGTCATCAACCTCAAGTCTGTTATATATATATATAAAGTCTGGGCATATAAATACTGGACCGATGGTGTGTTAAATGACACTGGTCAGTGCGCATCTTCTCGTGCGTTTGGCTTAAACATTAAACATTAAACATTAAACATTAAACCAAGTCGGTTATTTCATACATTACAAATCCACCTCCTTTAGGCTCTGTTCCACTTATTTTTCTAGACATTTGTCAGTTGTTTTTGTTAATTGTCAGGTTGTAAAAGTGAAGAAGCTGAGTTTAGACTTTACCTTCCATACCTCTACATCCACTAAATGTCTTTTCCCTAAAAAAAAACAACCCGCGTCACACACCAGATATTCTAACAACAGAGATCCAACACACAAAATACAAAGCTTTATGAAGCTGTGTGGCTTCAGAGTGGGTGGGTGACATTCCTGGACCAAAAACTACTGCACATCGTTAACTGGCAACAAGTTGAGTGTGTTGTTGTGTCTTACCTTGCATCCAGAGCAGCAGCAGCAGCAGCAGCAGCAGACCCCACATCCTCCACAACCGACATCCCACCGGCGCGCCTTCCTTTCCCCACACCGTCTCCATCCCTCCTCAGGGGGGGGGGTACAAGGAAGAAAAAATACACAAACCTCCGCGAATGTTCTGAAAATGGACAAAGGGGCTGTTTTTGTTCCTTCTTCTTCTTTTGTTGTTTTATTATCACTCCTCTGTGTGTGTGTGTGTGTGTGTGTGTGTGTGTGTGTGTGTGTCCTCCAGGCAGACAGATCACTACCGCATCGGTGTCATCAATAATCTCATTTTGACCCAAGTGTGTTCCCGCTGTGTTTGACCCAAGACCCACAAAGATCAGGTTCCGACTCGAGCCAGCAGTAGTAAAAAAAATAATAATTTAATAATAAGAAAGAGGAAGAATAAAAAAAACCCCGATAGCCAGTTCCGGTGCACTTCTTTGTTTTTTAATCCACTCAAAAAAAAGAAAAAAAGTCCGCGGTGTCGGTGTCTCCTCTCCAGAACCAGAACCAGAACCAGGTT
This sequence comes from Siphamia tubifer, assembly GCA_020466265.1. Lineage (NCBI taxonomy): Eukaryota > Metazoa > Chordata > Actinopteri > Kurtiformes > Apogonidae > Siphamia > Siphamia tubifer. The sequence goes on along the minus strand of CM035791.1, from coordinate 50,511,348 downwards.
TTTCCACCTTCTCTTCCCCTTTTAATTTATCCAAACCGGACCTTTAGTGTCATGCACTTTTTTTCCTCCCTTTTCTTTCTTCCAAAGTTTAAAAAAGGAGGAGACAGTGTGGGAAATAAAACTCCCAAAGACGAAACTAATAAATAAATACAAATTAAATAAAAGTGCAGGTTTTAGTGAGATGTGGGAGGGTGAAGGAAAATCCAACAAAGTCTGGTCAGTTTTAAGGCTGATCAATGGAATAAAAATCCACCCCGGCTGCAGCTCGGTCCGCTCTTCCTTCTGTCTCTAATCCTCTCCGACTGTCCTCCTGCTGTCTGTGGAAAAACGTGTCTGCGTGAACTTGAGAGGCTGCGTGTGCACATTATAGTCCGCGGGATGGAGATGGAAATGGAGATGGAGGGGGACGAGAGAGAGAGAGAGAGAGAGAGAGAGAGAGAGAGAGAGAGAGAGAGAGAGAGAGAGAGAGAGAGAGAGAGAGGACAGGAGAGGAGGAAGAGGAGGAAGAGGTCTGACGCTTCCACCAGCCGCCAGAGGAGGAGGAAGAGGAGGAAGAGGAGGAGGAGGAGGAGGAGGAGGAGGGGTGTGAGGGGCTGTGTGGCTGAGGAGCTCTGGGGGGGTAAGGGCGGGATTTGAGGGTTTGAGTGGCAGTTAAGTAGCCAATAGTCGCTGCAGGAAATTCTTTGTCTTTTTCCCCCTTTTTGTGCAGAGTTTAAATAAATGTGAAATGATTTAATATTTACGTCACTTTTCACTCATAACTGCCCAGCGTGGTTTCTTCTTTTGTTCTTTTTTTTAAAAAACCCTTTAATGCATATACGCAGTCAACTTGGCAGTGTAAAAAAAGATGAAGTGTCAAAGTATTTTAATTCTTTCCGGAGTGATGAACAGAGTATAATTTAACAAAATAACATCCAATGTTGGTGAAAATAATTGGAGTTAACAGAGGTTTTATACTGTCAGTGTTATATATTCAGTGTTAAACTCGTTTGATTCTCTCAGAGTTAATTCAACACCGATAGTGTGAAAAAAAATAATGACTGTAAATCCCTGCCCACCAACCTGTGCTCAAACTGACATCTGGCATCACTGTCAAACAGCAACGTAACTGTTCAGTGTTGAATGTGAATAACACTGTGGGTGTTACTTCTCACATAGTGTAAAAGTTGATTGACACTAATGACTGTAGTGATGTGAAGTGAGTAGTTATGAACTCACTTTTGGATAAAATGTACAATATGGTGATCTAAGGGGTACAAAATTGTACGTCCAGATACAAAACTTATTTTTTCCAAGATAAAAAGGGTACCTAAAAGTTTCTTTGTATCTTATTGTAATGTAGAAGATACATACATGTTCTGCAATAAAAAAGGTACTGACGGTGCGACGACTCAGGTACAGTGTAGAACTGCCATTTGTCTAGTGTCACTCACACTGGTGTATGAATGAGTATGAATGTTTGGTGGTGGTCAGAGGGACCATAGGCCAAAATGGCTGCCACGCTTCTGTCAGTCTGCCCCAGAGCAACTGTGGGTACATATGTAGTTTACCACCACCAGAGGGTGCATGTGAGAGTGAATGAATAATGGATCACTAATGTGAAGCACTTTGAGTGTCCAAAAATATATATAAATGAAATCCATTCTTATTCTTATTCTTTAAATGTACACAAGGCACTTCAAGCCCCGCCCCTTCCAGATTGTTGGCTGTGCAGATATTTTCAATATTTTTTTTTAAACTTAATTCAAGTCCAAAATAAAAAAATAATTAATTAATTAAATAAATAAAAAATATTGTTGGTAAAACATTTTCTTTTATGCAATCATTGTCCTGAATGTATTTAAGTATTTACAAATACTTATTAAAACATGTAATATATATGTTAATGCAAGAATAAAATTTCACTTGTTCCATTGGTAGATTTTTATTTTTTTTGTTTTTGCTCCATTTTAATCTGAGCTTTTATGATCATCTACATAAACAGTGAATTAAATATAGCAGGGGGAGCAGATTTTTAGTGTAAAAATAAAGAGGACAATATTACAATACATGATGATAAATCAATTAAAGGAATGAAATTTAGCTTTTTTTCTTTTTAATGGAACTTCTCAAACATTTCCCTGTGCTCGACATAAACTGTAAATGTTCTGATCGAGTCTGAATTCTTCATTAATTCAACTCCAGACATCCATCTTCAACCCTATTTCTAAGTAATGACACCAGAAAGCTGGTGTTTAAATGCAAATTAAGCATGTCATCATGACCCACCCCTCCCTGTTTTGTCTCATTTAGCCTCTTGTGTTCAATAATACCAACAACAACTGGACATTTTAGGGAATTGGCTCCAAGTTTGGACATATTTTCAATTTTTACTTCAACCTCTGCTGATGAGAAACACTTCTATCGTACTTGGAGAAATGTTTGTTGGAAGTTTTGACCTTATATGTGCAAAAAATGTGACGTCATTAGATATAAAAGGTAGCACATTGACAGGGAAATAAGATAAGTTGAAGAAATTCACCTGCTTTTTGCTAAAATTAATGTAGGTAAAGATACTTTTGCAGCACCTGGAGGGTTCAAATTCAAAGTGTATGAACTATTAGGGTCCAAATACACAAATATATGAACTTATAAAAGTGGGTTTAGAAAAATGTGGGTCGACCAGTAATGTTTAAATTATTTAAATTAAATTATTAATCTGAAATGACCAAAAGCATGTTCATAGACTAATCCTGTCAATACATCAATACAAAACATTGTTGTAAAATGCATTTTACCGTTGTTATGGTCATCAAATATGACCCATAGAAGCAACTTTAACACTGGCTGACCAGTAAAACCAGTAAAACCAGTAAAACCAGTAAAACCAGTAAAACCAGTAAAACCAGTAAAACCAGTAAAACCTTTGAATTTAGTCTGATTTTTATGAACATCAACATGATCAGTGAATTGAATACAGGAACATAGATGGTAAGCACTGGGGAAAAAAATGCAAAATGAGGATAGTAATTTTACAATCAATGGTCATATATGACTTAAAGGTGGAATATAAAGAGAAACTCATTTAGTAATTGAAAAAAGTGGATATTTATGGGTTAAAAATAGGAAAATGGATGATTTCCACAGCAGATAGAGCAGCCTATAAAGAGTCAAACACCCACCATCCACCAGAATCATCTACTGATATAAACTGTTTAATATCTGCTGAAACTCTAATTGTCTCAGTACATGTCAATTATTGGTGTAACATTCAGTTTCTCATCTATATATCATAATCAGATATAAACCATTTGGTCAATCAGAGGGTGTGTAGTTACCATGGAAACAACATAATCTTCTACAACATTGATTCACTAGTAAAACCCATGGAGTTGGATCAGCGACAGTGGTTGTAGATTTGATTTTTGTTCAGTCACTGATAGATAAAAAAAAAAAAATTAAAATCAGTTTTTCTTAAACCCTGTTTATTTTTTATATAAACCACCTCAACTTTAATGTGAGAGTTTATGAAAATCTGCATGTTTAGTGCATTCAGTGTTAGAAAATACCTTATTTTCCTGCAGGAGGGTGAAGTGTCTTTTCCCAAGGACACAACGGACTGACTTGGACAGAGCGGGATTCAAACCACCAACCCTTCAGTTACTGGATGACCCGCTCGACCAACACTTTTTAGTGTCAGTCAAGAAATAGGGTTAAAGAAAGACCTGTGCAGAACAAAACAGAGCAGTTATAGTATATGTAGACCACATGGAAATGTTATAACATGCATAATGATATTTAAAACCACTAAATATCACTTCTTTAAGGCACTACATTTATTTTATGTGCTTAACTTGAGGGGTGTGTGGTTACATTATGGCAATTTTTTTTTAAAGATGGACATTTCAGTGTTTCTGAGTATGCTTTGGAAGCCCCACCCCCTTCTCAAAACAGTATGTGTTGGAAGGAGTGATTTATTTACATAACACAACTGTCACAGAACAAAAACAGACCTTGTAATTCATTGGAGCCAGCGATCAATGCACTAGCGTTGTCACTGGGTACAACATGTGTGTGATTGAGGTCACATGACAAACCAGATATGATTTCAGCATTTTATTTCCCATTGAATACCATTCATTAATTTTCCGATCTCAGGCCCTGTGAGCCTCCCACTGTCTTCCCCATTGAAAGAAAGTAGCTCCAAGTAATTACGAGGTGTGAGTTTTTGTTCCGTGACAGTTTTGTTATGTAAATAAATCACTCATTCCAACACATACTGTTTTGAGAAGAAACAGGTTTTATTTTGTTGACCCCAGGAAACCTGCCAGGACTACTTTGGCTTTGACCAAAACTGGACCAGAATGACATGGACACATGACACTGTGGGGGGTAAGTCAGTGTGGGTGCACCACTGATGACAAACACATTCATCTGAAAAATACTGAACTGTCCCTTTAATGACCACTTTATCATTTCTGTAAAAAAAAACAGACAAAACCCCTTAAAAACACCAACGTTGTGCTTCTTAAAGTGGGCTAAGAGGCTAAACTAACCCTGTTTTAGGAGCTTTTGAAGGCGTTAAAAGTGTGTAGTGAGTTTGGTGGTTACCATATGAAAGCAGGACAGTGTGTCTTCTCCTTCTGGGTCTGATTTCTCAGCTGTGTTTCTGCTTCTTCTTCTTCTTCTTCTTTTGTTGGCGGTTGACAAACAACTCAACTGTGTGTTTCCGTCTTGTTTATCCCTTTCAAAGCTCCTTTTTTTTCTTTTCTTTTCTTTTCTTGCATTATTCATCTAAACACACGCGCTACACCTGTTCCCTCTGTAATCGATGGAACTTTGCGAGACGCACGTGTGTGTAGCGGGGACACGCGCGCGCACGCACCCAAGTGCACTACTATAGTATACGCCTCCAGTGGCGCGTGACTGCTCCCGTAGAAATAGCGGAGCGCGAGACACGGAGGCACTTTTATGATAACGCTCACTCACTTTCTGTTGATGGGAGAGGAGGGGGTGCGCGCGCGTGTGTGTGTAAGTGTTAGAGGAGGCAGGTGAAGCAGCCAGAACATACGGGACATTAAGGTCTTGTTTGAGTCCGAGAAAATATTTCATAAGGCAGCGCGCGCCTGCTTCCCTTTGTCAGCTAAATGTGTAAAAGCTAAAGACATGACATTGTGACTTATTGAATTGCAAATCAGGAGGATTTCCGGAGACGGAGATACGTGTGTGTGTGTGTGTGTGTGTGTGTCTGCACGCGCTGCGTCTTCCACTATCATGGAAAGAGCTACAGCCCCCCCTAGTGGCGCATCCCGGGGACGTTCAGCCATCTGAAGACCCCACAGTGTGTTTGGAGGAACTATTTGTCTCCACCAGAGGTTTACACCCCCCCCCCAATATATTTTTGAAACATGTTTATCTTTAGGTTTTTAATTATTATTTCTTGAAAAAATAACATTTGTAGTTTGTGTAGTAAAGTATTTGGCATTTTATTTACAACTCAAGTTGATTAAATATTTTTAAAAAAAGTAAAAGAGTTAAAACAGACATCACTCCACTAGTGTCCTTGTGTGGACGAGCTATTTGTCTCCAACAGAGGTTTAGGGACAATTCCAATTCCTTCCTTAACCCTCAAGCTCAACCCTCAAAAGTAAGTGTTAAGGGCTTTTTGTGACTTAGAAATGGGACACCCCTTACATGTAGTCCCTGAAATGAAACCCAACTGTATTATTTTTTTAATATTTGCACTGTTAACCCTGTTTAATCATAAGACACAAACACAGCTATCATCCACTGGTCCATCAGGTCTACGTTTTTTGAATTGTTGTTGACTATCTGTAAGTTATTCCTTCAGTTAGAGCTATCAAACAAATAATCTGTATAAATAACACAAGCATATTCAGCTGTCAACACATACCATGGCTCAATGAAAGGTAAACACCAGCTGTAACTATCGTTAGCTAACTCTGTGACTACGACAGATGACATTAGCCCCGGTCATTTTATACCATTATCAGCACAAACATGTTATATAGACTGTTATCTGGATAAAACCACTACATTACCACCGCAAAAATGACCGTTTTTGTAACGTTAGCTAACTTAAACGATAGCTAGCTTGTCCGCACCAGCAGCTACTGACAAAAGATCGTAAAATAAAACATACATGTTATGCAACAATGAGGAATATAATCCATAAAATGGACCTAAACTAAGATAATACAATGATTTTAGTCATTTTTATATCTCCATTAACAAAGAAAATATTACATTTGTATCTCGACTTCTTTGAAGCCACGCCTGTTGCTGAACATACGAAATGCATTCTGGGTAACCCTTACGCCCAAGGGTGGTGTCAGGGAATGTCAGTATTGAGGCTATACAGCCCTTCAACTGTCCCTCAATTTAACGTTCTTAAAATTTGACAGCACTTAGACTTCTATTACATAATATAAGTAATTATGTAATGTACTGAACATATTGTACGTAGCATCCCATTGGCTATGAGGGAGCTACCCATGATGCTTTTCATGACCTTTGACCCTCATTCATCACAGAGTTGCTGTTGTTAGGTGAATTTTTCCCAAGTGTGCTCATTGCAAATGTATTACTTTATTATCACAGTAGGTGTTGATTATTCATTACTGTGTTATCAATAGAAGTGAAACAGGAGATGATAATAAAATATGAAAGTGTCATGTGGTTGAGTGACATCACAAAAGAATATGGTAGAAACCCGTCGACCATCGGTACAATATTGAGACAGAAGGATGAATAAAAAGCATCGACCCCTTCCAAAGGCATCTGTGTGATATGGAAAAAGAGGTCAAAGGTCATCACTGAACAACCAGATGGAGAAACTGTTACTGCTTTGGATAAAAGACAAAGAAATTACAGGAGATACAGTGACTGAGGAGATTATTTCAGAAAAAGTATCCACCATTTTCAGTGATCTGATGATATAAAATCTACATTTACTTTGACGTTTAACACATATTTCACTCAAAATTGGTAATTTTTTATAATTTTTAAAGGGGTTAGGGGGTAGTGTTTGGGGCTTTGGAAGGAATGAGTCCTTTTACATGTAAAATGTGACTTTATTTACAAAAAATTCATGGTACAAAACCACTTCTGGAATGAGTTAATTTTGTAAGTTGAGGTTCCACTGTATATTGTAAATGGATTGAGTTTATACAGTGTTTTTATGCACCCATCGTGGCTGATCCTTTACAGATCCTGACATTCACCCATTCACACACACCTACATTTGTGGGAAAATACTCTGGTAAAAGTAGAAGTACCGATTCAACTCCTTTACTGAAGTAAAATTCAAAAAGTACAAGTACTCAGTTGTAATAAAGTACAAAAATAAAAATTACAACTAAATATTTTTTTGCCATGAACGCAATAATACTTATTTAACCAGGAAAAGTCAGAAAAGTTTCAAAAGTATAAAAATTAAACCCTTTAAAAGCGTGTTACTGTGTTGGAATTGTATTTGATGGAGTCACAGTTACTCAGTTTTGTGGGTATGGGGAGGAAATTTAAGAAAAATGAAAAAAAAAGTCATCATGAGATTTTAAGAAATTTATAAAGATGAGATTTAAAAAATGCATAATTTGAAGATAAAATGTAAAAATTGTGAAATTAAAAGTCAACATTATGAGATAATAGTTATAAAACTATAATATATAAAGTCACAGTTCCTCTTCTCCACTTATCTTTCCTCTGAAGCCACTTATATTTCATACCGTCACATCTGTTTAGTTTGAAAAAGTCTGAGAATGTAAGGAGTATAAAGTACAGGTATTTATATAAATGTCAAGAGTATAAAGTACAGGTATTTATATAAATTAAAGAGTATAAAGTACAGATATTTATATAAAAATGTAGGGAGTAAAAGTAAAAAGTTTCCAGAAAATAAATATTCAAGTAAAGTCCAGATACCTAAAAAATCTGCTTAAGTACAATAATGAAGTACTTTTTCTTAGTTACTTCCACCTCTGTCATGGAGGTGTGTCGGTTCAGTGTTTTGCTCAAGGACATGTGGACAGTCATTGGACGACCTGCTTTACCAACTGAACCACGGACGTCCTTCTGTCTGTCTTCCGTGCTGCTGTTTAACTGTGGTGGCATCAGTCATATGTTCTATCATAAACTCTTATTTTACTGCATAAAAATCATAGAAAGTCTCTTAAACTCTGGTCTAATGTTGTCATGCTTCATCCAAACTCCTTTTTTTTCTCCACTCACAGCCATAAGAAGACTCATTCTACAACTCTATCTGCCATATGGAGCAGAAACAAACCAGTGTATTTTAAAATATGACACTAATTTCCCTTCGATGTCTTTCTGTGAGACGACCACTGCCTTCACTGGGACTTTGTACTTGAAGGATCTTTTATTTTTTAACTTAACGTCTCTTAGGGCTGTAGCTGAGGTGTGTGATGGGGAAAAAAAAAAGTTATATTTGTACAAATGTGATGTGTGTATGTCAATGAGACCCTACTGGGTGTTTGAGAGAAAAGTGACACAGAATAAAAACGCTGTATAGATCATCTTCTCATTTTGGGGGAAAAGACGCTAAGACTTTTCAATGTGTTTTAAAAGGGGAAAAAAATCACCAAAAGCTGTAAATCTACAGCAGCTTATGACCGTTAAAGCGAAAAGTTCCAGACATCTTTACTTTTTTTCATTCAAGCCATGAATGAACTGGGCCATTTGATTTTATTTTTTTTTTTTTTTGCTGTAAGGTTATTTTACTTGTCACTATTAAAGGAACGCCTGAAGGCTGCAAATATTCATTATATTACCAAAAAGGAAGCTATTCATCATAAAGATTGCTTTGTCATTGTAAAGTGTAACTCTTCAAATACAACCTGTAATAGGTGTTGTACAATAAAAAGAGGGAGATGTGTCTTTCCTGGATCTGCTTGTGTGTCGTATATTTGACTGCAGTGATTATTCACTGCCAGTGACCACACGCACTGACCTGTTCTACTTCTACTCTGCAGTCAGGAGGACAACCAGCTTCAATTATACAAGTACAACTTCTGTACTGCACTGTATACTGCACTGTGTACTGCACTGTATACTGCACTGTATACTGCACTGTATACTGCACTGTGTACTGCACTGTGTACTGCACTGTGTACTGCACTGTATACTGCACTGTATACTGCACTGTGTACTGCACTGTGTACTGCACTGTGTACTGCACTGTATACTGCACTGTATACTGCACTGTGTACTGCACTGTGTACTGCACTGTATACTGCACTGTATACTGCACTGTGTACTGCACTGTGTACTGCACTGTGTACTGCACTGTATACTGCACTGTATACTAGACTGTGTACTGCACTGTATACTGTACTGTGTACTGCACTGTATACTGCACTGTGTTCTAGACTGTGTACTGCACTGTGTACTGCACTGTATACTGCACTGTGTACTGCACTGTATACTACACTGTGTACTGCACTGTGTACTGCACTGTGTACTGCACTGTATACTAGACTGTGTACTGCACTGTATACTGCACTGTATAATGCACTGTATACTGCACTGTGTACTGCACTGTATACTGCACTGTGTACTGCACTGTATAATGCACTGTGTACTGCACTGTATACTGCACTGTATACTGCACAGTGTACTGCACTGTATACTGCATTGTGTACTGCACTGTGTACTGCACTGTGTACTGCACTGTATACTGCACTGTGTACTGCACTGTATACTGCACTGTGTACTGCACTGTGTACTGCACGGTGTACTGCACTGTATACTGCACTGTATACTGCACTGTGTACTGCCTACACAGCACAGCAAATATGACAGTGTTCATTTTACACCCACCGTGTTAAATTTAACACCCATAAAGTGTCTCGAGCGACGTTTCCATTACCCTTGGAAATGCGCAAAATGTAAATGGAAACAAAATGTAAATGGAAACAAAATGTAAATGGAAACACATGAATTTAAAAAAAACATGAGGTGGTTTTTCAGACGTTTCAATATTCTAATATATCGCAAAAGAGCAATGGAAACACTTTTTACGTAATTATATGTCACAGGATGTGGCGTATATGGTCACATGATCACTTCTCTCATAGTGAAAATGGCAGTCGCTGTAACCATAACAACCATTGGCTGCTGGGACGCCAGAACTAAGGCAGTCGTGATCACACTCAGAGTGATTCCTACACTTGACACAGCGAAGGTTTTATTTTATTATCTGTTAGTTTTAGAACATTTAAGTTTTTTTTTTGTTTTTTTTTTACAGAGAAATATATTCGCTGTTCTGTAAAGTGCTAAGTGCAGCACTGTGTAAAAAGCACTACATATAATTAGTTGTTGTTGTTGTTGTTAAGTGCTGATCATATTTACACTTAATATTTCAACCTGACAATGTGGGGAACACATGTACAGACCCTTCTAATGTTAACCAGCTGGTTTGTTTCATATGTCAGTGTCTTTAAAGCAGGGGTTCTCAAACTTTTTTGGCCCAGGTCCCCCTTGGTGGGGTGAAATTTTTCCATGTCCCCCCTCATCCTCGCGATACTGAAAATGATAAAAAACCACTTCAACAATGATTATTATGAAACAATGATAACCTTTTTTAATAGTGCTTTTGTGCAAACCAGCCACATTTTCAGGTATTATAATATAAATGAACACTTCAGAAACAACAATTTTAAATAATTTTAAAATAATAAACGGAACAAAAGACACACAAAACCGTGTGTGTGTGACAGACAGACAGACAGACAGACAGACAGACAGACAGACAGACAGACAGACAGACAGACAGACAGACAGACAGACAGAGACTTAATGAGAGGGATGATCTTGTCAAACTCAATATAACTATCAATGTACTTTCTCTTTTTAGGGTTAGGGCGTTTGTTTTTGTCATTGTCATTTTCATTGTCATTTCTTTTACCACTTCTTGAGGAACTTGGCGGACACAAAAATCGATCCATGTTCGCTGCAGGGTGGCTAAAAATAGCCTGTGACTCGCTCCGTCTCAATTTAGTCAAGTTAGCGTCAAACAGCGCTGTTACTTCCGCCCGCTCGCTACAAAATAAAACTTCCGCATTTCAAAATAAAACTGCAAAAAAAACTAAAAACAAAAACAAAAACAAAACCGTGAATAATTTCGCGTACCCCCTGGACATGCGCCACGTCCTCCTAGGAGTCCGCGGACCCCAGTTTGAGAACCGTGGCTTTAAAGAGTTCAGCAGGGACCTTTACTGACCTGAGAATTAGCCCATTCATTCACTCTAACACTATTAGAAGCTCTGAAGGTGACAGCAGTGAAAACTCTTGGGATGATATTTCACAAGATTTACGACGTTCCCGCCTAGAACAACCATCAATGGAAACACGTTCAAAGTACAAATATACTTTGTCAATATTTTAGGAATATCGATATTGTTTTGTGAAAAACTGTCATGGAAACGCAGCTTATACCAGGAGTGTCAAACTCATTTTTGTTCAGGGGCCACATTCAGCCCAATATGATCTAAAGTGGACCACACCAGTCAAATAATATAAATAATAGGATAAGAACTTATAAATGATGTCAACTCCAAAGTTTTCTCTGTTTTTGAGGAAAAAACTTAAAATTCCTCAAATAAAATGTTTTCATCTATGAACTGTTCTGGAACATACCATGAATAAATATGACCAATCTGAACTTTTTTAAGAAAAAAAGTGCAACTTTAACAATATTACCCCTTATTTTATCATTTATACATGTACATGTACATCACATATTTCTCTTTAGACATTTCATATTTGTTCAGGATTTTCACTTTTTTTTATCATAAACGTAAACATTTCTATGTAATTTCACTTTTTTCACCCTATAACAAAGAGAGAAATTAGCATTTAATATTATTTATAGGTTATTGTGATAGTATTTTACTGGTCTGATCCACAATAGATTGAATTGATATAAAATTAAATAAAAATCTTTGTTAATATTTTCAGTGTATTTTTTGTATTTCCCAAATCTATCCTAGGGGCCGGACTGGATACTTTGGCGGGCCGGTTTTGACCCCCGGGCTGCATGTTTGACACCCCTGGTCTATATTGTTCTGACCCGTGGTCATGTTGTATATTTTTTAATATGCCATGTTACGTATCCTCCTGGACACAGGTGGTGTTTTCACACCCTCTTTAGAACAGTCTCTCTCTCCATTCGCTCCCATTGTAGTGTTTTTTTTGGCTGCAGTTCCAGTACTATTCCACTGGGGATAATTGACGCAGTGCAAATGAATGGCTGTGTCCGAATCACTCCCTACCCCCTCGATAGTCACTATATAGGGTGTAGAAACTTTAGTGAACTATTTATAAGTACTATATAGTCAATCAATGTATCCCATTATCCACTGTGAAATGTACAGTAGTGGACATCGATGGTCACTTTCCAAAACACTATATCCCATCATGCATTGCAAGAATCCAAAAATGGCCGAAGGACGGAAAGATTTATGATTAAAAGAAACAGTGACAGACTGACGTTGGACGTCATACAGACAGAGGTACAGCTGTTCAGTAACAGTAAACGTTAAGTCTGACAAGAGTTACTGAACAATTAATAACAGTTAATAACAGTTAATAACAGTTAATAACAGTTAATAACAGTTAATAACAGTTAATAACAGTAAAACAGTCGTGAGCCAAGTTTATGAATTATTTTTTATTTTATTGCACTGTAAAAATATTAAAAAGCCTTTTAATTTTGTGAGAGATGACACTGTTACTTTTAATTGTTCAACAGTGATAATAATAACGGTGATGATAATATAATAATAATAATAATAATAATTATTATTATTATTATTATTATTATTATTATTATTATTATTATTACTATTATTATTATTATTATTAACATTTCGTTTCTTTTGCAAACATTCTATTTCAGTGTGTGAAAAGGTTTTTAAGTAATATGGTAAAAAAATTCCCAAAAAAAGATCTGCCCCACACCTTTAACACTGAAGGGGTGTGATGTAGAGTCATGACAGAACCATCCCAACAACTGTTTGACTCAAATATTGTGAGATCTCACAATTAACTTTTTTTCACTCCAATTTTCCCCACTTTCTTATGTTTTTTTTTTTTTTTTATTAATATTATTCAACTGATTGTAGTTGCACGTTTTATTTCATTGTTCACACAATAACAAAAAAAAAAAACAACAACAAAATTATCCTATCCATGGCTGTGATAATATTTTGAGAACATCGGGAGATGATATTTTAGAAATCAAAGTAAAAAGTAGAAACACACACACACACACACACACACACACACACACACACACACACACACACTGTGCTTTAATCTTCAGTTTGAAGTGTTTGAATTTTGTCAGATCTAAAGGAAGGAAAACCACACTATTGCAGAGTGGAAATAAAAAACTGTATTCCATGTATGAATGTTTGACATTTACTTTCTAACGTTGTTTACCTGTGGGTGTGTGTTCTGCTTTAGTTCTGGAATCATTTAACCTCATCGTACAGCCCACCTATGGCTGCTCCCAACTTTTGACAAAGGTGCCACGCTCCAACAACTGATGCTTTAAACATTTTATTCCTGGAATTTCTTCCTTACAGACATCTAAGACCACGGTGAACACTGAAATAAACCACGGTGACAAACACATCAGTATAAATTTCTTATTTTAAAAGTTACCTCGAAAAATAAATGCTTTCAAAACAAAAAACAAAACAATTTAAACAGAAGAATATTTCACTCAGTATTTCACGGTCCATACTGTGTGTGGCTACAACTTTCTATTTCCTTCAGTCCGTTCTCTTCACACACTGACCGACTCAAAAACCAAACCTAATGTTCTGTATCACCTGCATCACATGACCAGGTGATGAGTCAACTGCTGACGTGGGCAGGTGACGTCATTCATCAATTTTCCCCAAAGTATGTACAATAATCCAAAACATTATACAAAATATAAAAAAGGGGGGGGGGGGGGGGGTAGATTTTTGAACAAAAAGATAGATTTAAAAATCGTAAAACAAAAATTCCCGATACATATGTGAATGTTTTTTCTCCCACCTCTATTCTATATGTTGTACTGATTCCTTTATCTATTTGTTTACTTGTTTATATTTTATGCATTTTGTGTTGTATGTCGTTGTACAGTGTCCTTGGGTGTGTTGAATAGTGCTTATAAATATAATATAATAATAATAATAATAATAATAATAATAATAATAATAATAATAATAATAATAATAATAATAATAATAATAATAATAATAATAATAATAATTATTATTATTATTATTATTATTATTATTATTATTATTATTATTATAATCATCATCATCATAATCATAATAATCATAATAATAATTCTGTGACATGTCCATCAGAGTGTCCTTTAACATCTGTCAACAATTTGTGTCAATCGGATACAAATTATTATGCGTTGCTAAGGACTTCCTACCCCAAAACAGTCCAAAACTTTAACGGACAATATCTAAAAATATGCAAATTGTAAAATATGTCCAAATGTGGATATTAAAATGACCATAACTTTGGTTCTACTTGTGATAGAAACATCATTTTTTCACCATCTTAAACCTTAGTTTCCACTCTACCAAGATACACACATAACTCTGTTTGGATTTACACACACTTATGCCTGGTTTACTGGTGGTGGGTCACATTTGTCCATGTGTGATCAGACATGCAGACACAGAAACAGAAAATGCTCCAATTTGCCTGTAATTTTCTTTACACATTTCAGTTTGTTCACATTTGTATTTTATATTTGCAGTAAAATAATGGCAAACATTTCAAGTTGTCATTATTTATAGACAGAAAAAAAACTGAGAAGAAAATATGGAGTCATTTAATCGCTTATTGTGCTCTTCATGCCACGGGCCGCATCGGAAACCATTGGTGGGCCTCATTTGGCCCCCGGGCCGCATGTTTGACACCCCTAGTTTAATATATACAGTAGAGCAGAGGGAAAGTGGACTTTTCAAACGTCAGCAGAGCTTGAGTTGACTTTTAAACACATATTCATATTCATTCAGGAGCTGGCAGGTCTGCACAGGCTGGACGACTGGGACTGATCTGAGCCACAACATCCACCGTGGGACGACCACGCGTCAAATATTATATTATGTGTTGAGCCCCGAGAAGCAGCTCTGCAAAGCATAGTGTGAAAAGTCCAAACCCAGTGAGAAGCACAATTCAATTTCACGCTATTGTTTAAGAAAGGGCACGTTCACAGGCTTTGGTGAGAGTTTAACTTCCCTCTGCTGGTCTGACTAAAATATTTGATTATTATCTGACTTATTATTATTTCACATTTGATTGATTTGATTAAAGGGAGATCTTTGCGTGAAAATCTCTTCACGATCCCATATCAAACACTAAAATAGAATGTTTGTAAAAAAAAACAAAATAAATAAATAGATGTTTTAGTCCAGTCTAGAGGGTGGAACCAGAGGAAAACTCTGGACAATCATTGTATTGATCATCTTTACACTGATTGATTTACTGATACATCCATCAAATATCAATCCAAAGAAAGACAATCTTTTAGCCCCGCCTCTCCTGACTATGAAGCACCACTAGACCCATACACGGAATGAATAGTGATAGCACTGCTAGGCTAGGCTAGGCTAGGCTAACAAATAAGGCCTTTTACATGTAAAATGCGACTGTATTTATGAAAAATAAATCATATAAATACTAAATAATCAAATAAATACACAGAAGTTAAAATAGATCATTTGACAGAAATTGTATAAAAGGGGGTGGGATTAAATAAGTTCTCTTCCTCCCACTCCTTTTCAGGTACTTTTTTTTCTACATTTTTTTTTAATTTGGAGTTTGTAAATTTGAGTTTGTAACTATATATATATATATATATATATATATATATATATAAATTTTTTTCTCTTTTTTCAAAAGATGTATGCTATATCTATGGCTATGTCATATGAGTGTGAGCAGTGACCGGAGCAGATGTTGTACCGTTCTTGGAAATAAACATTAAAAATGAAGCTCACTGAAACTGCTCCTTGTGAGAGGGAAGTTAACCCCGGGGTAAGATACTTACTTCCGCCCTGGATGGGGCTGCATTTTCCCCTGATTTTTTGACTACAGGATAACGTCAGAAACGATTAATAATACGTTTACAATAATAACACAAAAAAGAACGAAAAAGTTCATTTTAGGATCCATGAACTTCTAGTTCATAATTAGGAAGAATGAACGATGAACTGAACTAATTCATATTAAGTAACTTGAACTGAACTTTGAACTAGTTCCTAATTAAGGTGAACTTTCCCAACACTGTTTATATGTTGATGAGATTTTCATCTGAGACGGGGAGGTGTTCTGTGAGCAGGAACTATGTGTTCATGGGGTCATATGGGGTCACATGTGTAAATGACGGCTTTTTTAAACCCGCCCGCAACTCAGACCTCAACAAATATATTTGAAAAGGACCCACCCCGACCCGCTTCTAGACCCACATTTTTAAAAAGTAGTCAATGGTCTTTATGAACATCACATGACCTTTGACCTTACTCACATACCTGATCATCTCATGACCTTTGACCTTACTCACATACCTGATCATCACATGACCTTTGACCTTACTCACATACCTGAACATCACATGACCTTTGACCTTACTCACATACCTGAACATCACATGACCTTTGACCTTACTCACATACCTGAACATCACATGCCCTTTGACCTTACTCACATACCTGAACATCACATGACCTTTGACCTTACTCACATACCTGCATTTATTTCTGTGTTTAAATTCCATGTCATTGTTTGTAAGTTAATATGTTTATAAATATGTTTGTTCTGCTTCATCATTTAAAAGTTATCAATGCTAACGCAGCATCTAAACCAGGGGTCGACAACCTGTAACACCCAAAGACACATTTTAACCTGGTTTCCATGGAAACAAAAACACTGGGAGCCGCTCATGTGTCCCAAACCTTACTGTTTTTGTTTGCATGTTTCCGGAGCTTCCACTCTCCTAACTTTATTTCCTCTCTCGCTCCGTCCATACCGTAGGATACTGACCACGATGGACGACACCTTCACACAAATTCAGTTAATAAAGTGTATTTACTTTATTTTAATTTTGGTCTCAAACAAACAAATGACCCGACCGCAACCCCAATATCCTTAAAAATATTTTTCAATGATCCACAACTGCGGGTGACTGCGGGTGACTGCGGGTGACCGTGGGTGACCGCAGGTGACCACGGGTGACCGCTCACTTCAGGTCAACCCGCACATCACTGGTGTCTGATCCACCACAGTTGAGTTGATGGTTAAAGCATAATAATAATATTATGCTGTGCACCTACACGTCGCAGCCGCAAACACTGCCCAACAACTGATGAAAGTAGTTTGCTAAGGTGCACAGCTGTTAGCAGTGACAACGCTAACGCATTGATCGCTATTGAGAGAAAGTAGCTCCAAGCAATTACGAGGTGTGAGTTTTTGTTCCATGACATTTTTCTTATGTAAATAAATCACTCATTCCAACACAGACTGTTTATAAAAGAAACACATTTTATGTTGTTGACCCCAAGAAACCTGCCGGACTACTTTAGCTTTGACCAAAACTGGACCAGAACTGGGCTCACAGGACAGTGTGGGGGGTAAGTCACTGTGGGTGCACCAGAGTAAAGGGGCGGAGTCAGAAGAGAGGGGCGGAGTCAGTGTGGGTGCACCAGAGTAAAGGGGTGGAGTCAGAAGAGAGGGGCGGAGTCAGTGTGGGTGCACCAGAGTAAAGACACTGATGACAAACACATTCATCTGAAAAATACTGAACTGTCCCTTTAAAATGAAACCACAAAGACAATTGAACGATTCCAGAGTCTAAATTATTTTCACTCAGTCGTTCGTGTCATAAAATATATTTAATATTCGTAGTTTTTTTTCCAAGACAGTTTCTTCTGTTATTATTTATAGATTAAACTGTAGATTGAATGGAGCTGATTGTGTGAATGTGAGTTTTAGACGCTGGCACTAAAACATGAAAGTGGTTGTGATTCAAATGTAGACTTTTTACATTCTGATCACATCAGTCGTCTCCTCTTCATCACATCAGTCGTCTCCTCTTCATCACATCAGTCGTCTCCTCTTCATCACATCAGTCGTCTCCTCTTCATCCTCCTGCACTCGACTAAAAGGTTAAGTGTCGTAGCCATGATGATAGCGAGGTCCTCATGTGTGTGGAGGAGAGCGTTGTCACCCGAACACACGCCAACAACAGCCTGACATCAATTACACTGAGACCTACACCCCCCCCCCCCCCCCCCCCCCTACACACACACACACACACACACCCTCCCTCACTTCTTCACTTTTCTCCAGCTACAGATGCAATTTAGCCATGTGCCGTAAATCAATGCAGACAAGTGGGGCTAATTTAGACCATTTGATGTCAATTTGGCCTTGACCCTTACCCATTACACACACACACACACACACACACATACACGTATACTGGTTTACATGTCTCATGAGGACCTAGTTTGTAATGAAGTAGTCATTAGATACAATTAAATAAAATAAATACATAAAAATCACTAAATTAAATTACATTTTAAATAAATAAACATGAATTAATACATTTATAATAGTAATTATTATTATTATTATTATATAAAATATATAAAAAATAAATAATGAAAAATAAAGAATTTTTTTTAGAAATACATAAAAAAAAAAGTAAATTCATCTGCAAACATTTGAAAAATACATGTTTCGCTTTGCACCTGTTTCGCTCATGCTTTATGTAGACTTTTGCAAAAAAAATAAACAAATTTCACATCATTTCTATTTTATTAGTGGGGGCCTTATTTATATTTAACCATCATGGGGACCTGAATCTTGGTCCCGATAGTGTCAGAGGTCCACATGGTGTGACTGTGTAAACATATCAATGTCCCCATAAAGAACAAGCACACACACACACACACACACACACACACTTTTTCCATGTTTCATGAGGACCAAGTTTGTAATCCTAATCATCACCTGTAATATAGATAGATAGATAGATAGATAGATAGATAGATAGATAGATAGATAGATAGATAGATAGATAGATAGATAGATAGATAGATAGATAGATAGATAGATAGATAGATAGATAGATAGATAGATAGATTGTCATTGCTCAAAGAGAAAATTGAAAAGTGCAATCCCCTAAAGTGCATAGGGTTTATATATATATATATATATATATATATATATATATATATATATATATATATATATATATATATATATATATTTATATATATAAAATAAAAAGAAATACATTCTAATTTAATTAAATTAGAACATAAAATAAAATCAGAACAATGATTTTATTTAAAAAATAAATAAATACAATAAAAAAAATGTAAAAATAAATTTTAAAAAATTACATTAGAAAATGAAAAAGAAATGTAAAAAAGAAATAATTTTTTTTTTTATTTAAAAAGTAAACACATCTTCAAACCTTTGAAAAATAAATATTTTGCTTTGCATCTGTTATCCCATGCTTTATGGGGACTTCCACAAAAAACAAGTTCATGTATTTAGAAGGGACATCATTTGCATACTTCTCACAGATTTCAACTATATTTGTATTTAATCCTCATGGGGACCTGGATTTTACTCCCCATGGTGTCAGAGGTCCACATGATGTGACTGTGTAAACTTATCAATGTCCCCATAAAGATAGGAATCCAATCTCACACACACACACGGTGCAGGCTATAACTCGTGGCTCCACTGCTGGAGATTTCCATATTGGTTCTGTCAGAGACGATTTTGTTTACAGGGCCGTTAGGATGAAATAACAGCAGCGGGTGCTATCAATTACTGTGGGAGAGTGGAGGAGGAGGGGGGGGGGGGGGTCACCAAACAATGATATGGAGGTTGGTAGAGGAGAAAACTAGACAGAAAGAGATGGAGAGGGAGGACAGAGTAAGAAGTGGATTTATGTTTTTTCTACAAAACTGGTCAAAAGCACATCCAGGTTTGTCTGAACGTGGTGTGAGGGAAGAAAAGTCTGGAGTAACACACACACACACATATATATATATATATATATATATATATATATATATATATATATATATATATGTATATATATATATATGTATATATAAATAAACCATCTCAGTATAACTGAGGTGAACCCACAAGCATGAAAGGGAAGGAGGAGGAGCTAAGTATTTTTTTTCTCTTTCTTTTTAATAAATGCATTTTCTTTTTTTTCATTTCAGATTTCAAAAAGTATCTGTGTGTTGAAGGTTTCTGACCCCTGGTCTATAGTCTGTCCGTCCATCTGTCCCTCACCGTGGTTCTCCCCAAGATTTTTTCTTTCCCACTGGGTTTCAGAGTTTTTGCTGCTCAGAAGGAGGAGCTAAGGACGGGAGGAGGAGCTAAGGGCTGAAGGAGGAGCTAAGGAAAGTAGGAGGAGCTAAGGGCTGAAGGAGGAGCTAAGGACGGGAGGAGGAGCTGAGGTCAGGAGGAGGAGCTTAGGACAGTAGGAGGAGCTAAGGACAGAAGGAGGAGCTAAGGTCAGGGGGAGGAGCTAAGGACAGGAGGAGGAGCTAAGGCTTGGGACTTCATCTACCATGTCCACCCTGTGAGACGACGTTTTGAATTGAATTGAATAGAAGACATGCATTAGTCAAATAATTCCATACTTTGAAAAAATAAAATATCCTACTTCGTTAATAAGTGACATTAAACTGATACAACTGTAGTTTGTTGGTGTAATATATGAGAACACAGACGAGCTGTCACTCTTTAAAGTCAGTCAAATTATTGAAGGTGGAAAAACAACATCCAAACCCCAGAAGACCTACTGTGACCTTTAGTTTTACAATTAACTCATGTAAAAATAGATCGGAAAGAAAGTACGATGGATTTTGAGTAAAAAATAATGAGCATGTCTAGTGACTAAAATGTCTTTTTATTTATACATTTGCATGTTATTATTTGCACATTTGTCATCTTATTTGTACACAATGTTGTACGTACTGTGAGTTACATTTATTTTTCTCTATATAAAGTACATAGTGTGACGTGTGGCTGGAGGATAAACACCCCAAACAGACTGTACGGTAACCAAGACAACAGGTATGAATAAACTATGAATGGAAAACCACTATTTTAACCAATATTATCTAATTACATAATGATATACGGACTAAATAAAACAAACAAATACAAATTAAATAAATAATGAATAAAAATCAATGAATTGAAAAATCTAAAATGAAATACAATAAATAATAAGTGAATAAATCAATAAAAAAGATAAATAGATAAAAATTAAACCAATAAAAATGTATGAATATAAGTAAATTCAATAAAATAATTAAATAAATTATATATAGTCATACCTCAACTTACGAAAGATCCACCTAACGAGTAATCGAAGTTACGAAAACCTGTTATGTCAATTTTTCATCTTTTCAAATACGAAAAAAAATTAAAT
>CM035791.1:50464831-50487331 GCA_020466265.1 Siphamia tubifer | reverse complement strand
ATCTAGAAAAACACTCTGAGAGCACAGACCTCCGCCAAGGTAGACACCCCCCCCCCCCCCACCCCCCGGATCAGCACCAAAATGGAATAATTTCTTCCTGTTCACATTTCCAACATCCTGAATATTTTATCAAAATCCGTCCATAAGTTTTCCAGTTATCTTGAACACAAACAGACAAACAAACAAACAAACGTCGGCAAAAACATAACCTCCTTGGCGGAGGTAATAAAATAATCAGCTCGGTCCTCCAGGTGTACCACTGAGGCACAGCACAAAAACAGAGATGTCAGGGAACTATGTTCGAAAACACACGCAGTCTAAAACAATCCAAATGATGAAGTAAAACAATAGTGTCAGATGTCCAAGGCAAATGTAATGGGAAAAGTAAGATGTGATTGATACATTAAATTAGTTCTATTATTTTAATGTATAAGTCTTAGCTCTGATAAAAACAGCAGAATGGATAAAGTGTTCAACGACAGCAGCTGAAAGTCAACAAAACCTTTTAGTTTCAAATACAGAAGATTTAAAGTGAAGTTAAACAAACCACAGTAATATAATATTTATTGACCCATTGTCTCTTCTCACACCTTTGAGGAATTATTATTAACTCTTAAATTGTGTTAAGTTTTTTTTATGTTCTTTCTTTTAAACAGTGTCCTCTGTTCTTTGAGTCCTTGGGTATTTCTGAGGCGTCACTGTTATTTGAGAAAATGTTTAACTAATCATTGTATGTGTCCAATATCAGACCAACCGTAGCTACGTAAATTAAGGAACACCCTTATGAAATAAAAAGAAGTTATCAGACACAGACAAATTCAGAGTGAGGTAAACAGTGTAACTGAATATGCTCTTTGACTCGCTCTCCTCATGAGAAAGACATTCATTTTCTGTCTCATTTATGTTTCTTTTCTGATGCTTGACTTTTAACTTACATTTAAACTGCAGTTTAAATGATAAAATATCCAACAAAGACAAATAAAGGACTCTAGAGTTTTGGGTTACGTAACACTCAGTAGCTCGTGTCATGAAGAATAACTAATTTTATATTTTTTTCCAACACACAGTATAGTTGTGGGACAAGCAAGAGGTCATGAAGTGGGGGAAGTGTAAAAACCAGATAGATAACCATTTAATCGCTAAAATGGTGTTGTCAATTATTGTAAATGTTAGGATATGTAAGCTAATATATATGGATTATTATAATATGTCATAATATATAATGCAGTTGAAAGATATTATATGGTTTCATTAATAAGAACCATTTATTATAATTGTATAAAAATGTAATACTTAAATAACAAGTGTATATAGTGGTACATTATTATAAGATATTGTTATTATTATGAGATATTATATATTATTATTATAAGATATTCTAATATATATGTGTACATGTATGTATATATGTATGAATGTGTGTTTACATATGTATGGACTTGGAAGATTGTTATTGTAATTAATTTCTAGGGAAAAGGGGTGGGAGTTCATAAGCTATGCTTCTTCTCACTCCTTTTTGAATATGTTTTATGTGTAGTATTTTTGTATTTGTTTTTTGTAAAATTTGTTTCGGCTGTATTGTTATTTCTTTATTTTGTTTACTTCTTTATTTTTTTTTTTGACATTCATATTCGAAATAAATCTATTAACTATAACTATAACTATAACAATAACTATAAGACCAGAATCCAAAAAACTAAGAGACAAAACAGGGTCAAAGCCAGGAAATTAAAACAAGAAGAAACGCTCATAAGTTATAAACCAAGGTAACACAACGAACTGGCACCGAGCAGTGACACACACCAGGTATTTATACACAAGAAGACAGGTGAGACACATCAGGGAGCACATTAATAAGGCGGGGCAACACTGGTGACGACTGTGAATATGAACCCACATTACAAAATAAAAGCCCAAGACACCAACAATGACAGAAATAGAGAAAAACAGACAAAAAAATAAGACAAAACAAGACACAATAGTCACCTCAGTTAGGTCACCTAGAGGAGGGTGTGTTTTACAAGACCCGACACACCCAGTGAATCCAGGACACAACACCATAAAGTGTCCAAGGCTCAGCATCAGTACATGTACTGTTTACATCACAGGGGCCAGAATGGAGCCACTAGCGGGACAATTTTGGCCCCCGGACTGCATGTTTGACACCTTGGCATTAGGGGGTTAAAAATGGGGTCCTTTACTTTTAATCTGATAGAAAACAGAGCTTTAACAAACATTAAAAAAAAGAAGTTCCAGTCTAAACGTGTGACTGAAGTCGGCTGTGTTGAATCCAAAAAGATAAAAATAGAAAATGGAAAAGATAGTGAAACACAGATGGAGCTAAAGTAAGCAAAGTCTGAAGGCAGCAGGACAAGGAGACGGAAGGAGATGGAGGTAGAGTGATAGAGACAGAGGCAGACGGACAGGTGGAGGGGGGAGGGATGTCAGAGGGAGGATGGAGAGGGAGGGAGGAGGGAGGAGGGGGAGGGGGAGGGGGGCAAACAGTGGATGGATGCTGAGATAGCAGTGACAGTGAGCGGGGAAGGAGATGTGGTGTGTGGACAGATGTCTGTCTGTGTGGACAGATGTCTGTGGTGTATGGACAGATGTCTGTGGTATGTGGACAGATGTCTGTGGTGTATGGACAGATGTCTGTGGTGTGTGGACAGATGTCTGTGGTGTGTGGACAGATGTCTGTGGTGTGTGGACAGATGTCTGTCTGTGTAGACAGATGTCTGTGGTGTGTGGACAGATGTCTGTCTGTGCTGTGTGGACAGATGTCTGTGGTTTGTGGACAGATGTCTATCTGTGTGGACAGATGTCTATCTGTGTGGACAGATGTCTGTCTGTGTGGACAGATGTCTGTGCTGTGTGGACAGATGTCTGTCTGTGTGGACAGTATAAACACAGTCAAAGTGATTTTATTTTTTCAGCTTCAACACAAACACAAAAACACCTCCATGTTCTGTGTTTTCAAAACTGAACAAAGGAAACACACACATTTGGAATCAAATAATACAGGGTTAGTTAAGGTTTAGGTTAGTTAAGGTTTAGGTTAGTTAAGGTTTAGGTTAGTTAAGGTTTAGGTTAGTTAGAGTTACTCTAACCCTGTATTATTTAGACCAGAGCTAAGGACAGAGGGAGGAGCTAAGGACAGAGGGAGGGGTTAAGGACAGAGGGAGGAGCTAAGGACAGAGGGAGGGGCTAGGGACAGAGGGAGGGGCTAAGGACAGGGAATCCTTGGGAATTTCTGGGAATTGATTGTTCTCTCCACTCAACGACACAAAATTGTTGTGATGTGGGACTCTATTAATAACATTTTATAAAAATATATATATATATATATATATATATATATATATATATATATATATATATATATAATTAAAATGTGGGAGGTGTATATATAGGTGTTGGTAAAATTGTGCGTGCATGTGTGTGTAAAATTAAAATAATATCGTCCATATCTGAGGACCAGGACATAAGGATACAAACCAAAGACCAAATGGAACCTGGAAGCACAGTAACAGACTTCCCTCTCTGTGGAAAATTCAGTTATAGCAGGAAAACATGTCTAAAAAAACAAACCTTATTAAGTGTTCAGTTGTGTTTTCAGTACAAATGCCAGTTAAGCCACATCAGAAACAATAGCAGGATCCTGGCACAAACACACATAATAAACTCTACCTGCCGTGTTTAATTAAAAACTTCCAGCACGTACACGTTCATTTCAGGAAAAGTAATGAAAATTAGACATAAAGTAAAAACAAGAGTGACAAAAAGTCATTTAAAAAAATCACAATTCTTCGAACACAGGAATGTAAATATTCTCCTTTGGCCAATTACATAGAATGAATCATCTTCAATCACTGGTATTCACCCATGATAAATAAAAATATCATTAAAGCAAATGAAATGGAAAGTTCTAAAAGTTTCACGCTGGAAAATATCTGCAGCAAGACGAGGACGCAGACTAATGAGAACTGAAGCACCAACACAGAACACAATTAAACTAGTATTCAGAGAGTGGATAATCTCACTCTCAAGTTTCTATGACAACCTGCTCTTTAATTACAGCCAATAATGTGACTTTGACCTTTCTGCTAAATGTGACCTTGACCTATGACCTTTTGCAATATTGATAATTTTGTTATATGTATATATGCGTCAGTGTGTTTAATATTCTGATAATATTATCCAGTATTGATTAAGTTATAGCGTGATATGTCTATGTTTGACACAGTGTTACACAAGCTAATTTTGCGACATGTCACCTTTGACCTCCAAAGATCTCAAAAAATATTGGCACTAATTATGAGAATTTAAAGTTCTGTGACTGATCATGTGATTTTAACCTTTTTGTTAATTATGGCATTGACCTTTGACCTTTACTCAAATGGGTCATTAGCTCTATGTATATGTCCATGTAATGTCATAGTGATATCTGAAGTATTCATTAACTTAAAGCATGATATGTCTCTGTGGACACACACACACACACATATATATATATATATATATATATATATATATATATGTGTGTGTGTGTGTGTGTGTGTGTGTGTGTGATGTTTATCAAATGCATTTTTTCGGTTCCATTTAATCCATATTTAAATGAAATAAAGTGGAGTTGAGTGAACTGTGGTGTTTTCCATTCACATTCATCGACAGTTCAGCTTCACACAGTCTGAACTGACATCACATCTGGGACCTGCCGCCTTGTTTTCTTCAGCTGCCTGACAAGGCGTGACTGGGCGCCACGGTAACGACACACACCCACGTTAAGCTCGTTAAGGCCCCGTTCATTATGTTTTGTGCTAATGAGGTCTGTTCAGAGGTGAGTGAGCTGGAGCACACTGAGGATGGAAAGAGCAACAGGGACACAGTGGAGACACAGCACGGAGGGGGACACCTGGTGAAACCACAGACACCACAGACCATGAGACCACAGACACCTGGTGAGACACCTGGTGAGACACCTGGTGAGACACCTGGTGAGACACCTGGTGAGACCACAAACACCTGGTGAGACACCTGGTGAGACACCTGGTGAGACACCTGGTGAGACACCTGGTGAGACACCTGGTGAGACCACAAACACCTGGTGAGACACCTGGTGAGACCACAAACACCTGGTGAGACCACAGACACCACAGACCATGAGACCACAGACACCTGGTGAGACACCTGGTGAGACACCTGGTGAGACACCTGGTGAGACACCTGGTGAGACACCTGGTGAGACACCTGGTGAGACCACAAACACCTGGTGAGACACCTGGTGAGACCACAAACACCTGGTGAGACCACAGACACCACAGACCATGAGACCACAGACACCTGGTGAGACACCTGGTGAGACACCTGGTGAGACACCTGGTGAGACACCTGGTGAGACACCTGGTGAGACCACAAACACCTGGTGAGACACCTGGTGAGACCACAGACACCACAGACCATGAGACCACAGACACCTGGTGAGACACCTGGTGAGAACACAGACACCTGATGAGACACCTGGTGAGACCACAGACACCACAGACCATGAGACCACAGACACCTGGTGAGACCACAGACACCTGATGAGACACCTGGTGAGACCACAGACACCTGATGAGACACCTGATGAGACGCCTGCTGAGACACCTGGTGAGAACACAGACACCTGGTGAGACACCTGGTGAGACCACAAACACCTGGTGAGACACCTGGTGAGACCACAAACACCTGGTGAGACACCTGGTGAGACCACAGACACCACAGACCATGAGACCACAGACACCTGGTGAGACCACAGACACCTGATGAGACACCTGGTGAGAACACAGACACCTGATGAGACACCTGGTGAGACCACAGACACCTGGTGAGACACCTGGTGAGTCCACAGACACTGAAAAATGTTATTAAATGTTTGTATTTGAAGACTTAGAGGACCTGATTTCTGGTCCCCATGGTGTTGGAGGTCCCCATTTGCCCACCCTGTAAACAAATCAATGTCCCCATAAAGATAGGAACAGACACACACACACTCTCTGCTCATATATGTCCACATGTGAAGACAGTTTATTTACATGAGCATTAAAGCAGTGGCAGAGATAGACTGCATCAGTTTGTTGTAGTTTTTAACTGTTTCTACATTTGTGATATTTTTACACAACATTAACAAACACACACACACACACACACACACAAATACATAAAGAGTTGGACACAAAGCAGGAAAACTGCAACAGCTTGTTATGAATATTCAGTGAATGATATTATGAGAGAGAAGTACATTCATATGGAGAGATGGTTACCACCTGGTGTGTGTGTGTGTGTGTGTGTGTGTATTCCTATCTTTATGGGGACATTGATATCATGGGGACCAAAATTCAGGTCCGCACGAGGGTTAGATATAAATTCAGGTCCCCACTAGTAAAATATAAATGAGGTGGCCCTATAAATATATAAAATTTTTTTTTCAGGAAGTCCCCATAAAGCATGAGGGAAACAGGTGTAAAGTGAAAAATGTATTTTTTAAAGGTTTGAATATAATTTGGATGTATTTCTTTCATACATTAAAAATAGTAAATGTTCTGTCCTTCATGGTTCAAAGTTCTTTACATGAGACTCACCAGGGCCGGACTGGATCAGGATTTCAGGCTGGGAATATCCTGCAGCATCCAGGCCAATTCCAGCACCACAGAGGCGAAAAACAAAAATAAAATAAAGACACCTCTTTTTTTGGGGGGGGTTCCTTATAGCAATTAAAGTAGTGCTATTCCACCGCTGTTACACAACACCACACTATTAAACTAATACATGACAACAGCTCAGTCAGTACTTTTGTCTCATCCTCAACATGAGTTAAAAGTACTGACATATGTCCTTCTGTCTCAGGTTACCTACATGATATGCAGAGTTTGCTGATGAGCTGATCATTTGAATCAGGTGTGTTGGAGCAGGGTGACATCTAAAACATGCAGGACAGTGGACCCTAAGGACCAGGTCTGAAGACCACTGATCGAATGAATGTACATGTAAAAATACTCAGAATGAAGTGAAGCTAAACTGGGTTATTATCCATAAGGTTTTATCTGTACAGTATTTGATATACTGTGATCTTCAATTTTTATTTCATTTCAGTGCATTTGCTCAGCTGTAGTGTTGTAATGTTTTTATGTTACTATTTATAATAAACTGAAAGGATTTATTCACTCAAGTCAATTCAATCAGACATGTAATCAATATGTTAGTTTTAATCAATATGTTAGTTTTAATCAATATGTCAGTTTTAATCAATATGTTAGTTTTAATCAATATGTTACTTATAATCAAGATGTTAGTTTTAATCAATATGTTACTTATAATCAATATGTTAGTTTTAATCAATATGTGACTTATAATCAATATGTTAGTTTTAATCAATATGTGACTTATAATCAATATGTTAGTTTTAATCAATATGTTACTTATAATCAATATGTTAGTTTTAATCAATATGTTACTTATAATCAATATGTTAGTTTTAATCAATATGTTAGTTTTAATCAATATGTTACTTATAATCAATATGTTTGTTATAATCAATATGTTAGTTTTAATAAATATGTTAGTTATAGAACATAACTCAACTGGAATAAGAATATTCCTGAAATAAATAGAAAAAGACTGACATGTTTGGACTAAAATACTTTGTGTTAATGTCTGACTAAAAGTACAATAAAATGTTAAGACTTTTATTCGACTAAATTATGACAAACAAAAATGATTTGTGAAAAACTAAACGTGACTAAGAATGAACTTTGACAAAAGACTAAAACGTGGAACAAAATTAACAATGTTCTTAAATGTTTTATTATTTATCTTCATTTTTTTTTGTCTCTTACTTTGTCATGTTGTTTATTATTTTTGTTGATTTATTATTCATTTATGTTAATTTTTATTGATCTC
Organism: Siphamia tubifer; assembly: GCA_020466265.1. Lineage (NCBI taxonomy): Eukaryota > Metazoa > Chordata > Actinopteri > Kurtiformes > Apogonidae > Siphamia > Siphamia tubifer. The sequence goes on along the minus strand of CM035791.1, from coordinate 50,479,393 downwards.
TTTGGTTGTTTTTGTTCATTTTTGACCTCTTCTAAACACAGTTTTTATGTCTGACATGAATATAAAAACTGTCCATTTACTATTAAAATTGGGGTTTGATGTTTGTTTCGTTACTTGTGGGAGTGGCATTTATTTTTGCATCAGTAAACGGTGACAGAAGAACAGGTTCTAAACGTCATGTATTCATGCGTGCGTGCGTTAGGAGGTGAAGTGTTCATCAGTCTTTGTTAAGAGACTTCAGGTAGCATTTGTGTCTAATTAGACATGTGTAGTTTCAGAGCTTGTTTGGAGCACAGAACTAATTAGTTGATTAATGAGGAGACGTGATCGTATGAACTGACATCAGGATAATGTCTGATCAGTTAGTTCCTCAGCTCTTCTGTTACCTGATCAGTCCACCAGTTAGTCCAGGGGTGTTAAACTCCTTTAGTTCAGGGGCCACATTAAACCAAATTTAATTTTGGTCTGTTTGGTCTTGGTTAGTCTTTGGTCTCTTCCAGTCTCTGCCTGTTTCCTGTCCCCTTTCCTTGCCCGGTTCTGGCTTCTTGGTACCTGTCCCTGACTCTTGCCCGGTTCTGGCTTCTTGGTCCCTGTCCCTGACTCTTGTCCGGTTCTGGCTTCTTGGTCCCTGTCCCTGACTTTTGCCTGGTTCTGGCTTCTTGGTCCTTGTCCCTGACTCTTGCCCGGTTCTGGCTTCTTGGTACCTGTCCCTGACTCTGGCCCGGTTCTGGCTTCTTGGTACCTGTCCCTGACTCTTGTCCGGTTCTGGCTTCTTGGTCCCTGTCCCTGACTTTTGCCTGGTTCTGGCTTCTTGGTCCTTGTCCCTGACTCTTGCCCGGTTCTGGCTTCTTGGTACCTGTCCCTGACTCTGGCCCGGTTCTGGCTTCTTGGTCCCTGTCCCTGACTCTTGCCCGGTTCTGGCTTCTTGGTCCCTGTCCCTGACTCTTGCCCGGTTCTGGCTTCTTGGTCCCTGTCCCTGACTCTTGCCCGGTTCTGGCTTCTTGGTCCCTGTCCCTGACTCTTGCCCGGTTCTGGCTTCTTGGTCCCTGTCCCTGACTCTGGCCCGGTTCTGGCTTCTTGGTCCCTGTCCCTGACTCTTGCCCGATTCTGGCTTCTTGGTCCCTGTCCCTGACTCTTGCCTGGTTCTGGCTTCTTGGTCCTTGTCCCTGACTCTTGCCCGGTTCTGGCTTCTTGGTACCTGTCCCTGACTCTTGTCCGGTTCTGGCTTCTTGGTCCCTGTCCCTGACTTTTGCCTGGTTCTGGCTTCTTGGTCCTTGTCCCTGACTCTTGCCCGGTTCTGGCTTCTTGGTACCTGTCCCTGACTCTGGCCCGGTTCTGGCTTCTTGGTCCCTGTCCCTGACTCTTGCCCGGTTCTGGCTTCTTGGTCCCTGTCCCTGACTCTTGCCCGGTTCTGGCTTCTTGGTCCCTGTCCCTGACTCTTGCCCGGTTCTGGCTTCTTGGTCCCTGTCCCTGACTCTTGCCCGGTTCTGGCTTCTTGGTCCCTGTCCCTGACTCTTGCCCGGTTCTGGCTTCTTGGTCCCTGTCCCTGACTCTTGCCCGATTCTGGCTTCTTGGTCCCTGTCCCTGACTCTTGCCTGGTTCTGGCTTCTTGGTCCCTGTCCCTGACTCTTGCCCGGTTCTGGCTTCTTGGTCCCTGTCCCTGACTCTGGCCCGGTTCTGGCTTCTTGGTCCCTGTCCCTGACTCTTGCCCAATTCTGGCTTCTTGGTCCCTGTCCCTGACTCTGGCCCGGTTCTGGCTTCTTGGTCCCTATCCCTGACTCTTGCCCGGTTCTGGCTTCTTGGTCCCTGTCCCTGACTCTTGCTCGTTTCCTCGTTTTGCCCTGTTCCTGTCTCATCCAGAGTCCGTGGTGACCCCACCCAATCAGTCTCCTTGGTCCTCAGTCAGACCAGTTCCGTTGCTCCTCCTACCAACCCAGACCACTCAGGCCACTCAGTCCAGAGGGTCTTCCGCCCAGAGGGGTTCAATGCCGCCCTACCCACTAAACTAACACTAAACTAAACTAAAAACACAAACACCTGTAAATAGTTTGTCTTTTTTTTTTTTGCCAGTGAATATTAGAGTTTATATGTTTATGGAGAAATGTTTGTTTTTCTATCAAACACCTTGTTTTCAGTGTTGTTTTTAGAAGTAAACAACTGTTGAGATGTTTGAGATGTCACTAAAGCTAAAAAAAAAAAAAAAAAAAAAAAGAACTCATCAAAGTCACTAATCTATTTGAAAAAAACACTTTATCAGTTTTTGGGTCAAAAACATTTTTTTTTTGGTCATAATCAGCCTCTGTTCAACAGTCGGTTACATAAGAACTAAAGTAGCTACAAACATAATTATTTTTCCTTATGAAAGAATACAGTCTAAGCTTTCTTTCCATATGTTCTATGTTAATTAAATCATAAAACTCAATATTCTGTGAGTCTTCAAAGATCAGTCATAATTCTCTGCTCTGAAAAAACCCTGGCAGCGAATGAGTTAAAAAATGGTTTTGGCCAATAGTGAATATTTGGGTTTTATGGTTTAATTACAGAGTTACAATAACAGTTTAAATGCTCGCTTATACAGTGCTGCTAAATTATAATAACAAACATCCTTCAAAATAAGTCATTTCTTCATCACAAAACAACACTTGTGCATTAGACCTGGACTCTGAATCCACTGGGACATTATTTATATATATGGAGAGATTTAATATTAATAACAGACATCATTCATGACAGCGGAGAGGAAAGTGAGACAGTTTTTCTCCTTCAGGCAGAGAATATAAGTGTTAAAATTAAAATCCTGGTAAATCCTTCCCTCCCTCCCTCCTGTACCTCCTCGCTCGCCCAGATCCAACCCAGTCTTCTGGGCTATTTCGGGGCCAATTAAAGCACTTCCTCTGCCCAGTTTTTGGATGACCGAACCCAGTGGACGACCTTTAGTATAATCCTGGACAGAGGAGGGGAACGGGTAAAGTCCCTGCAGGTCATCGAGGAAAACAGTGAAAATGTGTGACGGCCATTTTGGATAAAATACAAACAAGTGGTGCCAGGAACAACAAGCCCCGCCCCCTCACAAACATCTAATGGACATCTGCCTCTCAAAGTGTGAGGCTATGGGTTTGAACTTTCAAGGGTCAAAGGTCGTAATTCAAGAACAGGTTGTCATAGAAACTGGAGGTTGGCACAAAATAGGGGCATGTGTTGTATGCATTCTGTGAATACATGTTTTAATGTTATCTTCTGTATTTATTTATTTACTAATCATGTAGATCTTCATAAAGGTTCAGAGTAAAGTTGAGGATTATTATTAGCCTAGGATCTAGTCTGTCCCCAGTGGCCGCAAATGGTATTTGCTACGGGGAGACAGACTAGACAGCCTCGGGTCTGAAAATCCCAACTGGGTCGGACCAATCAAATCGCGAGGGGCGGGATTGGAGCCCGCCCTGCTTCATGACGACACAAATACGACACGTAATGTTGTAGTCGCAGAGACGTAGCAGCTAGCACACCAAAGAGAAGAAGAAGGCGTAGCTGCTAGCTAGCACACATTGCCGTAACACCAGTTGCTAGCTGCTAGACAACATGGCTCATCACCAGGAACAACCATTCGAGCTGGCTTTGGCAGCAACGCTAGGTGATTTAAAAACGCCAAACGCCGACTAGCTAGCTAAGCTGCTGCACTCGTTTTGAGACTACATTCTGGTGTGTTCTTCCGGTGACGCTGTCTACGAAATCCATGTTCATCGCTCTGATTGGTTGGCTCTGACTGGTTACCCATCCAATAGCGTGGCGTTGTGTAAAGAGAAAACTTGACAGACAGCTGTTATCCCACCCACAAATTCGCTTAGACTTTCTAGACTTTCCCCCGTAGCAAATGCAGTTTGCGGCCACTGGGGACAGTCTAGATCCTACGCTAGATTATTATATCAAAGTAGAGAAAACTGAAGTAAAATTTACTTTCATAGCAAAATCTATCATTAATTGAATATAAAGCCAGTGTTTCCAACGTGACTGATCCAACTCTATAGGTTTAAATTTTAAAAAATATATCCATCTATCAGACAATACAGGATTTACACACAAAAAAAATAAATACAAAGGACAATATCATTATTATTATTTTTATAAAATAAGGTAGAAATAGAGGAAAGTTCATTAGTGACAGTTTCTATTCAGTTGGATATTTTCCTGTCACTCTTTTCTTTTGCTACTTTCTTAGTGACTCTATGTTTGGAACGTCTTCATCACTGCTCGTCTTCATCACTGCTCAACTTCTCAGTTGAATCCTGTTAATCCTCTCTGTGGCTCAACGGTGACAGCGGCGCCATCTCCTGAAAAACAGGCTCTTAAATGGAAACCAGAGCTGTCGTTAACCGGCCGTTTACTGAGCCTTTAATAAGTTTCTGTCAGCGACGCACTTATTAGCATGAGCTAAAGTATCACAGGTCCATAAAGATATCCTGACTCCACAGAGACACGGAAGGAAAATGAGGGAAAATACTCTCAGGTGATGCTTCTTTAGCCCTTTTTAATATCTTAGATGGAGACGCAATCGATCCACAAGCTCCGTTTGGAGAGCTAAGGTGAGCATCTTCCCACAGCAGAGTGAGAGAAAGCAGATTAATATCACTGCCGTATTTACAGACTTCCAATAATGAGTTCTAACCCTAATGTTGCAACAAATGCGTCACGTTTCAAAGGCATGAAGTTCATTTGTCTGTCGATGTGTGTGTTTGTTTGTTTGTTTTTCTGCAGGAATGTAAATGTAAAAAAACAGGAAAACAAGGATAAGGGAAATAAAAGAAAGAAAAATAAGGAAGGCAGAAAAGAAGAAGAGGAGGGAAAGAAAGAAGTGAAAATAGTTAAGAAAGGAAAAGGGTGAAAAGGAAAATAAGGAAAGATTCAGAGAATGTCTAATCTCAAGTTTCTATGACAACCTGTTCTTGAATTAGAGTCAATAATGTGATTTTGACCTTTGACCTTTTGCAATATTGATAATTTCATTATATGTATATATGTGTCAGTGTGTGTAATATTATGATAATATATCCAGTATTGATTAAGTTATAGCATGATATGTCTATGTTTGACACAAACAGTGTTACACGGTTGATAACAGAGAATTGTATAAATCTTCTTTCTGTATAGTTTGGTACCAATCTGAAAGTCCTCTGACCCCCTGTTATAACTAATAATGTGATTTTGCCGTTTTAGTTAATTGTGACCTTGACCTTTGACCTTTCATCAAATGGATCATTGCATCTAATGTACATTAGCTATATGTATATGCCCATGTCATTTCATGGTGATATCTACAGTATTTATTGAATTATTGCATGATATGTCTCTGCGGACGCACACACACACACACACACACAACACACACACACACACACACACACACACACACACACACACACACACACACACACAACACACACACACACACACACACACACACACACACACACACACACACACAACACAGACACACACACACACACAACACAGACACACACACACACACACACACACACACAGACACAAACACACACACACACACAAAGTCATGACAATAATCTCTCAGAACCAACATTGGGTGACATTAACTGATAAGATTAAAAAAAGCTAAATAAAAATGCCACTTTAGTGCCTTGCTCAAGAGCACATCAGCAGAGCTTGCTGATGAGCTGATCATTTGAATCAGACCCGACGGCCAAGGGGAGGTTGAGGGGAGATGCTGTCGGCCTGGAGGACTGAGACCTGGATCTGTATTAATGTAAATATAATAGTCACACCCACATCAGAAAGAACCAGGGGAATACAGGGCCCTGGCCACGCCCCCTGGCCCCGCCCCTCTGCTGCCCCAGGTCAGTGTCTTCTAGAGGGTCATTTTACTGAAACTGACACTGAGTGGACAAGACTGGAACTACAACTGTCTGTGTGTCTGTCTGTCCATCTGTCTGTGTCTGTATTTAATTGTCTGTCTGTAGCTGTCTATCTGTACCACTTAAACCGGTTAGACCAGTTAGACCAGTTAGACCAGTTAGACCAGTTAAACCAGTTAGACCAGTTAAACCAGTTAGCCCGGTTAAACCAGTTAGACCGGTTAAACCAGTTAGACCAGTTAAACCACCAGTTTGACCAGTTAGACCAGTTAAACCAGTTAAACCAGTAACACCAGTTAGACCAGTTAAACCACCAGTTTGACCAGTTAAAGCAGTTAGACCAGTTAAACCAGTTACACCAGTTACACCAGTTACACCAGTTAGACCAGTTAAACCAGTTACACCAGTTACACTAGTTAAACCAGTTTGACCAGTTAGACCAGTTAAACCAGTTAGCCCAGTTAAACCAGTTAGCCCAGTTAAACCAGTTAGACCAGTTAAACCAGTTACACTAGTTAGACCAGTTAAACATTTTAGTTGACAAAATCTAAAATAATTTTTGTGTTTATTGTAATGTTTTAATGTGTAATAAACATAAGATTTCACCAATTCATTCAGTTCATCGAATGAACGTATATGTAAAAATACTCATAATGAAGTGAAGCTAAACTGCGTGAGAATCGTCCAGTGTTAATTTTGTCAGGAGATTTTAGTTTCGTTTTAGTCTCATGAAGAAAATGTAATTTTAGTCCCAATTTAGTCATCTAAATAACTTTAGTTTTTGTGTACTTTCAGTCTACTAAAAGTCATAACATTTTAGTCGACGAAATCTAAAATAATTTTAGTCGACTAAAATATGACAACCAGTGTTTTTGTTTTGTTAAAAATTATATAAAAGTCAAAGTGGTTATTGTAATGTTTTAATGTCTGGGCCAGACCAGGCAGGCCGCTGAGAAAAGTCCCACATGCCCGTTCAGGCCTGGTTCTAGCCAATCACAGCAGACGGAATGTTTGATCAAAACACAAACAAGCAAGTTGACACCATGAAAACCAAATGTGAGGGAACACTTAAGTATTCACTCTGTGATACGATGCTGATTTTCTCCTGACCCGATGAGCGAGATCCAGACGGTCTGTGTCCCTCAGGGTCCAATGAAGAGGACCAGCACCAGTTAGACCAGTTAAACCACCAGCTAGACCAGTTAGACCAGTTAAACCAGTTAGACCAGTTACAGCAGTTGTACCAGTTACACCAGTTAGACCAGTTAAACCAGTTACACCAGTTACACCAGTTAAACCAGTTACACCAGTTACACCAGTTAAACCAGTTACACCAGTTAAACCAGTTAAACCAGTTACACCAGTTAAAGCAGTTAGACCAGTTAAACCAGTTACACCAGTTAAACCAGTTACACCAGTTAAACCAGTTACACCAGTTACACCAGTTAGACCAGTAACACCAGTTAGACCAGTTAAACCACCAGTTAGACCAGTTAAACCAGTTAGACCAGTTAAACCACCAGTTAGACCAGTTAAACCAGTTAAACCAGTTAGACCAGTTAAACCAGTTAGACCAGTTAGACCAGTTAGACCAGTTAAACCAGTTAGACCAGGTAACCAGTTAAACCAGTTAAACCAGTAACACCAGTTAGACCAGTTAAACCACCAGTTTGACCAGTTAAACCAGTTAGACCAGTTAAACCAGTTAGACCAATTAAACCAGTTAGACCAGTTAAACCAGTTAGACCAGTTAGACCAGTTAAACCAGTTAGACCAGTTAAACCAGTTAAACCAGTTAGACCAGTTAAACCAGTTAGACCAGTTAGACCAGTTAAACCAGTTAAACCAGTTAGACCAGTTAGACCAGTTAAACCAGTTAAACCAGTTAGACCAGTTAAACCAGTTAGACCAGTTAGACCAGTTAAACCAGTTAAACCAGTTAGACCAGTTAAACCAGTTAGACCAGTTAGACCAGTTAAACCAGTTAAACCAGTTAGACCAGTTAAACCAGTTAGACCAGTTAGACCAGTTAAACCAGTTAAACCAGTTAGACCAGTTAAACCAGTTAGACCAGTTAGACCAGTTAAACCAGTTAGACCAGTTAAACCAGTTAAACCAGTTAGACCAGTTAAACCAGTTAGACCAGTTAGACCAGTTAAACCAGTTAAACCAGTTAGACCAGTTAGACCAGTTAAACCAGTTAAACCAGTTAGACCAGTTAAACCAGTTAGACCAGTTAGACCAGTTAAACCAGTTAAACCAGTTAGACCAGTTAAACCAGTTAGACCAGTTAAACCAGTTAAACCAGTTAGACCAGTTAAACCAGTTAGACCAGTTAGACCAGTTAAACCAGTTAAACCAGTTAGACCAGTTAAACCAGTTAGACCAGTTAGACCAGTTAAACCAGTTAGACCACTTAAACCAGTTAAACCAGTTAGACCAGTTAAACCAGTTAGACATACACATACATGGCTCTTGTGACAATTCAATCGTAAAAGTACCTCTATAATAAAATTCTTGTCTCATCATCAACCCGCTTTATTCTCACTAGGGTCACAGGGGGTCTAATCCAGCTACAATGGGTGAAGGCGGGGTCAGAGGTCACCCTGTATGAGTCTCCATTTCATCTCAGGACTGAACATTTATAGACAAACAAACACTGTCACATTCACACCTATGGATTAACCAGTTAACTAGTTAACCAGTTAACCTATCAGTGCATGTGTTTGGATGGTGGGAGGAGCCAAAGTACCTGAAGAAAACCCACACAGACATGAGGAGAACATGTAAACTCCACACAGAAAGGTCTGGTGTGGGAATAGAACCAACAACCTTCTGTCTGTGAGGCACCAGTGTTAACTACTGCACCAGCAGTGTTAACTACTGCACCAGCAGTGTTAACTACTGCACCAGCAGTGTTAACTACTACACCACCAGTGTTAACTACTGCACCACCAGTGTTAACTACTACACCACCAGTGTTAACTACTACACCACCAGTGTTAACTACTACACCACCAGTGTTAACTACTGCACCACCAGTGTTAACTACTGCACCACCAGTGTTAACTACTACACCACCAGTGTTAACTACTGCACAGTGTTAACCACTGCACCACCAGTGTTAACTACTGCACCACCAGTGTTAACTACTACACCACCAGTGTTAACTACTGCACAGTGTTAACCACTGCACCACCAGTGTTAACTACTGCACCACCAGTGTTAACTACTGCACAGTGTTAACCACTGCACCACCAGTGTTAACTACTGCACAGTGTTAACCACTGCACCACCAGTGTTAACTACTGCACCACTGTGCTGCCCTAAGGCAAACAACTTTAAATATGAAAAAACCCTTCCACTGAGGAAAAGCTGTGTTTCTATAGTATAATTAGAACAGCTGTTATGGACATTACTGATTTAACACTAAATCTTAGTTAGTTTTGTTTCCATTAAACATATTTTATATTAAAAACATCTAAAGAAAAAACACAAAACTAAAATGTCAAAAAGAACATTTATGGAATATAATGCACATCTAATCTCAATTCACTTATTTAGTGTGAAACCTGGGGCTGTTTAGTTCAACGTTTAACTCCTGAGAAGTTAGGAATTTCACAGAAAAAAAGAAAAAAAGAAACATCCTGGGTATAAATGATAAATGATAAATAAATATAAATTATTGTGATAAAAAGTCTAAATACCCAGTCACTAAGCACAACCAGAATGAATATATATATATATATATATATATATATATATATATATATATATATATATATATATATATATATATATATATATATATAAAGCACACTGTGAGAAAATTAAAGTATTTTAAGTTCACTTCATAGTCTGGAAAATATGGTCACGTATTGTTTTAATCCTGTGGGACTTGGTTCCCTAGGCGACCGCCTAGTCTGACTATAACTAACGTCAGTCCTGTTGGAACTAATGTTAATGTCTTCACTCTGAGCCTAATAAAGGATTATCTTATGTTTTATCTTATATTTAAGAATGTCTGAAAACTTTTCCACCACTGTACTTATGTTTATCCACTGCCCCCCCCCTCCCCCCTCCCCCCAACAGAGACAGAACAAAAAAACAAACCAACAAAAAACAGAGACTTTGAGGAAAACAGACAGAATACCCCCTGAATATTAATGTGAACATGACTTATCTGAATAAAACCACAAAGGATAAAAAATATCAAATATAAAACGTTGTTGTTACAACACGGCAGAAATAATCAAACATGCAGATAAACTAAGAACTGAGGAGGAAAAAAAAACCCTATAGAAGCATGTATTAAAGTAGATGGGTGCCAGTCGTGGTATTATTTTTGCTCTATCTGCAGTTTGCATGCTGCTTTAAGCAGAGGCAGAACACTGAACAGTCCTGGGTCCCACTGGTAGAGCTTCCACTTCAATTTCATGCAAATATGCACATCCTGTTCAGCTCAGTGTGGGACCAAATATGGATGCAAACTGCACGGTGGCCACGCACTGACACACCAAAGCAAGGAAGCAAACATATGCACATGCATGTGGCATACTAATAACAAAAGGATCAAAAAGAAGGAGGACTTTTTCTGCTCCAATCAACTGCTTGGTTTGTGTTTTTGTCCCTGGAGACGATCACAGACGCTCTGAGGGCTGATGGTTTCACAGCTGGATGTAGATCTACACAGCCATGACTTATGGTTTGACTGGAAAGCACTTTGTCAAAATTCTTTCTGTTTTCGCTGTCATGACAACAAGTGGTGTCAGTCACAACAAGCCCCGCCCCTCTCATACACTCTAACTCAGGGGTTCTCAAACTTTTTTGGCCCAGGTCCCCCTTGGAGGGGTGACATTTTTCCATGTCCCCCCTCATCCTCGCGATACTGAAAATGATAAAAAACCACTTCAACAATGATTATTATGAAACAATGATAACCTTTTTTAATAGTGCTTTGTACAAACCAGCCACATTTTCAGGTATTATAATATAAATGAACACTTCAGAAACAACAATTTTAAATAATTTTAAAATAATAAACGGAACAAAAGACACACAAAACCGTGTGTGTGTGTGTGTGTGTGTGTGTGTGTGTGTGTGACAGACAGACAGACAGACAGACAGACAGACAGAGACTTAATGAGAGTAATGATCTTGTCAAACTCAATATAACTATCAATGTACTTTCTCTTTTTAGGGTTAGGGCGTTTGTTTTTGTCATTGTCATTTTCATTGTCATTTCTTTTACCACTTCTTGAGGAACTTGGCGGACACAAAAATCGATCCATGTTCGCTGCAGGGTGGCTAAAAATAGCCTGTGACTCGCTCCGTCTCAATTTAGTCAAGCTGGCGTCAAACAGCGCTGTTACTTCCGCCCGCTCGCTACAAAATAAAACTTCCGCATTTCAAAATAAAACAGCAAATAAAAACAAACAAAAGAAAACCGTGAATAATTTCGCGTACCCCCTGGACATGCGCCACGTCCCCCTAGGGGTCCGCGGACCCCAGTTTGAGAACCGTGGCTCTAACTTATTTTCTAATAATAATAATGAATGACAATAAATTAGATATATTTATTATTGCACTTTTTGGCCACTCATCATCCTATTACATTAGTGATCCATTATTCATTCACTCTCACACTCTCACTCTTGACTTTAGCATCACACACAGGGTTTAAGCTCTTCTCAAATTGCAGTGATTCGGAAGTAGCATTAGCATTAGCATCTACGAGAGCAGACGGTAGCTGCTCAGACAGTAGCTGCTGCACAAACTGTAAAAAACTGTTGGATCAAACTGGTTCAATAAAATAAAGACTGTTTTTTTACTGCACGTTTTCAAAACAAGTGACGTCACCAAACCTAGCTGGGTGTTACTCTGGTAAAGGTAAATAGACACACAGAGCCAGAGGGGAGGGGGGAGTGTTCCTTCACACATTCTGAGCCAATCACAGACGCCTCATCAGCGCGTCATGGACATGTATGAGGAAGTAGAAGTAAACTGTGTTGTTCCACCTCCAGTCATATTTCTACCGTGAAAAAACAACTGGAAACAAAACAATCTGAACGTTTTTATAAATAGAACCAACACACAATGAATTCAATAACAATGAAGAACAACAATATTAATAAATAAGCATAGAATGAGTCCTTTAATAAAGTGAATATTAATAAATAACCATAGAATGAATCATTTAAATGACTATTTCAATATTTAATCATTTAATTTGTTACTTTTTTTGAACACACACGATAACGATAACGACCAAATGTCGACTTTAACAACAAGTGATAATTACAAAATGTGGTCCCCATGAGACAAGGAAACCTGTGTGTGTGTGTGTGTGTGTGTGTCTGTGTGTATGTGTGTGTGTGTGTGTCTGTGTGTGTGTCTGTGTGTGTGTGTGTGTGTCTGTGTGTGTGTGTGTCTGTGTGTGTCTGTGTGTCTGTGTGTGTGTGTGTGTGTGTGTGTGTGTCTGTGTGTGTGTGTGTGTGTGTGTGTGTCTGTGTGTGTGTGTATGTGTGTATGTCTGTGTGTGTGTGTGTCTGTGTGTGTGTGTATGTGTGTATGTCTGTGTGTGTGTGTGTGTGTGTGTGTGTGTGTCTGTGTGTATGTGTGTGTATGTGTGTATGTCTGTGTGTGTGTGTGTCTGTGTGTGTGTGTGTGTCTGTGTGTGTGTGTGTGTGTGTGTGTCTGTGTGTATGTGTGTGTGTGTGTGTGTGTGTGTGTGTGTGTGTGTGTGTGTGTCTGTGTGTATGTGTGTGTATGTGTGTATGTCTGTGTGTGTGTGTGTCTGTGTGTGTGTGTGTGTCTGTGTGTGTGTGTGTGTGTGTGTGTCTGTGTGTGTGTGTGTGTCTGTGTGTGTGTGTGTCTGTGTGTGTGTGTGTGTCTGTGTGTGTGTGTGTGTGTGTGTCTGTGTGTATGTGTGTGTGTGTGTGTGTATGTGTGTGTATGTGTGTATGTCTGTGTGTGTGTGTGTCTGTGTGTGTGTGTGTGTCTGTGTGTGTGTCTGTGTGTGTGTGTGTGTGTGTGTGTGTGTGTGTCTGTGTGTATGTGTGTGTGTGTGTGTGTGTGTGTGTGTGTGTGTGTGTGTGTGTGTGTGTGTGTGTGTGTATGTGTGTGTGTGTGTGTGTGTGTGTGTGTGTGTGTGTGTTTAATCCACTGACCCTTATAAAGTGAAAGTGAAGCTTGTATAAAATCTCTCCAGTGTTTCTCCTTCCTGTTCCTTCTCGGGCGTGTGTTGCTGAAGTTTATCTCACTATCAAGGCCACAGATCGATTCAGATGTGAAGTTAATTGAGGAACAAACCGTGGGAAAATACAACATGCTTGTGTTTAGAAGGTGAAGTGCTTTATTCAAGGCTTTAGAGTCTCTGAGATTCTGCCAGATTGTTTTTCCTTCACAATTTATTGCTTTTACTGTGGGTTTGTTTTTGCATCTGTGGACAGAAGAGGGAATTAAACGGCTTTACTCTCATTATTGTTAAATATTTACAAGTGTCTGTTTTCTTTACAAATGAGAACACATGCAGCATCTGCTGTGGCTTTGGTTTATTCCCATCTTCTATAGATAGACCTAAAATTAAAAGTATAAACTTTATTCTATTGTTTTTTTTTTTACCCAAAGTGATGACAGTTGAAGGTGGTGGTTGTGATAATAATGTGGTTTTAGTAGATTTGTATTTATCAATATATTGGTTTTAATGATTTAAAACCGTACCTTTATGTGTGTGTGACTGAAGAAAATGATCTATAAAATGAATAAAATAAACAGTAAAATGAACAAAAATGAACAAAATAATTAATAAAACCAACAAAATGATCAATAAATTGCACAAAATATTCAGTAAAATGTCTCATTTTCAGCCCAGATTAATCTTGGAAACTTGATTCAAGCATCATTTAAGACTTTATCACTAACACACGTAGGAACATTTTATTACTTTGATTCCAGAACCTTCTAAGTGTCGTCCAGTGGAATCACTAATTAGTGAAAATGTTCTTTTCCTATATTTTTTATTTCTGACTTCACCTCCACCTTCATCCTTTTTTATTTCTTGTCCATTTTTATGGACTTTAAAGCTCCAGTCGTTTGTATGAAAGCTTCTTTACAAACAGAGTTTATTATTATTATTATTATTATTATTATTATTATTATTATTATTATTATTATTATTATTATTATTATTATTATTATTATTATTATTATTAGAATTATTATTATTATTATTATTATTATTATTATTATTATTATTATTATTATTAGAATTATTATTATTATTATTATTATTATTATTATTATTATTATTATTATTATTATTATTATTATTATTATTATTATTATTAGAATTATTACTATTATTATTATTATTATTATTATTAGAATTATTACTATTATTACTATTATTATTATTATTATTATTATTAGAATTATTATTATTATTATTATTATTATTATTATTATTATTATTAGAATTATTATTATTATTATTATTATTATTATTATTATTATTATTATTATTATAATAAAAGAGCAGACGACGGAGGAGGATGAAGGGAAGAAAAGGCAGAATTTGGGGAAAGCGAGGTGGTGTAAATGGGAAGAAAAGGATCCGACACAACGGAGGAGGAGGAGGATGAAACGGCAGAAAAAAGGCGACAGGGAGATAATGACA
>CM035791.1:50427331-50459831 GCA_020466265.1 Siphamia tubifer | reverse complement strand
AAAGAGTTAAAGAAATAAACAAACTGAATAAACAAAGAAAATCACACAACATGTTGATCTTCTCTCAGGTCTGAACACAAAATGTTGGTGTCGTCGTCAAAAATAATACATTTAAGTGAGTCGATCACTTTGATGATGTCATTAATGTATAGACTAAATAATTTCGGGCCCAATACAGAACCTTGTGGTTCTCCACAAGAAATGTTTCAACATGATGACCTGTAATCTCCTATTTGTACAAACTGTTTTCTGTGTTAAACAGATGTTCCACATATTAAACAGTTGTTCCACATATTAAACAGTTGTTCCACATATTAAACAGTTGTTCCACATATTAAACAGTTGTTCCACATATTAAACAGATGTTCCACATATTAAACAGTTGTTCCACATATTAAACAGTTGTTCCTCAGATGTTCCACATATTAAACAGTTGTTCCACATATTAAACAGTTGTTCCACATATTAAACAGTTGTTCCACATATTAAACAGATGTTCCACATATTAAACAGTTGTTCCACATATTAAACAGATGTTCCACATATTAAACAGTTGTTCCACATATTAAACAGTTGTTCCTCAGATGTTCCACATATTAAACAGTTGTTCCACATATTAAACAGATGTTCCACATATTAAACAGTTGTTCCACATATTAAACAGATGTTCCACATATTAAACAGTTGTTCCACATATTAAACAGTTGTTCCTCAGATGTTCCACATATTAAACAGTTGTTCCACATATTAAACAGATGTTCCACATATTAAACAGTTGTTCCACATATTAAACAGATGTTCCACATATTAAACAGTTGTTCCACATATTAAACAGTTGTTCCACATATTAAACAGTTGTTCCACATATTAAACAGTTGTTCCACATATTAAACAGATGTTCCACATATTAAACAGTTGTTCCACATATTAAACAGATGTTCCACATATTAAACAGTTGTTCCACATATTAAACAGTTGTTCCACATATTAAACAGTTGTTCCACATATTAAACAGTTGTTCCACATATTAAACAGATGTTCCACATATTAAACAGTTGTTCCACATATTAAACAGATGTTCCACATATTAAACAGATGTTCCACATATTAAACAGATGTTCCACATATTAAACAGTTGTTCCTCAGATGTTCCACATATTAAACAGTTGTTCCACATATTAAACAGATGTTCCACATATTAAACAGATGTTCCACATATTAAACAGATGTTCCACATAGTAAACAGATGTTCCACATATTAAACAGATGTTCCACATATTAAACAGTTGTTCCACATATTAAACAGTTGTTCCACATATTAAACAGTTGTTCCACATATTAAACAGATGTTCCACATATTAAACAGTTGTTCCACATATTAAACAGTTGTTCCACATATTAAACAGATGTTCCACATATTAAACAGATGTTCCACATATTAAACAGATGTTCCACATATTAAAGAGATGTTCCACATATTAAACAGATGTTCCACATATTAAACAGATGTTCCACATATTAAACAGATGTTCCACATATTAAACAGTTGTTCCACATATTAAACAGATGTTCCACATATTAAACAGATGTTCCACATATTAAACAGATGTTCCACATATTAAACAGATGTTCCACATATTAAACAGATGTTCCACATATTAAACAGATGTTCCACATATTAAACAGATGTTCCACATATTAAACAGTTGTTCCACATATTAAACAGATGTTCCACATATTAAACAGTTGTTCCACATATTAAACAGATGTTCCACATATTAAACAGATGTTCCACATATTAAACAGTTGTTCCACATATTAAACAGTTGTTCCTCAGATGTTCCACATATTAAACAGTTGTTCCACATATTAAACAGTTGTTCCACATATTAAACAGTTGTTCCACATATTAAACAGATGTTCCACATATTAAACAGTTGTTCCACATATTAAACAGATGTTCCACATATTAAACAGTTGTTCCACATATTAAACAGTTGTTCCTCAGATGTTCCACATATTAAACAGTTGTTCCACATATTAAACAGATGTTCCACATATTAAACAGTTGTTCCACATATTAAACAGATGTTCCACATATTAAACAGTTGTTCCACATATTAAACAGTTGTTCCTCAGATGTTCCACATATTAAACAGTTGTTCCACATATTAAACAGATGTTCCACATATTAAACAGTTGTTCCACATATTAAACAGATGTTCCACATATTAAACAGTTGTTCCACATATTAAACAGTTGTTCCACATATTAAACAGTTGTTCCACATATTAAACAGTTGTTCCACATATTAAACAGATGTTCCACATATTAAACAGTTGTTCCACATATTAAACAGATGTTCCACATATTAAACAGTTGTTCCACATATTAAACAGTTGTTCCACATATTAAACAGTTGTTCCACATATTAAACAGTTGTTCCACATATTAAACAGATGTTCCACATATTAAACAGTTGTTCCACATATTAAACAGATGTTCCACATATTAAACAGATGTTCCACATATTAAACAGATGTTCCACATATTAAACAGTTGTTCCTCAGATGTTCCACATATTAAACAGTTGTTCCACATATTAAACAGATGTTCCACATATTAAACAGATGTTCCACATATTAAACAGATGTTCCACATAGTAAACAGATGTTCCACATATTAAACAGATGTTCCACATATTAAACAGTTGTTCCACATATTAAACAGTTGTTCCACATATTAAACAGTTGTTCCACATATTAAACAGATGTTCCACATATTAAACAGTTGTTCCACATATTAAACAGTTGTTCCACATATTAAACAGATGTTCCACATATTAAACAGATGTTCCACATATTAAACAGATGTTCCACATATTAAAGAGATGTTCCACATATTAAACAGATGTTCCACATATTAAACAGATGTTCCACATATTAAACAGATGTTCCACATATTAAACAGTTGTTCCACATATTAAACAGATGTTCCACATATTAAACAGATGTTCCACATATTAAACAGATGTTCCACATATTAAACAGATGTTCCACATATTAAACAGATGTTCCACATATTAAACAGATGTTCCACATATTAAACAGATGTTCCACATATTAAACAGTTGTTCCACATATTAAACAGATGTTCCACATATTAAACAGTTGTTCCACATATTAAACAGATGTTCCACATATTAAACAGATGTTCCACATATTAAACAGATGTTCCACATATTAAACAGATGTTCCACATATTAAACAGTTGTTCCACATATTAAACAGATGTTCCACATATTAAACAGATGTTCCACATATTAAACAGATGTTCCACATATTAAACAGATGTTCCACATATTAAACAGATGTTCCACATATTAAACAGATGTTCCACATATTAAACAGATGTTCCACATATTAAACAGATGTTCCACATATTAAACAGTTGTTCCACATATTAAACAGATGTTCCACATATTAAACAGATGTTCCACATATTAAACAGATGTTCCACATATTAAACAGATGTTCCATCTCCTCTTTTCTTGGTCACAGTCTCTAATATCATATTCATATAAATTATCTTTTTCTCAGTTGCATAAAATTCATTCATAAACAGATGCTTTTATTTTTATAGTTTTGTTTTTCCAGATTCATTCTGACATTAATGACACTTTATTTTCTCCAGGTTTTTCTTTGTCGTTGCACAAAACATTTTTATTATTCGATTTAAAAACAGGATATTTTTTAACTGTCAGTATAGTTTAAGTTTTTTCCTGCTGTGACAGATAATATTTCATCAGTAACATTTAGACCAGTGTCTGTGAAACACTTTAAATATGAGCAAAAACTTTAACTGATGGAACAACATCACACGCACGCACACAAGTAATCACGCAAACACAAGCACACACATACGTGCACGTACACACGTGCACCCACGCACACGCACACACACATGCTCGCACGCGCAACCATATGCACACACATGCACACGCACCCACGTACACATGCACACGCACAGAGCTCCGTTTCTATTTAACTTCTTCTCGTGTCGTATTCAAAAGAACGTTCGCCATAAAAACAAAGTAAAATTAATTTGCTTGAGGGAAAATATGAAAACATCACATTTACAGCGTTGGTTCTGACAAAGACGATAAATAGTTGATTTAAAATAATGTAAATACTGTTAGTGTTGTACGTGTTGGGCTGAGACAGTGAAGGTAACACACACCAAAGTGACAGTTAATGTATTAAAGATGTGTTTTCTGTTTCTAATTCCCTCTGCTTGTCTTTGTGCATCACTGATGTGATTCCATACATAATTATATACAACTATAATATGTTCATACATTATTTATATTAGTGTCGGACACAAATCATTAAAATTCAGGAAATAAACCCCCTTAAACAAACAATAAAAGACTAAACAAATTAAAGTCAAAGGGATCTCCACTGCAGTATTTATAAATAATTACATTTTGTCATAAGTTACGCCATTAATGTAAAAACCACTGAATATATTAAAGCTTATTTTCATCTTATGTGCTGATGTTTCTGCACTATTTTTAATTATTTCCTTTTTTTAGAGCAGGTCGAATGGAAATGTTAAACCCTTTGGGGAAGTTTATGTAATGAAAAAGTTATTACATTTTGGACGTTGTATAAAATGTGGCTCAACAGGGGCGGAGCCAAGGTGGGGCCAGGGGGGGCCAGGGGGGCATTTACCATTAATGTTGATCAGTGTGTTTTTCCATTTGTCTTTAGTCTGATGCTTTAACCCTTTAACCACCACTGCCTTTTTCTTTTCTTTTTTCTTTTCACTCTGTTCCACAAACTGATACGTTTTTTTTTTCTTTTTACTTTTTAGTGACAGAAGGAGGAAAAACACGACAGCATATTAGTGAGAATCCTGTTTTTGTTATTTGGTTTGTTTTATTTATTTATTTGTTTTACACTGAGGAACTGGACTTTAACCAAATCTGACTTTTTTTCTTTCTATTTTTATATATTTTCGAGCTGTTATGTTTGAGATTTGCTTGAGTGACAGTTCTGAGAATTCACACTTTCAAAGGTTAAAGAGTCTGAGAAAAAACAAGTTTACTGTGAAAGTCTGTTAAAATGACTGACACACACATATATATATATATATATATATACACACACACACACGCACCCACACACACATACACACACACACACACACACACACACATACACACACACGCACGCACACACCCACACACCCACACACAGAGATGTACGGACTCATAAATGTCTGTGTAGAAATTAAATTCATTTATACAAAGACGTCTTCAGTTTTTCATCTGAGTTTAGACGAGTGTATTTAGGAGGAAATCCTTGTTTGTACAAAGACGCAAAAGTAGGAGAAATATGATTGGATAGTCCTGCCAGTGATAGACCCGCCCACATGTCCTTTTCTGTTTTTGACGTATTAATTGTCCACCCGTCTCTGTTCTTCTATGGCATGTGTGTAATGTCTGTACAATAACTGAATCCACTCCTGTATATTTACCAGAGCTGCTAATGCTAATGCTAATGCTAATAGAGTTTAAATTTTGTCCTTTGTTGAAAAGTAAAAAGTGAGGATGTGTGACAGACGTCCAGACAGTCCAGTTGTAGAGCTGTCTGTCCAGACATATGTTATGTTATATGATGTTAGTGCAGCTGGAAGATCTGTGGGATCCAGGTTGTCCCACATGTTTGTTGTTTTACCTGATCAGTGTTTGAATGTAATGTGAAAGTGTATGTGACGTAAAGACACAACGTGAACATGTGCATTTCTTGACATTTAGACAGAGACACAACCCGACACGTTTTCCTTTCCTTTTATCTTTTTTTCCTTTCCTTTCCTATTTCCTTTCCGTTTAATTTTTTCTTTCCTTTAATTTACTTTTTCGTTCCTCTCCTTTTTTCTCTTCTCTTCTTTCCTTTTCTTTTTTCTTTCCTATTGTAACATGAACATATGTGACGTAAAGACCACGTACGTTTCTTGTCATTCAAACAGACCGTCTTCAGACCGTCCTCCTCTGGACCCAGTCTTCACATATGTGACCCACCACCAGTAAACCAGGCATAAGTGTGTGTAAATCCAAACAGAGTTATGTGTGTATCTTGGTAGAGTGGAAACTAAGGTTTAAGATGGTGAAAAAATGATGTTTCTATCACAAGTAGAACCAAAGTTATGGTCATTTTAATATCCACATTTGGACATATTTTACAATTTGCATATTTTTAGATATTGTCCGTTAAAGTTTTGGACTGTTTTGGGGTAGGAAGTCCTTAGCAACGCATAATAATTTGTATCCGATTGACACAAATTGTTGACAGATGTTAAAGGACACTCTGATGGACATGTCACAGAAGTTTTATATATTATAATAATAGGACAGAAGTGTGACGTATTATAATCATTTGGCTTACACCATTGGACAGAACATTCAATATAAGCTTTTACCTCGTACCAAACACTTGGGTGTTTACCCACGGAACGGAGATCGTTTTGTTCGGCGAAAAGAGGTGGAAGTCGTCTTTGTCTTTGCTCAGCAATACCTGAACTTTTGTCACCGCTTAAATAATTGACTCAATAAACACCTTTATTGATTGGATTTCAATGTAATGACCACAGGAAGTGAACATAGAGGTGTTAAGGTACCGTTTTTTGATAAGGTGTAAACACTAATAACAAATCACCTTCCAGCCTAAATTTGGCTGTAGCTCTGAACGGCTCAGCGCGACTTATGCCTGGTTTCGTGGTGGCGGGTCACATATGTGACATAAACACAGAATGTGAACATGTGCGTTTCTTGACATTTAGACGGAGACACAACCCGGCACGTTTTCCTTTCCTATTTAATTTTTTTATTTTTCCTTCCTCTCCTTTTTTCTCTTCTTTCCTTTTCTTTTTTCTTTCCTTTCGTAACATGAACATATGTGACGTAAAGACCACGTACGTTTCTTGCGGTTCAAACAGACCGTCGTCCTCTGAACCCAGTCTTCACATTTGTTCGTATTCACACCCATGACGGCGCAGCCATCGTATAAACCAAAGTAAACATACGCTGTCGTATTTAGCCGTAATCGTCCTGGTGTAAACGGCTCCTAAAATAATGAATCATAAACAGATAGTTTTATTCTGACCCCTTTGTTTAGAAAACAACCACCGCAGCCTGAATGTTTCCACAAAAGATTTTTATTTAAACAGTCAATACTATATTAAAAAGAGGAATTTTAAAGTCAAACAAACAAGGTTGAGTTCGTAGAAGCAAACTTTTCCTTCTGTGTCACATTCTTTATGACTGTTCAGGTCAGGGTTATTTCTTATGTTTCGCTTATTGTACAAAAAAGTACCTTTTAATAGTGCCAGCAGTCTGTGTCATTATGATGCTTCTGTAAAACCATAAATATGTAGCTGGTAAATAGAGTTATTTCTCACTCTAATAAACTAACTCTGAACAAGTGTACTTTTATATTTTTACTCCAAACATTTCATCAGACTTAAAAAGAGGAAGAACTGATTTATAGACAATGGATCTGTTTACATGACACTTTTTATTCCTGATTAAGTCGAACTAAAAGTTAATTCCACTTTAAGATGAACAGATCTGTGCTCGACAGAAACAATGACACGTTCTACTTTGACCAAGTATCAATGATCCTTCAGTTTTATAACGACAGTGTTTGGACGAGTTGAAAAAAAAACCAAACAAAAACAACATGGACACATATTCATGGTACTTTCACACCCGCCACATTTAGCCTTAACTTTTAGGTTCATCATGTGTGAAACAGTCAGACATGTGTCCGTCCATCATTAAACCAGTGGTTCAGTCATTTTCTAGCTTTAGCTTCAAATATGTTATATGGGTCAAAATGATTGAAATTAAAGTTTATGCATAAAAGCCAAGTAAAATGTGACATTTCTGTTAAATTCCTAGCATAAGTTCTTCAAATCACGTCTTTTAGGAAGAACAACAACTGGCTCTGACAGTAATTAAGTCTAAAACTAAGAAAAATCGACTCCAAACACGACTTTCCTTGGCGCTGGCGTCATGTTTGGTACCGTTGGAAAGATGGGGATTCCCTCTAGACAACCCTTTAATAGAAATCTACAGAATTATAGATTTGAACCAATGGGAGGCCTCAGAACAAAGCCATGGCTCAGTTGGTAGTGCAGATCTTTCAATAACTGAACGGTTGTTGGTTCCAATACTGTTGTGTCCCAGTCAGTCCGTTGTGCCCTTGGGCAAAGACACTGGACCCTCCGGCCTCTGGTGTATGAATGTTTGGTGGTGGTGGGAGGGGCTGTAGGCACAAAATGTCAGCCAGTCTTCTGTCAGTCTGCCCCAGGGCAACTGTGGATACAGATGCAGTTTACCACCACCAGAGCGAGCATGTGGGAGTGAATGAATAATGGATCAATAAAGTAAAGTGCTTTGAGTGGCCAAAAAAGTTTTATATAAATCAAATCCATTATCATTATTATCATTATTATTATTATTAATAATAATAATAATAATAATAATAATAATAATAATAATAATAATAATAATAATAATAATAATATGTTATGTTAACATACCAGGCAGGTTCTCAGTTTGTTATTGATGTAACGTTAGCTGAATGTGTTACATTAGCATACCGTACAACTATTCAGTCTGCTGTTCTTCTATTCTATTTTTATTTTAAATTGTCTTTTAAGCTGAAATGTCTGTTCTTGGTGTTGGATGTTATCAAATAAATTTCCCTTAAAAATGCGACTTCTCCTCCAGTGTGACTTATGTGTGTTTTTTTTTCCTTCTTTATTTTGTATTTTTTGGCTGATGCGACTATTGTTCCAGGGCCCCAAATACTAACCCCCTAAATAAACGCTTTAAAAAATCCAAGTTCTTAAATTTCTCGAACCACCCATGCGATGCTTTAAAGTCCGGGAATGTAACAGTTTCTCCATCTGGTCGTTCAGTGATGACCTTTGACCTCTTTCCATATCACACAGGTGCCTTTGGAAGGGGTCGCTCCTTCTATATTGTACCGAGGGCAGACAGGTTTCGGCCATATTCCTCTATGATATATTATTAATAACGCAGTCACTTCTTCTTTTCATTCGCACCAGAATCATTTTCTTTGGGCTCATGATGAATAATGAATATGTTCTATAATAAAGTTTAAATGAACACACTGGGAAAAACTCACCCAACAACAGTAACTCTGTGATAAATGAGGGTCAAAGGTCACCAAAAGCATCATGGGTAGCTCCCTCATAGCCAATGGGATGATACGTACAGTACGTACATGACATAATTACGTATATTACGTAGTTCCATACAGTATACAGTCGTACAATAATGTACAGATTTTTGTCTCGGGGTTTCGTTTCATGAATGTAATTTTCTTTCTTATTTAGAGATGAAAAATTAACGTAAAGGTTTTTCATTACTTTGATTATTCGTTAGCTGAGTCTTTCGTAAGTTGAAGTATGACTGTATTTAAATTCACTAATCTGGGTTTTCTGGTTAACTTAACTAAACTAGAATTCCTCATGTTATAAGTTTTACTTTGGTTTGGGTCTATCTTTAAACACATCATTAGTACAGTATGTTAATGTCATTTACAGCCCCCCCCCCCCCAAAAAAAAAAAAAAAACATACATATATATATATATATATATATATATATATATATATATTGACCTATATATACATAAAACACAAAACTCGTCTGGTGATACGAGGCAGAGCTGAGGCCTTGATCTGTACGTGTCACATGGTTCACAAGTCTGGAACTGAACCAAGGACCAGATGATGGTCACCGGGTTGTGAAGCCAAAGTAAAAGTATATGATGGTTAAATTTCGTTTTTTTTTTTCAGGCAACTTCAGACAACTGAGCTGATGGAAAAGTTGCACATGACGGTGTTAGATTCATCTGAACGCCTTGGACGTGGACATGGACGACATGGAAGCAACGTAACCATGGTTACACATAGTAACCTCATGGTTTTCAAGTCTTTCATCTGCCTGGAAGAGTTCATTATTATATACATTCTATTATTTACTCTATTTATGTGTTAATTTAACATTATTTTCCTTTTTTTTTTCGTCCCAGTACAGATCTCAGAGAATATTCCCCAGAATGCATCACACTCACAGTAAACTCTGACTGGAGGTCATGTAAAAGCTGTGGTCCGTGGTTCTTGTCTGTGAATCCGTAGTGCTTGTTTTTCTTGGTTTTTGTTTTGTTTTTTTGTTTTTTAGAAGTTCTGTAGTTCCGGAATGTTCTTGTACAGGTCCAGAGAATCAGGATTAGACAAAGCTCCTCTTTGTAAAACTTCACGCCCTGCGATCACCTGCTTCACGGCAACTTCCACTTTCTTACCGGTGACGGTGTACTGCAAAAAAAAAAAAACAGAAGAAGAAGAAGAGGGCGACGGTGAAGGATAGAAAAGACTGGAGGGAAAAAAGAAGAATGGAACAACAACTGGACAACTCAACTGTCCCATAGACAGACAGACAGACAGACAGACATATTTACAGGAATGTCAGTGGTGTGCAGCAGCAGAGCGGGGACATGTCGTGCAGACAGAGCTTTCCTAATGGCTCCTTTCATCTTAGTCACCAGCTCTGGACTGAAGGCTTTTCCTGGTGCCATCTTTAAAAACAAAATGACACGTTCTTCTCCGTCTGCGTTGTACTGAGGGACGCACACACTGTCCGACACTTCCTCAAATGCCTCCACTGTAGATAGGACGGGGACACAAAAGAGGACAGTGGGAGACAACAATTAATAAGTGAGGAAGATGTGAAGTGAAGATGGCTGTCCTGTCCTCACGTAGACCGTCCTGTCCTCACGTAGACCGTCCTGTCCTCTCATAGACCGTCCTGTCCTCACATAGACCGTCCTGTCCTCACATAGACCGTCCTGTCCTCTCATAGACCGTCCTGTCCTCACATAGACCGTCCTGTCCTCACATAGACCGTCCTGTCCTCACATAGACCGTCCTGTCCTCTCATAGACCCTCCTGTCCTCACATAGACCGTCCTGTCCTCACATAGACTGTCCTGTCCTCACATAGACTGTCCTGTCCTCACATAGACTGTCCTGTCCTCACATAGACTGTCCTGTCCTCACATAGACTGTCCTGTCCTCACATAGACTACCCTCTCTCTCTGTTTCTTTCTCATCCCACCTTTTAGGAACATGTCATAAAAACAGGTGATCATTTGGGAGGATTTTCCAACCCCCCGACCCCACACACACACACACACACACACACACACACACACACACACACACACACACGCACACACAAACACACACACACATTAATATTCTGCTGTTACTGTGTCATTTCTTACACCTACACTCTGCTTCACATGGAATACTCTGGAAACTCTCACCAATATTGTAGATCTCTGAGCTGCCAAAGCGAACTCCGTTGGGGTTCAATGTTCCATCGCTGCAAAAAAAACAACACAAGTTCAACATTTAAAAATTCACTTTTCTGTCATGGGGACACAGTTATAACTTTACTTTTTCTGTCGTGGGGACGCAATTGTAACCTTACTTTTCTGTTATGGGGACGCTGTTGTAACTTTACTTTTGTGTTATGGGGACGCTGTTGTAACCTTACTTTTCTGTTATGGGGACGCTGTTGTAACTTTACTTTTCTGTTATGGGGACGCTGTTGTAACTTTACTTTTGTGTTATGGGGACGCTGTTGTAACTTTACTTTTCTGTTATGGGGACGCTGTTATAACTTTACTTTTGTGTTATGGGGACGCTGTTGTAACTTTACTTTTCTGTTATGGGGACGCTGTTATAACTTTACTTTTGTGTTATGGGGACGCTGTTATAACTTTACTTTTGTGTTATGGGGACGCTGTTGTAACTTTACTTTTCTGTTATGGGGACGCTGTTATAACTTTACTTTTGTGTTATGGGGACGCTGTTGTAACTTTACTTTTGTGTTATGGGGACGCTGTTGTAACTTTACTTTTCTGTTATGGGGACGCTGTTATAACTTTACTTTTGTGTTATGGGGACGCTGTTGTAACTTTACTTTTCTGTTATGGGGACGCTGTTATAACTTTACTTTTGTGTTATGGGGACGCTGTTGACAATGTACTTTTCCTTCATGGGATGCTGTTGTAACATTGCTTTTTTTTTCGTGGGGACGCTGTTGTATCTTTACTTTTCCTTCGTGGGGATGCTGTTCCACACCAGTAATAGAATGATAGATTAACCAGTCATAATAGTTAATATCTGACCTTCTGCCCAGCATGACGATCCCTCCTGTCTTTGGATTTATTTGACAGTAATCTCCATGGGCCCAAACATCTGTTAAACAAAACAAAGAAACATTCATTGGTTTGGTTCAGATGTTTCATGTCAGTAAAAAAAATATTATAAAAAGCTCTGTTTCAACTATTTTATTTATTTGTTTTAATGATTTTGAACAATAACAATAACAATAATAATAATAATAATAATAATAATAATAATAATAATAATAATAATAATAATAATAATAATAATAATAACTGCTGGTTGTCAGTGTGAAAATAACGTGAAATTATAGAATCATGTGTTAATAATTTCACATATAACCGAGTCTGAAAAATATAGTACATATGTTTTTATTCATGCTTTACTTACAACTTTTATTATTTATTTATTATTAATAGTAAAAATATTGTTCTTATGTTGTAGTGACTGAAAGGAGATGCTCAAATATTGTACATTTTTGTATAATGACAAAATCGATTATATTGTGTTTATGTATTTTTGTGTAAAATCTATCTATATCTCAGTCTGTCTAATGTGCAGAAGTGTTTGTCACTCACTTGGATATGAGGAAAAATAGGCCTTATGGTATTTGCTGCCGTTGTCGTCGTTCCAGAAGTGTGTGGGCTGACAGGGGATGGGCTTCAGACAGACCAGCTCTCCGCTCTGTCCCCACACAGCCTTACCTGTGTGTGTGTGTGTGTGTGTGTGTGTGTGTTCCACAGCACATTTCACAGGAATAAAAGAAAACAGTCAGTCACTACACGTGTATACTTGAACATGACAACAAACAAACACACACTCCTAAACACACACCTGCCCCCCCTCCCCCAACAGATGACCTGGTAATGAAACCCCCCACTCACAGAAGCTGATAGACTTCAGTGTGTGTTTTCACACAGCCTTCACCTTGTCCCTCAGGATAGTATTAAAGACTCACACATCCACTAAAATAATCCCATACTCTCCCTACAAAACTGCCTTTAAATGTTACGTCAGTCCAGCACCCTCTGAGGTGGTGGTGGTGGTGGGGGGGGGCTGTACTGTTCCAGTACAGTCTGCAGTGGGGTATGGGGAACTGGGGAATGAGGGACCACCATCAATGACAAAAACATACACAGCTTTAAAGACTCTCTGAAAAAAAAAAAAAAAACAGTTTTCCTGTTTGGTTTGTTGATGAAAAACTACTGCTTCTATAGCTGAGGTTGTTTTATACACACGCACCTTCACTAATTATCCATCCCTCACTTCCCATAATGCTTCACTTAATTGCCATGGGGATTCTACAAACAGATATAAATAATGACAGCCCATGTGTAACCTTTCAGAGAGCAGGTAAAGATATGTTTAAGGCCGTCTTTAAACCTGTTTCTGTGTTTACACTTTTCCCTCATCACTGTTAGAAGTGATCATTACTGACTCACCTGGGTTTATTCTGGTACCTGACACTGGGTTTATTCTGGTACCTGACACTGGGTTTATTCTGGTACTGGGCACTGGGTTTATTCTGGTACCTGACACTGGGTTTATTCTGGTACTGGGCACTGGGTTTATTCTGGTACCTGACACTGGGTTTATTCTGGTACCGGGCACTGGGTTTATTCTGGTACCTGACACTGGGTTTATTCCGGTACCGGGCACTGGGTTTATTCTGGTACCTGACACTGGGTTTATTCTGGTACCTGGCACTGGGTTTATTCTGGTACCTGACTCTTTGCCAGTTTTTTAAACCCAATAATGAAAGACAAATTTTGACCCATTTCTTTCATTAGTATCTAATGACCACCTCACATAAATGCAAAAAAAAAGTTCACTTTTGCTTTGTTTGATCCATCCCATAATTAAAGCATCATTAACGAGTGTTCAGAGAATGTCTAATCTCACCCCTATTAGTTCCAATCTCAAGTTTCTATGACAACCTGTTCTTGAATTAGAGCCAACAATGTGACTTTGACCTTTCTGCTAAATGCGACCTTGACCTTTGACCTTTTGCAATATTGATGTCATTATATGTATATATGCATCAGTGTGTGAAATAATTATGATAATATATCCAGTATTGATTAAGTTATAGCATGATATGTCCATGGGTTATAACTCAAGACCGGAGGGTCACAGAACTTTCACATTGGTACCAAACGATGTAGAATGAAGATTTCTACAATTCTCATCATTGGTGTCATCACCTATGATAGGTTTTGAGATCTCTGGAGGTCAAAGTTGACATGTCGTAAAATTAACTTGTGTAACACTGTGAAGAATGAACGTATCACGCTATAACTTAATAAATACTGGATATATTATCATAATATTACTCTCACTGACGCATATATACATAGAATGAAATTATCAATATTGCAAAAGGTTAAAGGTCGCATTTAGCAGAAAGGTCAAAGTCTAATTCAAGAACAGGTTGTCATAGAAACTTGAAATTGACACAAAAATAGGGGCGAGATTAGACATTCTGTGAATACTAGTTTTGTTTCGTTGTATTTTTAACTTAGTATTTTATTATTTTATTGTGTTTATTTTGTGGTTGTTTCAATTTGTGCTCTCACCCTAACCTCTAACCTCTAACCCTAACCCTAACAAAAATGGATTGGAAGTACCCACATGTAACATCATTTCATTTGTGGCCCCTTCGTCTCTTACCGTCGAGGCTCCAGGCCTCCACAGCCATGCCCAGGTTTCGGGTTTGGATCTCACCCCGATACACCGGAACAGTTGGGTTCTGACCCATGAAGCAGGACATGATGTCAGTACCACCTGGAGGGGAGAGATGAGGAGAGGTTTACATCCATAGATGCATCATTTATTCATCCCCTCAGGGAAGTTAGGTTGTCACATCACTGACACCTAAAAATACACACAACACATACAAACAGTAAATACATAAATAAGTCAATAAATAAATGTGTTATGAATAAAAGTTAGAGGAAGTGGTGGAAACGGCCTAAAAACAGGTAAATAACAGTGTCAGGTGTGAGCGTGCTCTGTTCCTGTGTGGAGCTCCAACCATTTCAATAATCACCGAAAATATCACAAAAAATATCTGAAGACATGGAGGAGATTAAGATTGATTTAAACTTCGGACAAGGTTGACATGGCATTGAAACAACGAAATTAATTCTCCGACCGACTGAAGGAGGTATTTAAAATAAACTAAACTAACCCTTCCTCAGGCTAACCCTCCCTCACGCTAACCCTCCCTCAGGATAACCCTCCCTCACACTTACCCTCTCTCAGGCTAACCCTCCATCAGGATAACCCTCCCTCACACTAACCCTCCCTCGGCCTAACCCTCCCTCAGGCTAACCCTCCGTCAGGCTAACTAACCCTCCGTCAGGCTAACCCTCCGTCAGGCTAACCCTCCGTCAGGCTAACCCTCCCTCAGGCTAACCCTCCCTCAGGCTAACCCTCCCTCAGGCTAAAGTCTAATTTATATCCTCCATTAATTCTGGAACTCCAGTTTCATCCAGTTCCGAAGGTAGTTTCACCTGTCAGTTTGTCTGTTGGTCAAGAGTTTAGCATTCCAGTGAGCTCTGGGTGAAACAGAGCAAAACAACAGGAAATTGTGGGGGCAGTAGAGAGGCAGAAGTGTAAAATTTTAGAATTCCACCCATGAAGAAGGTTCCTGCTAGGACTTTAAGTTATAAATTAGGCTTAACCCGGGTAAGGAGACGGTCGACAGTATCAGCAGTCATTTTGAAATACTGAAAATGTTTCACTTCATCCATCTGTATCGGTAGAACCAATGAGACCAATTCTCCATCAACTATCCTCCTTGTATTAAGTGGACACACACTCCACTGTCTTGTTTTCTGGTCAGTTTTTCAAGCCTCTACAGTAAATACATCAAAATCACCACTTCAATAGACACCATCCTTCTTGAACCCTTGGCAATGCGACTTGTTACCCGCCCCCTAGAGGATTTCAAACACAACATCCATAATACAGACGGAGGCATAAACACCAGCTCCAGGAGCAACATAAGGAACGGAAAGACAAATGTCGTCCTGTTCCAGAGGTAGAAATGAGGCTTAAACCTCCCTCAGACTAAACCTTTGTGACTAAAGTTAAGTTTGTGTTTGCACAGCAGTACCCCCCCCCCCCCCCCCCCCCCGTCCTTTGACCTATATAGGAGTTCAGTTCTGTGTCGCAGCACCTTCCTTCTAAAACTGCAGTGAACAAACCCTCTCTGTCTTCGTAACCCAATCCATTTGTCTCTTTCTACCTTCCAATCATCGACTATTTCTGACATCTTCTATTCATCTACGTTCCTATTGTTGCATCTCTACCTGGGTGTTTCATTCCCTCCCTGTATTACCGTCTTCATCCATCCATCTTCCTCGCTCCCTCTCGGCTGCTCCGTGCCCTTCCACCGCCGCCTCCTCCTCTCTCTCTCTCTCTCTTTTTTCTGTTCTTTACACTATTTCTCTGTGTCGCTCTTTCTGCCAGGTTCTTTATTGAGCTTTAATTGGCTCCCAGGAGGAAGACGAAACTTTGTCTTGTGATTAAACACAGACACTTATAGTGGGAAGACAAGCAATTATTTTATTATTCTACTCTAATGGCTGGATACAGACAAAGTAAAAAAAAAAAAAAAACACTTGTAAAAAAAAAAAAGTATTATTTAAAGCCAAAACTCAGTGTTGCTTTCTTGGGATGCCCTCCATCATCAGCTCCTTCATGTCTATGTAGACACAATAGAGAGACTTGTCACAATATTCTGATGTTTCTAACAGCTCTCACTATTTTGAACAGCGAAGAAAAAGATTTTTGAACTTCTATGCTTTCATTGGTGTAGGTACGAGCGCTTTGAAAATCCTCCGCTGCTGGGTCAGAAAAAGCCACCAACGGAGAACAAAAGCAAGCAGCTAACCTGAGAGAACTTTAAAAACGGAAAATATTCTAATGGAGAAAAACTATGTATACTGACAGTCACTCTCATGAGGGGGTTCTCCTTTTTTCCCCCCTCCCAAATGAATAATTTCAGAGAACAGAAGCAAGAATAAGAGGAGCTAAATAACTGGAGAGCAGTGCCATATGGCCAGTCAGACGGAGGTAAATTAAGCCTGATTTATACCCTCCACTAATTACGGAAATGGACATTTTCATCCAGTTCCGAAGGTAGTTTCACCCATCAGTTCGTCCGTTGGTCAAGAGCTTAGCAATCTGGTGAACTCTGGGTGAAACGGAGCAATACCACAAGAAATTGTGGGGGCAGTAGAGAGGCCGAAGTGTAAAATTTCAGAATTCCACCCACTAAGAACATTCCCACTAGGACTTTAAAAATGGCAATGGAGGATAGAATTTGTGATCTGGTCAGGGGATATATCCATCTGTATGATGCGACAGTGTCTGGGCACAGAGATAAACGGTGCTGCAAGAACAGCTGGGAGGAGATCGCAAGTGCCGTGGGGTTATTTGCGAATGACGTCCAAAGCAGGTGAATTTGTATGTCTGGGTTCACAGGGCTTGCACGGGGGTCGTGCCCTGAACATCCCTTATTGCAGCAGCTTAAGTGGGCTCACACTCCACCATCTTGTGCACCTATTTCTGGGCTGTTTTTCGTGACTCCAAAGTAAATACATAAAAATCACCTCTTCTTCTTCTTCAACGGTGGTTGGCATCCAGCTTCTGTTCATCAGTGTGGGTCAGAAATCCAACCATTCTATATCCTTTAATAAAACCACCACTTCAATAGACGCCATGTTTCTTGAACCCTCTGCAATGCTACTCGTTACCGCCCCCTAGAGGATTTCAAACACAACATCCATAATATGGACAAAGGCATGAATACCAGCTCCGAATTTCGTCCGGTTCCAGAGATTATAACTGAGACTTAAAACTGAAAATAAATATACTAAATATACTAAAATATACTGCCAGTCACTCTCATGAGGGGGTTCTCCTTTTTCCCCCCTCCCAAATGAATAATTTCAGAGAACAGAAGCAAGAATAAGAGGAGCTAAATAACTGGAGAGCAGTGCCATATGGCCAGTCAGACGGAGGTATATTAGAATGGAGGGAATCCAGCAGTCAAAGCGTTAAAATCCCCCAAAGAAGAGAAACAGGTGTCACATCTCTCTGCACACACCATTACTTAAAAGAACAAAATACACAAGCAGGGAAATACATAAAATATGTAAAAAAATAAAAAAATAAAATAAAAACCTTGAAACTAAAAATATACTGCTTTAGAAATAGGAGCGTTGGAGTCATGTTTGAGCTTTCCACAGTATTGTTTCCACAGATGCCCCCTCCCCAAACACACAGGATGAAGAGGCCCCATCACATATGTCACTATGACCACCAGTCAGTCACATATGCTGTGATCAATCCAAACAGCAACACATACACATGTACCATGTGTTGACCTCATGGTTCAAGGTTAGGTCGTTTGGCAGCCCACAGGGTTGCAACCTGCTGTTGCCTTGGCAACAAGAAGGAAAATAACCCGCTGTCCTGATGAATACATACACACAAACCCACAGTGCCTCACATTCAGACTTTTTCACATGTATATACAAACCAGCCAACTCCTATGGACTATGGACACATATTTAGGACCAAATTAACAGTAAACAGTAAAGTAATGCTGTATATTCAGAATATACATGTGTCTGTAGTTAGAGTTGAACATAAAATAAATACAGTGGTACCTCAACTTAGAAAAGACCCAGTTAATAAATAATCCAAGTAAAGAAAAACCTTCACGCCGATTTTTCATTTCGGAATATGAAAGAAAATTAAATTTACGGAACAAAACTGAACCCCCCCCCAAGACGTAAATATAGTACTGTATGTAATGTATGTAAATACAGCACTGTACGTAGCATGTAGCATCCCATTGGCTATGAGGGAGCAGAATTTAGCGCCAGATTTTAGCGCTACACATTAGCGCCAGATATTAACGCCAGACTTTAGTGCTACACTTTAGCACCAGACTTTAGAGCCAGACTTGAGCGCCACACTTCAGAGACAGGCTTTAGACCCATACTTTAACACCAGACTTTTCTTCCATTGATGATGCCTATGGCGTGATGATGTAAGCAATGACATATTTTTGACCACTTTCTTCCACAGTTACCTATAGGTGTAGACTATAAACAGAATACTGAACAAGTCTGGCTCATTACTATCACGTTAATAATTTAATTTCTTCATTTCTATATAGAGAGAAAAAAGTTCAGTCTGTGGCAAGAACAGTAAATTCTTTCATGAATGAACCCAAGCGTTAATGTGTTTTACTGTCCTCTTTCTGTCCTTGTTATCTTGTCAAGGACATTTCAGTCAATGCTCAGGTGCTCAGGCTTTCATCCTGAATGTTTTTGTGAACAACAGTGTCTTTGCTTGTGTCCAAAGGTGCATGTCTGGCTATATACGACACCAATTAGGAAAGTCAATAGTGTTGCTTGTGGGTGCTAGTGTGACAACAGCTGCTACTGAATGTCGATGTGTGTCTGTGTGATGCACGTCACTCACCCAGACTGTGCTAAATGTTAAACGTTTAAGGACTTGCACACAGAGACAGATAGCTTTCTATTGGCCTGTCAAAAAAAACAATAGGCTGAGAGGGCCAGTGTGTGCGTGTCTGTTTGTAGGTGGGGAGGAAAATGTACACTTCTATACAGCCTTTTTTCTGCTTGTCTTGTGTATGAGTGAGTCCTTTTGTATTTGTGTTGGATATGTACTGTTTCTGGATATAGCATGTTTTCAACAAAATGCCTTTTATCATATTCACAGAATTAATCATCAATCAATCAAATTTGAATTTATATGGCACCTTACAACACCAAAAAGGTGCACAAGGTATTTTCCAAAAAATAATAAAAACAAGTAACTATTATAAAACCAAGATAAAAGCAGTTATAAAAATCTAATGACAACATAAAAGACAGTTGACAGTCGACTACATGTCAAACGCTCGTCGAAATAAATATGTTTTTAACTGAGATTTAAAAATAATTGTGACCC
Source organism: Siphamia tubifer (assembly GCA_020466265.1). NCBI lineage: Eukaryota > Metazoa > Chordata > Actinopteri > Kurtiformes > Apogonidae > Siphamia > Siphamia tubifer. Next base: position 50,439,545 of record CM035791.1, on the reverse strand, counting down.
GCCACCACGAAACCAGGCATAAGTGGCGCTGAGCCGTTCAGAGCTACAGCCAAATTTAGGCTGGAAGGCGATTTCTCATTTGTGTTTACACCTTATCAAAAAACGGTACCTTAACACCTCTATGTTCAGTTCCTGTGGTCATTACATTGAAATCCAATCAATAAAGGTGTTTACTGAGTCAATTATTTAAGCGGCGACAAAAGTTCAGGTATTGCTGAGCAAAGACAAAGACGACTTCCACCTCTTTTCGCCGAACAAAACGATCTCCGTTCCGTGGGTAAACACCCAAGTGTTTGGTACGAGGTAAAAGCTTATATTGAATGTTCTGTCCAATGGTGTAAGCCAAATGATTATAATACGTCACACTTCTGTCCTATTATTATAATATATAAAACTTCTGTGACATGTCCATCAGAGTGTCCTTTAACATCTGTCAACAATTTGTGTCAATCGGATACAAATTATTATGCGTTGCTAAGGACTTCCTACCCCAAAACAGTCCAAAACTTTAACGGACAATATCTAAAAATATGCAAATTGTAAAATATGTCCAAATGTGGATATTAAAATGACCATAACTTTGGTTCTACTTGTGATAGAAACATCATTTTTTCACCATCTTAAACCTTAGTTTCCACTCTACCAAGCTACACACATAACTCTGTTTGGATTTACACACACTTATGCCTGGTTTACTGGTGGTGGGTCACAATTGTGCTAGAAGCTCATTCCACAGCCTTGGGCCAAAAATTGCAAATGAATAATTCCCATATTTTTTTAATATTTGGATTTGGGGACATCCAAAGAGGTGTGATCAGAAGAGCGCAGCGTACTGACTGGTTTATAGATTGTTATAAGTTCAGTGAGGGAGGGAGGGGCTAGACTATTGATGGCCTTTAAGACGTATAATAAAAGTTTAAACTGTACTGGAGCCAGTGAAGAGAGAGTAGAACTGGGCTGATGTGGGAGTGTTTAGACGTGTTGGATAAAAGATGAGCTGCTGCATTTTTGCACCAGTTGTAGTTGATGAACTTCCACTCTCCCAACTTTATTTTCTCTCTTGCTCCCTCCATACCGTAGGATACTTCTGATAGTGTATGTCACATTCACAGACATTCAGTTACTAAAGCGTATTTACCAGGTTATTTTAATGTTTATCTCAAAGAACAAATGACCCGACCGACCACAACCCCAATATCATTAAAAATATTTTTTCAATGATCCGCAACTGTAGGTGACTATGGGTGGCACCCGCTCACTTTGGGTCACCCCGCACATCACTGGTGGGTACGTACCTGAGATGGAGCCCAGCAGCACGTTCTTCTTAATGCTGTTGTAGACATAGTCATAGCTTTGTGGTTTAAGAGGAGAGCCAGTAGACAGGATGGTGTGGAGGGACTGGAGGTTGTGTGTTTCTGCTGCAGGACAAATACACACCAAAGTGTTTCAAAGGTCAAATAAATAGGACCAAAGTAGAAACATAGATACTGTAAATATGAGCATGAATCTTTATCTTGACCATATCTGTATGACATGTTAGAGCTGGAGAAGTCAAAGTCAAAAGTCGAAACAATGTGGACGTATCTTCAAGAATAAAACCACTGATGATCATTAGATACTGACTACATGAAGACCCAGGCCCTGTAGACCCAGACCCTATAGACCCAGGCCCTGTAGACCCAGACCCTATAGACCCAGGCACTGTAGACCCAGACCATATAGACCCAGGCACTGTAGACCCAGACCCTATAGACCCAGGCACTGCAGACCCAGACCCTATAGACCCAGGCACTGTAGACCCAGACCCTATAGACCCAGGCCCTGTAGACCCAGACCCTATAGACCCAGGCACTGTAGACCCAGACCCTATAGACCCAGGCACTGTAGACCCAGACCCTATAGACCCAGGCACTGCAGACCCAGACCCTATAGACCCAGGCACTGTAGACCCAGACCCTATAGACCCAGGCACTGTAGACCCAGACCCTATAGACCCAGGCCCTGTAGACCCAGACCCTATAGACCCAGGCACTGTAGACCCAGACCCTATAGACCCAGGCACTGTAGACCCAGACCCTATAGACCCAGGCACTGCAGACCCAGAACCTATAGACCCAGGCACTGTAGACCCAGACCCTATAGACCCAGGCACTGCAGACCCAGACCCTATAGACCCAGGCCATGTAGACCCAGACGCTGCAGACCCAGACCCAATAGACCCAGGCTCTGTAGACCCAGACCCTATAGACCCAGGCCCTGTAGACCCAGACCCTATAGACCCAGGCACTATAGACCCAGACCCTATAGACTCAGGCCCTGTAGACCCAGACCCTGCAGACCCAGACCCAATAGACCCAGGCCCTGTAGACCCAGACCCTATAGACCCAGGCCCTGTAGACCCAGACCCTATAGACCCAGGCACTGTAGACCCAGACCCTATAGACCCAGGCCCTGTAGACCCAGGCCCTGTAGACCCAGGCTCTAGAGGAGAGGGGAAAAAAAAAAAAAAGAGTACAGAAAATAATTGTATAGAAAATGAATGGTATATGAAAAAACTGGTCAAATAAACAGCAACAGTTTTTACAGTTTATTTTGTTGAAATGAGAGCTGCAGGGCTGGGTTAAGGTTAGGTTAATAAAATGATGGAGGGAAAAGAAAGAGGGAATGGAGGAACAAAACAACCGTGCTTAAATATAGAACTATGTGAACCAAATGATAGCTTATGTAAGTCATTTTCCTGGTATTACGACGCTGCTGTTATTGTGAAGCAACAAGTTCAAATATCATTCAAATAAGCAGCACTTGAACCACGATCCCAACAGCTGTTCACACTGTTTGTTCACTATTGTCTGTCATAACTGTGGATGTGTCACCAAAGATCTCCACAAACCCAAAATGATTTCAGCATACTTGTAAAACTTTTCCACGTTCCCTCATTTTTGTCACTCAAATGCCACATAGGGCAAAGTCAGCACGTATGAAGGTTAGCAGGAAAGCTAATGAGCAACCACATAACGCTGATGATGTGCACAGACCTGCCTCTCTCTAGAGAGCACTGACACTGAAAGCAATTAGTCGCTCCTATCCATGATTCATATGAAATTATTGTTACTGCACTTTTATCCATTCAATTCAGTGTCAAAACAGCAGAACACAGGGCAAACTGTTGAATTACACACCAAATGACACAAAGTTCAACTACATATCTATTATAGTCATTACACTGTCCATCTGCTTTTAGTGTTTCATGGTCCATTTTCAGAAGAGATACATGTGTGTGTGTGTGCTTGTATTTCTATCATTATGGGGACATTGATGTGTTTACACAGTCATATCATGGGGACCTCTGACATTATGGGGACCAAAATTCAAGTCCCCAGTAGTAAAATATAAATGATGTTGCCCTATAAATGTATGAATATTTTTTTTTTTTTAGGAAATTAAGCATGGGAAACACAGGTGCAAAGTGAAACATGTTGGTTTGAAGATGTGTTTACTTAAAAAAAAATATATAATAACAATAAAAAAAAAAAAAAAAAAAAAAAAATATATATATATATATATATATATATATATATATATATATAATTTATGTAATTTCTTTTTCATTAATTTCTTTTTATTTTGAATTATTATTCTTTTATTTATTAATACATTCATTTTTATTTATTCAAATGATTACATTCAATTAATTTTCTCATTTTTATTATTATTTTATTTTATTGAGAAAAATATATTTACATTCACTACCCAATGGCAACTTAATTGTAAACTTGGTCTCATGAGACATGGAAATGAGTGTGTGTGTGTGTCTGTGTGTGTGCTTATGAGTGCATAAATGGATTTTCTCTCTGACTGTGCTTGTTATCTGTGTGAATCCATGTGAGTCTGTGCATATCTGAGTCTGCACATGCACATATTGGGACTTACCAGGTTTCAGATTCCTCTCCTGCAGCACCGACAGCCATTTAGCCCCAGTACCAAAGATGGTGATTCTAAAGAAGAGGGAAAAAAAAAGTTTTATTTTACAGTATATAGTTATAAAGGTATGTTATTATTGCAATTAGACAGAATTAAAGAGCATTTCCAATCACAAAATTAGGAAGGTGACTGATAGGAGCTGACAACGTCCAGTTCTGAACCATCACCACAGGCGATCTGGGGGGGTGGGTTAGGCTGAATTGGGTTGAGACGCAGGGTTTTGGGTGATTTTTTTCTCTTGTTGGTTTTGGGTCATTTTTCTCTTGTTGATTTTGGATTAATTTTCTCTTGTTGGTTTTGGGTTAATTTTCTCTTGTTGGTTTTGGGTTAATTTTCTCTTGTTGGTTTTGAGTAATTTTCTCCCGTTGGTTTTGGGTTAATTTTCTCTTGTTGGTTTTGCTTGATTTTTCTCTTGTTGGTTTTGGGTAATTTTCTCTTGTTGGTCGCTCATTTTTCAGTCAGTCTTATTAGCAGTGACTCCGTCCAAACTGCTCAGTGTGTGTCAGGTTCTATTGAAATTAGAAAACGTTGAGCTCATTTGTCTCCTACATTGACAGGACCTGTCATGTGACTATTGCGAACACGTACATTATGATGTCGATGCTCAAACAATATATTGTGCAGCTCTAATTATTTCTCAAAAGTGGAACAGAATTTGCAGCCGTGTTGCCATGACAATCATTGCTGAATCCCTCCTACATACGTGCAACTCCATTGTGACAGCATCAAACAATCAACAGAACCAAATTAGCAAACATTATGAATCATCCTCTTGGGTGGTTTTAAATTCGAGCCAAATTTCATGGCGGCGTGCCTCTTAATTATTAAGATATTTTGTTCATGTCGGGGACAGATGGGTGGATGGACCGACAAGCTAACGGTCCTCTTCCCATCATTTACACTGAGACTGTCTCTATTGTTACTCAACAGAAACTTTTTACACGACGGCAGTGAAAAGATTATTCCATTAACCCTTTATATTACGGATCACTAAAAAATCTATAGTAATTTTGATGTAATGTCATGGTAATAATGCATTTGTAACCGCTTATTACACTGACAGATCATTATAAGGTGGTAATTCTATGTAATTTCATGGTAATAAGGCATTTGTAACCGCTTATTACAAGTAACAGATCACTAATAAGGTGGTAATTCTATGTAATGTCATGGTAATAAGGCATTTGTAACCGCTTATTACAAGTAACAGATCACTAATAAGCTGGTAATTCATGGCAATTCTTCAGTGAAGTGCGGAAAAGTTGAGGAGGAAAGGTCTCTCCAAAGTACAGATGCTATGAAGCTATGTTTCTGAATTGGTCTCAATAATTGTGTTTGTATTCTGCCTTAGAACACTGAAGCATCTGAAACCCATGGAAACATGTCTGTAAAATATACAGCCTGTGCTTAAAGGAGTCTTATTATAGTCAGTTTTAACTCTCATTATGTGAGTTTTCATTATTATTACCATGAAATTACCATAGATTTACCACCTTATTAACGATCTGTCATGTAAAGTCTTACTATTATTCCTATATCTTTAAATGAGTGTTCTTTTTGTATTACAGATCATTTATGATGCATTACTGCAACCTTACATTTTCAAAATATAACAAAAAAACTCCTGAGTGGAAACATATTGAAGGGTCCAGATGGACGTGGGTGTTCCACACTGATCGCTTTATTGACAGAACATATGATCAAATTATTGATGGTGTATGTTTTTAGTTCAGTGATTTATATTATATGGTTTTAGAGCTGAGTTTTATTATGGGTTTTATGTGCATTTTTAGTGTGGATGTAAAACTGAAATCTTTGTTGTCTGTAACTTCTGCTGCTGTTGTCTTGGCCACGACACTGATTTTTTATCTCAACTTATTTTACTACACTGCAAATTTTGGCTTTTGGAATAACCTCCCTTTGAGTTAAAAACAACTACATTTTAGAGTACATGCGTGAGCAAAAGGTATACCCCAGGGTTGAGTAAAAGGAACAATGTTTTTGTTGATCTTGAACACTTTTTTCTAAGTAAAAATGTTCCTACTCAGTTGTTGAAGTTCTAATCCAATATAGAGTAAATGTAAAAATTAAAAGTGAGTTGATATAATTATTAACCCTTTAACTCCTGAGACGTCAGCAGTTCCAGTCGAAAAGTAATAAAATAAGCAACAAAATGGACAATAACAGTCAAAAATGTACAAAATAAAACGTAACATGAATAAAGTAAGACGCAAATGGCACAAAAGTCAAGAAAATTATTAAATACAATATTGAACGTAGAAATATAAAACAAAATGAGGAACAAAATTAACAACAACTAATAAATATTTACAAAATAATAACTCAACTTAGTTAAAAAAAAACCTAAAATGAAGCATAAATAAATAAATAAAATTGTAATTTGATTCCAGTAGTTTTAGTTTTGTCTTTTTCTTTTTGACACCTGTTTATCTCATATATCAGGTACATGAACAAATCTCAGTAAAAATCACAGTAAAAACAGTAAATTTTTTCTGAATATTGAAACTAAATCATCCTTTCAAAGCGTGTCATCACTAACGCATCAGGGGTTAATGGAGTGTACCCTATGGAGAGGCTACGGCTACATCCAGACCAGTTCAATACGGGTTTAGTTTTGAAACCGTGTCAAAAAGACATAAAAATGGAAGTAACAAATGTGTGTCAGCATGGGGACGAAACGTTGCTGAAAACGATGCAATTCACATGACAACCACTATGAGCGCTGTGAACCAGTCCCAGCGGATACAAAATAACAATAGTAGAAGTAGTGAACATGCGCCCACATCCTTTTTCTACCCGCGCCACATACACACAATACACAAACAACATCAATAACAGTGCTAACACCCTAACATTAACCCATTCACCACTGATACTCTGACAATGAATGCTACGGGTGCAAGGCTGCCTTTTTCTTTCCAGTCATGTGATCATGACGTGGGTGTGAACACATGTTTACTCGTTAACATTGGTGCGGAAAACGACACCGTCTCCAGATCTTTCCATTCTGGGACCCGTTTTCCAAAAATATCGTTTTGGGGGTACCCATGAGACCGGTCCCATTTTGATCCATTAAGAAATTATGTCAGTTTCACGCTAATTAATTTCTAAGCAGATGGGGTCTAAGCCACACCCATCTACTTCCGGTCAATGGGTGTTTGAATGGGAGTGAATGTTTGACAAGTGCTCTGAAATTCACATATGATAGCTGTTAATAATAAATATTTGATGTGGCATAGACAGACCACCTGTTTATGATGGGAAGCAAATGTGACGTTAGGTTTTATGTTTGTTTAATAAGAGACTACAATGAGTGGAGGATGTGACGTCACATGTTCTCTGGGCGTGGAGTCCAAATTATTAACAGCTTTTACTGACAAATGTGTCAGCCGTTGGTTAACAGAAGGAGATGTCCAATATGGTTGTACATGTTTGGACAGACAGACTCAAACACAACACCCCTCGCCCCTTCGAGGGTGAGGTAATAAAAAAAGGAAGGAAGAAAAGTTTCCTACTGAACACTGCTGATTTAATTGGCAACGTTCCAAACCAGGATGATGATGATGATGACGATATTAATATTTGTGTAACAATAGCAAATTGCAATGAGCATAAATTTGCATTATTTTGCATATTTTGTGAAAATTCTGCTAACTTTTTGGAGAACCTGCTCAGTGTTGAACAAACAAATCAACTATATTAAATTATAAGCTGCTGATGAAAATGTTTTGTTTGGGATTCTCTGAGAGAATTCAGCTGGAGAAATAATCTAACATTAGCAGAAACATTGATGAGCAGTATTAGTCTGCACAGAACTGGAGCATGTGTTGCATGGACTCAGCAGTGGGGCATTAGTAGAGCAGAAAACCTGTAGAAATATGAACCACTGATGCTGGAACACGGACCAAAGAGCTGTTGGAAGTACACCTTTAGTGTGTGTGCATGTAATGGTGATCTTTTTATGTGCAATGGTGATCTTTTTATGTGCAATGGTGATCTTTTATGGGTAATGGTGATTTTTTAATGCGCAATAGTGATCTTTTTATGTGCAATAGTGATCTTTTTATGTACAATAGTGATCTTTTATGGGTAATGGTGATTTTTTTAATGCGCAATAGTGATCTTTTTATGCGCAATAGTGATCTTTTTATGTGCAATAGTGATCTTCTATTGGCAATGGTGATCTTTTTATGCGCAATAGTGATCTTTTTATGCACAATAGTGATCTCTTATGGGTAATGGTGATTTTTTTATGTGCAATAGTGATCTTTTTATGTGCAATAGTGATCTTTTTATGCGCAATAGTGATCTTTTTATGCACAATAGTGATCTTTTATGGGTAATGGTGATCTTTTTATGCGCAATACTGATCTTTTTATGCGCAATAGTGATCTTTTTATGTGGAATATGATCTTTTTATGTGCAATAGTGATCTTTTATTGGTGATGGTGATCTTTTTATGCACAATAGTGATCTTTTTATGCACAATAGTGATCTTTTTATGTGCAATAGTTATTTTTTATGGGTAATGGTGATTTTTTAAATTGCTATAGTGATCTTTAATCTCCCCCAAAAGTGGTTGGGGGAGATTATCTGTCTGTGTGTCCACAGAGACATATCATGCTATAACTCAATAAATATTTGCGATATCACCATGAAATTACATGGGCATATACATATAACTAATGTGCAGTAGATACAATGAACCGAACGTCTGTTGTCAACGGTTCGGCAGGAATACATATACCGTGACAGGCTTAGTATCTATGCATGAGGTTTAAGGTTAGACATGGTTTTAATATCGCTGGGCTGCAGTGAAAAGAAACTGCTGTTCCTCTTTGTCCCATCTGCTCTGTTGGAGCTGGTTTGTAGTCTGCGAGGACAACAAAGCTCTATGAAGAGAATCACACTGTGTAAATGTAAAGAAAGGTGGTGAAGAAACCGAGCATGTGTGCTCAGTCAAGCTTTCGTAACCAGATAAGAAAAAAAAAAAAAATACAGGGAAAACAAAAAAGAAAGAAAGATGACTGGCAATTGAGTTTCAAGTGAACAAACAAAACAGAGTCAAACAAAATGATGATCAGTCTCGCGGAAGCACACGAAATGACTCCTTTTCAGGTGCTGTACAGGAAAATAATTGAGAAAGAAACCTATTGACAGGGTGTTTGCACATATCAACAGAGAAACGAAATGATTTTGGACAGTGTGAACAGAAGGCGCCCTGACAGCTGACAACAGTTGGACAACATGTGGAAGACAACAACTGACAAAACATCACTTCTGCACTTTTAATTCTATAACAAAAGGCCTTTTAAAAGCTCGCCTTTATAAATGTGTGTGTGTGTGTGTCTCTCAGTCTGTGTCTTCTTCTCTTTTCCCGTCTATTTTTGTAAGCATCAAATCAATCACACAATCGCACATCGCTATGGTAACCATACCTCTCAATCAAACATGAAAAAAAGAAACTGTCTCTGCAACACAAAACAACTGTCTGGTGTTTAACTGCTCAATATTAGGAATCCATTAGTGCTAACAAAGCTTATAGATGAGTTCAAGGGCGTATTCACATAGCACTCAGAAAATCCGGACTTTCCAGGAAAGTTCGAACCTTATTGACAAGTATGAAACCTCCGCCGAAACCTTGGTCCGGACTAAAGACCGAGTCTTTGGTCCGAGCTGAGGAGGTAGTCTCGGTCCGGACCAAGGTTCGCTGGTGCACAGTGTGAAACGTCTGTTTAGGAAAGTCAGGACTATTGGACCAATTACGTCACAGTCACGTGCACGGAATCTAGTCAACGTCCAAGCATGAGTCGCGGGAATACATGGGGAGACGAGGAAACCAGGTATTTCATTGAAATTTGGTCGGATGATACTATAAAGACTGAATTGGAGACAAGCCACTGGTGGGAACACTGGTACGAGTTGGCAACATTGCCAAAATAGGGCAAAAATGATAAAACTAGTAACTGGGTTCATTATCTGGGAGCATTTCCTGCAACAGTGTAGCACGCTCATCTACTAACCAATCAGGGTCGAGTATAGAGAGACGCACGCTGTACACGCATTGACGAAATGACGTTCTAAAGTCCGTTGGTCCACTTGATCCAATACAGTGTGAATGAAGACTGTAAATAAAGTCTGGATTATAAGTACAGTGTGAAAAGGCAAAAAAAAAGGTTCTGGTCCGAACCTTGGTGCGGACTTTACCATGTGAATACGCCCTAAATGGTCCAAGTCCAAACTAGTCCAAACTAATATTTAATGTGGTTAAATATTAGTTAAATGTTAAAAATTAGTAAGCGATTCAGTACGATTCGAACCAATCCAGTTCAGTTTGATTCAATACAAATTGACAATTTAGCCACCAGGACTTATTTTACTTCATGTTACTGAGAAGAAAAAGAAATACAATAAAATATAACGTCATAACCGTATCATGTTTAGTGTCACAGAGACAATAGAGCAGGAACTACTGACATACATTCAACAGAAACTGAAGTCTTTACAATATACCTGTACATAACTAATATTAAAAACAATATACCTGTAGATAACTAATATTAGTGACAATTGAAAGCCCGTCCCTCCAAACATCAGCAGATAAACCTACAGTTGGAAGTTTTAACGTGTATACATGTATTTATAATACATGCTATGTCATTGTTAAGCCACCTGGGATCTGATACGACACAGACTGATAATGGATTCAAACTGGTTTATAGTATCGTTTGAATGTCCTTTTCTAACATTTAGTAAATATGGGTAAAGTTTTGCACAGTGGAATTTTGGCCTAATGGAAAAGCAACTCCTGTTGTATCAAGATTATGGAAAGCTAAGTAAAGGTATTGAAATGTGTGGCTATTCTTAAGGGAATCATTACAAACCTAGAAACAACAGAATTATGCATGAAAATATTTGAAGTTGTTAATAGGGATGCCATGAGTTCCAAATATATGTATGACCTTTGTGCAAATTTGGCCATAAATCAAAAACAGTTTGTAAAACATCATCTGAAGTTTTCTTGTCCTATTCACACAGGATCAGTATTACCTCTGGACCACTGGTCATTAGGAATAATTACAGAGAATGTCCGAGTTCTTAGTCCTGTCCAAATGTGCCATGTCCATGATTTGCTCAGTAATAATTCTGCCGCAAATTACCTACTGTGTTTGGGTGAAAAACAGACGTCCAGTGATAATGAATGAGTGAATGAGCATGTCTGTGTTTGTGACTTTGATTGCGCACCTCTTGTCTTTTTCTGAAGTGAATAATGGAGGAAGCAGCTGAAATTGTGTGGCAGAATGTGGTAAAAGTTAGATATGATCAGGCCACGCCCACATGTACATTAATATTTATAAATATCTGAAGTTATCTCTATAGATTCAGTCGTTTGTTTGCCAGAGGTAAAGTCTCTGCTAAGAACTGTCCATTCACTTCCATAATAATCTGGAGACTATTTTCATCTGCACTGACCCTGCTCTTATTTTGAAGGCGTGGAGCAAATGTACAGACTGTATCCCTATCAATGGTATTTTCCCCCTTTATTCTTATGAATACATTGTTTTCATACCTTATTAATGTATTGAGACCAAACAAGATGTTGTGAACTTACGACATATCCGCTCATAATGTCTGGAATTTGCATGAATTACAGACTTGTTTATCCCGTCCAAATGCGCCACACAATAACACAGAGGTACGAAGGTAGCTGCAAATTACCAGTGTTCCACAGATAATACTGATCCTGTGCGAATAGGCATTACTTGAACTGAATGAATCAAAGTTGTTGAAGTTCTGTTGGTTCCAACCCTGGAATTGCTCCTTGTGGTTATATTTAGATTATTGCATGGCTTTGAGGACAACCGATTCGTTCAGCAGTCTGTTCAATGAGTAGAACAGATGGTTGATATGAATAACAGACCTTTGATAAATGGTGTTCTGATCATATACTGCAGAAACATTTCTTTAAATTAATTCAATTTAATTCAATTTTATTTATAAATAAAATGATCTTATGTTCTGTAACACTGCTGGGGTTTATGATAACTCACATTTCTGAACATTATCAGCCTTTACATTTATTTTCAGGAGCAGAAAATGTCAAATTCAGGGTATATACACCAACTTTTAAGTTACATTTACTACCTTTTTTTTTTTTTTTACTATCTTCAGTTTTTTTTCTTTTTTTTTTTTTTACAACCATCACAACACT
>CM035791.1:50374831-50422331 GCA_020466265.1 Siphamia tubifer | reverse complement strand
AATTATTATAAAAAGACAAATGTATAAAGAAGTGCATTTGCACAGAAAATTATATCAGGATAAAAGAAAAGGTTGATAAATGACTAATTTGTCTGCATGTTGTTCACCAAAAACACACTGAGGCTGAACCCCATTTCACCTCTGGTTTGTGCGTCCACGTGTAGGGGAAGGGGTGTCTCAGTTCAGGTTAAGGCAGAGGGGTAGGGGGAAGGGGAGGGGCTTCATACCCCTTTAAACTGAGATTTTCCAGAGACAGACTCCAAACGGTGGGGTACGAGAAATTTCCCAAATACAATGCGAATCATTTTAAAAATGGTAGCATCTACGATAGAAGTACACAAATGTAGTATTTTCACTGTAATTAACAGCTTTTAACTTGTGATAACTGTTGTATTGTATAAAGTTTGACATTGTCACAATGTGTAATGGTCATGTCTTTTTGTTTTTGGTCATTAACGTTTTTGCACTGGTGGTGCACCCAAATGTTTCAACCTCATTGCATTTAACACCACAGTTTTTTCATTTTCTTTTTTAATCGTTGTCCACACAGACAGTATTGATTTGTAAATGATTAATCAACAGTATTGATAACATAAAGTTCTCTATTTGGAGCACAGCTCTACAAGAAAGATTAGAACTGACTGAAAAGTGCTATTGTTTAAAGTGATTCACTGAGCTGAAATTTACACTGAAATAGATTATATATATATATATATATATATATATATATATATATTCTAAATAAAAAGTGCAAGTGTCTTAAAGGCTCCAAACTGAACATCTCAACATCTGAACAGCTCCATATCTTATGGACTATCCTCCACTGCAGTCACATGACCATCAGATGTCCTGACGTCTTACGTCATCCAGTGTGTGTGTGTGTGTGTCTGCGCTGCAAATGACAGCTGCAGAGGATAGCTGTTAGCATATAGCCGTTAGCATATAGCTGTTAGCATATAGCTGTTAGCATACAGCTGAAGCAACTGTACGTGTTAACAACTAATTAGACTGTTATTAGAACGTACTCACAGTTGGTCACTGCTCCTCTGCCCAGTAAGTCCCCACATGTTTTTGGTTTAAGTACGCCATCAAACAGATAATCAGTGATTAGCCAATTTAAGTGTATCTGTTGACAACTAAATACAACGTTATTAGAACGTACTAGGCAACGTGCACACATCTGTACAACCCAAATCACACCCGTCTGCATGAACTGACATGCAAACTGTGAGTCTCATCTCTTGTTGATCACCTGGAGACTTGGAGAGTTACAGACATTTTTTTTTTCCTAAGGGCTGGTTGCACCGGTGCGACATCAAATTTTTATTAGTCCTACTTTTGAGAAATTAGGTCACATGTGGGACCACATTGGTCGTACTAGAGAGCCCTGACGACACAGACAAAAACACCCACGAGATAAATAATAGTGAACTCTATATGTACCCTTAACCAGTGAAAAGACACGTAAATACAGAGAAAAAAAACAAAAGAAAATCTATGGAAACTGTACTTCCTGTCTCATGCTTCTCAACCAACCACTGCCACCACAGAAGCAGCAGCAGCAGCAGCAGCAGCAGCAGCAGCAGCAGCAGCAGCCGCCGCCGCCGCCGCCGCAGGTAGATTTATAGGTGAGTGTGTCCAGTGCTTCACATGACACTCAGAGACACTTTACATCAAGTATAATAGGACAATAAAAGCCAAATACAGTCACGCACAATAGAAAACAAAGCACTTACACATTCCTAATAAAAATGCTGGTGTAAATGCAGATAAAAAGGTTCAGACCAGACACCAGTTCTGCATTTTCTCTTTCGATCATCTCCGTATAGACGTAGCCTTCAGTGATGCACCGGCTGACCCGAAGTGAGCGGGTGCCTGCGCTCAACTACCATCACCCGCAATTCAGGGTCATTGAAATATATTTTTAATGATATGACGGGTTGCGGTCCGTTGGGTCGTTTAAGATAAACATTAAAATATATTAAAATACGCTTTGTTGACTGAATTTCTGTGAAGGTGCTTGACAACATGGTCAGTATCCTACAGTATGGAAGGAGCAAGAGAGAAAGTCAAGGTGGGAGAGTGGAAGCTCCGGAAACATACAAACAAAAACATTAAGGTTTGAGACGCATTAGCTGAGAATTTTAAAGATGATGAGCGGCTCCCAGAGTTTTAGTTTCCATGGAAACCGGGTTCAAATGTCTCTTTGGGTGTTACGAGTTTCCAACCCCTGGTTTAGAGGCTGCGCACGAGCAATGACATTGGATTTTAATACGAAAATAAATGCAGGTACGTGAGTAAGGTCATGTGATGTTTATAAAGACCATTGACTATTTTTATTTTATTTTTTTTAAAAGTGCGGGTCCCAGAAGCGGGTCAGGTCCGTCCTTTTCAAATATATTTATTGTGGTCAGAGCTGCGGTCGGGCTACTTAAAAAAGCGGTCGTTTACACATTGACCCGCGCATCACTGGCAGCCTCATTGCACAGCCCTAGTTTTGAGATTACAAAAATATAAACTCTTCTTTTCGTTTGAGCCGTTCAATCTTTCCTTATAAAACCATCACGTTTGCAAACACCTACACTTTACAACTAAATTACCAATCCATTCCCACTGATGAAAATGTCATCTTTTTTTTTTTTCTTCTTTTTTTTTTGTCTCATACAAGGTGACACTTTTCAGCACTCAACTTGAAAATCGTTATCATATTGACAAAAATAAGGAACAATTTGAACAGCAGAAGCTTCAATAAAATTTTCACATCCTTTGAAACTCTTGACAGATTTATCCCTAATTAAAATGTCCAAGATAAGGGTGTAAAACACTTCCTGTCAGCCCCCCCCCCCCACCCCACACACACAGACAGACAGCACTGGTATCTGGAAAAAAATGTGTGAGGTGGCTACATCAGCATTTAATTGGTTGAAAAGTGTACTGGCAGTTTAAAAAAGGCCCCATCTGGTCTTTCTGTCATCGTGGTACTTCATTGAAATCCTCCCAGTGGTTCATTTCACAAATCATATTTTTTTATTTTAGCCTTGTTACCTCTCAGTTTTAAATCCTCTTGTGTAAACCTTTCATTGATGATGCTGTGATATAAGGATATTACACACAGATACAGGGGAGGATATTAATACCACACATGCTCTTATTAGATCCTGGTCACTAAATGAGGAACCATCATTAAAATATATTACTAATATCATGGATCCAAATGACTAAAAGGAAAAATGTATTTAATAATAATAAAAATTCATTAAGTTTAGGCTGTCTAAACTGGTCCTGTCCTACGTTTTAACAGGGAAGCTGCTATTTCTTGACACTTTGGCTTCATATTTTCCACCACTTCCCATTTACGTCAGATTTTTTTCTGCCCATTACCAATTTCCCTTTCCTTGCTAAAGGCAATATGCCAACACTTAAGACATGTGTGTAGTATCACTGCCTGAAAGGGTTCAACTTCTGCTGACCACACTGCACTTTTCTCTATATTACCATAAAGAGAGTGGACTTGGCAAAGCAGATTCACACCCATGAGGTGCTCCCTATGGAACACAAACCCAACAGTTAGTTCAGTTATTGTGGACGTGTGGTGAGAAAAATCCACAGTGGAAGTAACTAAGTAGAAGTACTTCCTTTACTGTATTTAAGTACAGTTTTTAGGTATTTGTACTTTACTTGAGTGTTTATTTTTATGGAAACTTTTTGCCATTACTCCCTATATGATTTCATAAATATATGTACTTTATACTCTTTACATTTATATAAATATATGTACTTTATACTCTTTACATTTATATAAATATATGTACTTTATACTCTTTACATTTATATAAATATTTGTACTTTATACTCTTTACATTTATATAAATATATGTACTTTATACTCTTTACATTTATATAAATATATGTACTTTATACTCTTTACATTTATATAAATATTTATACTTTATACTCTTTACATTTATATAAATATATGTACTTTATACTCTTTACATTTATATAAATATATGTACTTTATACTCTTTACATTTATATAAATATATGTACTTTATACTCTTTACATTTATATAAATATATGTACTTTATACTCTTTACATTTATATCAATATATGTACTTTATACTCTTTACATTTATATAAATATATGTACTTTATACTCTTTACATTTATATAAATATATGTACTTTATACTCTTTACATTTATATAAATATATGTACTTTATACTCTTTACATTCTCAGAATAGACTCATTACTTTTTTAAAATAAACAAATGTGACGGAATGAAAAATAAGTTGAAAATCAGAAATTGTTACTTACGAAATCATAATTTTTACTTTATCTCACGATTTATATTTTTTTAATCTCATAATTATGACTTTTATTCATGACTTTTGAATGTTCCTACCTTTCCTGCCCATACCTACTAAACTGAGTACCATGACCCAGTTGTCTACACATTAACTTTACATTTAAAGGTTTTATTTTTGGACATTTCTTACATTTTTCTGGTTTTGCCCTACTTAAATAGGTATTTTTTTATTCATTACAAAAAAATTACATAACGCAGTTTTACTTTTTACTTTATTACAATTCAGAAGTAAAAATAATAATGATACCTCAAACTTATATAGCCCTTTTTTGGACATTCAAAGATGCTTTAAATAACAGACAGCAAGCAATGCATTAAAAATAATTAAATATGTAAAATAAAAAAAGATGAGATAAAATCTAAATAAATAAATAGATAAAATACAAAATAAATTAATAAAGAAGTTGTACTTTTACTTCAGTAAAGGAGTTGAATTAGTACTTCTACTTTTACCACAGTATTTTTTCACACACGTAACAGTACTTCTACTTAAGTACAGAATGTAAGTACTTTAACCACCTCTGAAAAAAAAAAATCACATAAATGGAGTGTTTTTGGAACAAATAGGATCAAAGGACATAAAACTAACACCTTATAAAAACATAGGACAAGTGGCTCTGTATTTCACTGGAATGTTCTATCAAGAATCAATAACAATTTGAATTTACGAGGTTGTCAGGGTCTGTCCTGTGGTTTTAATGCAGGAGATCAATCTCCCAATAGATGGTATTTTCACTGGAGGACAAATCAACTTACTTCATCAAAGTACTTTTTGCACTCCGGATGTCACGTGACTTTTAGTTGTCAGGATGCCATGTTGGCAGTCAACATGATGACCGCGGCGCCACTGTTAACATTATGGCAGTAAACATCTTTGCACCATCGGAGTTCATGTTAAATTCTGATTTATATGCAGAAGTTGGACATATTAAATATAACGGACCAGTATGATGTCCCTGGGAAGTGCTTTTTAAAAGTATTTTCTCCTCAGCTGAAGAAGACATCCCAGATTTGCAGTATGCTAACATCTACAGCTAGCTCATTAGCTTCCCATCAGTTTAGTCACAGAACTCTTGAGTCTACAAGACCCTGGAGGTTTACAAATGGACTCAGTCTGACTTCGTTAGGGTTAGTGGGGTAGCTTAACCCAAATATTTGGAAGAATCGTTACAGAAATGATTAAAGCACCAAAATTGGTAGAGATTAATTTTAGGTCATACCGCATAATTTCAGAAGGGGTGCCAAAAAATCCATTCATGCGGGTTTATCTCAAAATATACTTTTTTGGGTAAAATCTAGTTTTTTGAGAATTTTATTTTTTGAAAATATATCAGTCACTGGAGAAAAATGTTAACACTTGTAAATGATAAATATGCATCCTATGAACTTTTTTAGGTATGTTAATTGAGCTAACTTTAACAAATTACCATGGTAACCGCCATATTGGGGTGAAAAATGCTTTTGTTTTACTAAAACTTAAAAAAAAAACCCATATCTCACAAAGCGATACAGATATTTAAAAAATGTTTTGCTTTTAACAAAGCGAAACAATCATTTTAGCAGAAAATTGGTAATTTCAAGTGCAACAACGGTCATTTTACCCCCCAAATTTCCATATTATGAAACTATCTAATAACTAAAAATTCCCTGATGGTTTTAGGACAAGAATGAGGCTTGTTTCACTCTATTGGTTTAAAAGATTTTTTTTTTTTTTAAGTCACGTGTCATGTAAATAATCCTTTAATAATACACTAATATACACATAATTACACAAAAAATAGAGTGAAATGCACTACAAACAATAAATACAGTAAATTACACTAAAATGCACAAAAATGTAAATTCAATGGAGGAAAATAACTAATTTTCACTGAAAAAAATAAAAAATAAAAATGACAGACGATATAGTAAATGATGACATGGCTCTGACACCTCTGGTCTGGAGTAAACTTTGGCTTTTTAGCTGCCCTGGCTGTCTTCAAGTTTGACCTTGTGTTTGTTTAGTTTTTTTTTGGGTCCATCCAGATCCACAGCCTGAGCATCAGTCTCAATAAGACCAGACTTAAGGGAGGGCTGAGCCAGCTGACTCTAAACAGCCTGTTCAGCCACTAAAACCCACCGCTGCACTTTTAAACTGACGCACCAGCACCTCCTCACTACTGATCAATAACTAACTGCTGCGTTTCTTTGTATGTTCAAACTTTGACACTAGAGCTTCTTTGTACAAAGGACTCAAATTTCTCACAATTATGGAATTTGAAGTTCATGTATAAAATCCCAGTAAAATGTCTCCTGACCACTTCTAACTATGAGTGTTCGTTAAATTCCTAGCGTAACTTCTTCAAATCATGTCTTTTTAGGAAGAACAACAACTGACTGACAGTAATTAAGTCTAAAACTAAGACAAATCGACTCCAAACACGACTTTCCTTGGCGCTGGCGTTAGGTATTTCCCCGTCATGTTTGGTACCGTTGGAAAGATGGGGATTCCCTCTAGACAACCCTTAAATAGAAATCTACAGAATTATAGATTTGAACCAATGGGAGGCCTCCACTAAACTAAAGCCCTTGTTGCTTTTAATGCATCTTAATCTTCTTCTTCTTTTTCTTTGTCGCTCATGCAAAATGCGTTGAGCTAATCAGGAAAGTTACTGAGATGTCTCCAACGTTGGCGTTCTTGTGCCAGATCTTCCGCCTGTGACAAGGCAACTCTGCGCTGTTGGAGGTCATCCGCCACGACGTCAAGCCATCTGGTGCGGGGTTTTCCTAGGGGTCTTTTCCAACCGGCCGCTTTAGCATCAAACAGTAGAATGGCTCTCGTGGGGTGGTCCAGTGGACAGCGGAGAACATGGCCGAACCAGAAGAGAGGCTCTGGGCTGGTTTGTGCGGGCTCTAAGCTCCTCATTAGAAATTTTGTGAGGCCACCTGATGTTTTCGATGATTCTGAGAGCCCGACTATCGAAGCTTTCAATCCGTGAGGTTAGGGTTTTATTCAAAGGACATGTTTCTGAGTCATACAGAAGAATGGAGAGAACACTTGTATTGTATATTCTCAGTTTCGTCTTTCGAGAGATGGTTTTATGTTGCCAGTAGTGTTGCGCGGGCTACCCGCTGGCCAGCGGATATCCGCGGGTGACCCGCGAGTCGGGCGGGCTGGGTCGCAGTATTAATACATATTGCGGATGCGGGTGGGGTGGGTCAGGGACGATCAATACCCGCTGAGGTGTGTGTGTGTGTGTGTGTGTGCTCGGCTCAGGCATGTGCAAGCCCTTCAGTTCCTGTTTTGAATGCTTTTTTATCCCAACTTTTTGTTATTTGTTATTAGCGCCAAATCTCCCTGAACACTCAGAGATAAGAGTGAAAATGTGGGACTTGATCAGGGAGAAGATTAAAACAGGCGATGCGAAGGTTGTACGGAAACGTTGTATGTGTTGGCTTTATAGAGTGATGATGTGGGTGGAGTCTATTTTATGTGCTGGAGTGCATATTGAGACGTTAGAAAGGAGGCAAAAATTATGCTTCATGACTTTTAACATTAGAAGCACAAGGTAAAGATGCTGCGAATGTACTATGTGAGTTTAGAGACAAATTTAAGCTCGCGGGTTGATAGCGGGCGGGTTGGGTTTATCGATACGTGACATCATGCGGGTTGGGCGGGGCGGGCCGAGCCACGTCTTGGGTTTGGGTGGGGCGGATTTCTGTAAAACCCCCTAACCGCGCATCACTAGTTGCCAGAGTGGTTTCCCCAAAGATCGCATGGCAGCGGTTGCCAGGGCTCTTCTTAATCATTTTAATTTTGCTTTTTTGCTTTATGTAAATCACCTTGAACTGTCCTGTACATGAAAGGTGCTGTACAAATGCCTTGTTGCTACGACGATATTGAAAAACAGCCTGTGATTGGTTGAATTACGGTCACACAAAGATTTTTAATAAGATTTCAGATAAATATAAAATCTGAATTTCTGAAATTTGACCCAAGGAACTGGTTTTGTGCTGGAGGGTCACATATAGAAATACCAGGTGTGACCACATGTCCAAGAAGAACTGCTGAATGTGTTTCATAAAGTATTTAAAATCACTGTAAAACACTAGAAAAAAAAAGGCCCTTTCTTTCACCAGGCTGTATTTTTCTGTGTTTGAGTGTTTGTGCGGCCAACTCACCCCAGCTGCTCCGTCAGGTTCCACAGTACGTTGGGTGTGGGCATTAGGGGGGAACCGTCATATAAAACCACTGAAGCTCCCACTGCCAGAGTAGACACCAGCCAGTTCCACATCATCCAGCCAGGCTACGGACAGAGCGCACACACACACACACACACACACACACACACACACACACACACACACACACACACACACACACACAGGTCAGTTTATCTTGTAAAACCACTCCAGTCATTTTCATGGATAACCAGACAGTGAAAGGTTTAACTCAGTCATGATTTTTGTTTCTCTTCATACTCCTTTGACACCATTTGTCATTTAAAATATTCATCGTTTCATTTTATGCATCTCAACATGCCACTATGGATTCTGACAATTTCAACGAGTAATGACTTTAAAATTGAACAGACTAACATTCATAAATAAAAAATAGAATGAAAATCAATTACTTAACATCAGATGTAAACAAGTGCTGCCCCGACAACAAACCCCGCCCCCTCGCACACATTTAACCTGATTGGCCCCATCTCTTTTAAAAAAGTGGTTGGTTGCAGGTCGTTTATACATCAACCCATGAATCACTTTTATATATATATATATATATATATATATATATATATATATATATATATAGATAGATATATAGATAGATATATAGATATATAGATAGATAGATAGATAGATAGATAGATAGATAGATAGATAGATAGATAGATAGATATACACACACATGTATAAATGACCCATAACCAACCACTTTTTTAACTAACCCGCCCGTAACTTGGACCACAAGAATATATTTGATGCTGCGTTAGCGTTGATAACTTTTGAATGATGAAGCAGAACAAACATATTTTATAAACATATTAACTTACAAACAATGACATGGAATTTAAACATAGAAATAAATGCAGGTATGTGAGTAAGGTCATGTGATGTTCATAAAGACCATTGACTACTTTTTAAAAACGTGGGTTCAGAAGCGGGTCGGGTCTGTCCTTTTCAAATATATATCTTTCAGTCCGAGTTGCTGGCGGGTTAGTTAAAAAAGCGGTTGGTTGCGGGTCGTTTATACATTGACCCGTGCATCACTGATATGTATTAATAGAAAATTAAAGCAAGTATTTAAATTAAAATGATTTACCAACTTTAATGTTTATCTCAAACGACAAATGAGCCAAATATCATCAAAAGTATTTTTCAATGATGATGATGATGTGTGAGCACCCGCGCATCACTGATGTATTTTTTTCTTCTACCCTTTAGGTGCTACTTGGACACATCACTAGTGATGAACCTGAGGTCATAGGGTATATCCACATATATGTAAAGATCAGTTAAAGAGTGATTATGTGTTAATATGTTCATCCAGTTGATGTGGTTTCCAGTCATATTTGTAGACAGGTCACTTTGACCTGGTCTGGTACATGTCCTCCCTTCAGTTGAGTGTGAAAATGTTGTATAACTCCACAAAACTGGTTAGAAAGAGACACGCTGACAAGATAAGGTGATATGTCGATAGTCATTTTCTAATATAGACGTTAGGAGGGTTGTGACTGAAAGTGACGATATGAGTTTTGTCTTGTTAAATAAACAAACTTCAATCCACTCGTATTGTCTGATGATTATGATCCACAACGATTCTCCACAACAAAAACAATCCATGTATTTTCCTTCGTACAGTGAATGCATCGTCCACACATCTGACACAAACACTCATGATTCTTCCGTCCTTTTTGGCCCACAGTGGTCAAATAACCAAATTCCCTTCTGGGGTCAAAAACACTTAACAAGGTGAGCTGGCCTACATAAATACCTGAGCATTACAGTGGCACTACAGTGACACCCAGTGGCAGATAATAGAAGTACAGCAGGTAAACATTCTGGAGCCTGAAGCTTTCAGAATACGGCTTCTATACATAATGATAAGTGCAAGTGTTTCTGTTGTTTTGTATTAGTGTGGATAAAGTTAAATTACATGATGAAAATATTTACATTTATAAAATCTTCTACCGCTGCCACTACTGCTACAGCTACCACCGACATTATAACTATAATACCAGGAAATTACACTACTGTCATTATTATTATATTATCATTATGACTGTAATTATCTCCTTTCATCATTAATTCATCCATATTGTTTAGTTGTTCTTTACATTTAGTATCTTTGATTTTAACCTAATGTCAGTTTTATTGTGAAGGGGTGGGATTTGATAAGTTTGACTTCCTCCCACTCCCTTTCCAATCTGACTGCTGTGTTATTTATTTATTTATTTATTTATTTATTATTTCCCTGTTTTTCTTCCTCGTTTATTATTTGTTTTTCTTTACTTTGTGACAGATTCAAAATAAACCAACTTATTTGCTTACTAGTTTTGATTAAGAGTACAGCCATTTAAACACAATATATATAATATGAAGATTGAAAAATACATTTTTAAACATACTTTCTGTAATTGTGAAAGTACAAAAGAAGGAGTGCGAGTCCTGTTTTTAGTCCTGTAGAACTGTACCTGAACTGGAATATTAATGCAATATTACTATTAACGAGTGGAACATTAATTTCCATTATCCATGTAAACCACATTTTCAAATTAAGGATAAAAAACTGACTCTTTTGTGGATGTAGACATAGACACTGAATCAATTAGGCTGACTCAACACTTTCATCTATCATGCTAATGCCTGGAAGATTACTTTCTAGATCAAGGAGATGTATTTATTCACAGACGCACAAATATTGTACGTCATAAACGCAGACAGTTCAATATGAACAAGGAAACATCTTATTGTGTATTCCTAGAAAGACAAAAACAGCCGTTTTAATCAGCAAAAAACAAAGTTTCTGGATGTTTATCATCTAAGGTGCTGGAATCTTCTAGGAACAATTACAAATGATGCAGAGCTGTGACCTTCAGTGCACAATGCTGCTCATTAGAAGAGCTGTTTGTGCCTTTGTGAATGTGCACAGACTCATGATTAAAAAGTCCAGCTCCGACTGATAGCCTCGATAAGACAGTGAGAGAACATTTCCATTTGAGGTCACGTGACTACGATGACGTTGCAATTTTAGCTGCATGGCAGGTAGTAACCGTGGAGACTGTCGCTGTAGAGGAAACTATTGAAGAGAGTGTTTATTGTAAAGATTTAGATCCAGTGTCCAAACACAGATACAGATAGTTAGTTAAAAAAAATTTATTGGTTGGGACCCGTATGTGATGGAAATTAATGAGTTTTCAACAATCTGTGCTGTGGATATTACTAACTACCTGGTCCTGCAGACATCCTACTACACCAGCAGCAGATGAATGACTAGAAAAGTTTGGAGACTTTTTTGTCAGCAGGTGGGTCCACAACCTTGGTACCAAAAGGCTCAGTGATAATTATGGTTTGGTCTTCACCAGTGTGAGTGTTTTATTTGTAAACATCTGTCACTGTGATGTCTTGAATTTGCATGATTTCTGTGAATTTTCAATTTGTGCATTTAAAAGGATGTATAAAACTAGTATAACAAAATACAGAATATTATTTGAATAAGTAAATATCCAGTTATAATATAGAAGGATGCATAAAATAAGATTTAATTGTGATTAATTAATATAAACTATCATGATTAGGAGATATAATATTAAATACTGTATTTGTAGTAAATATAAAGTGAATATAAATATACTTACAGTTGATTATACAAATTGCATTGTGTGAGGTGACTTATAAAACAATGTGTATATAAATGATTGTAGATGTTTTTGCGTCAAGGATAAATAGAGTTTAAAAAGTGTGTTGAATCAGGAGTTTAGAAGTTTTACTTCTTCCCACTCCTTTTTGAGTGCAAGTAATATTTTTTGTTGACCATTTTGACTGATCTTTTGATGATTTTGTGCTTGAAATAAACTGAACTGAACGGAAAGATGCGACGTCAAGATGTATTGCAAGTTTGTTGACATCAGTCACTAGTGCTAGCCGCTAGCAGTAGCGACTGATGTCAACAACCATGTAAAACATCTTAATGTATCTAGCTAAACCATATTAAAACACTGAAAATGACTGTTTAACCACAACCTAATGATAAAAAGCACATCCACAAAAAAGTTATCTTGGGAACATACCTCTGCAGACACAGGTATTAGCATTAGCAGACTCGGTTCCTCCCGACCGCAAACGCAGATTTAAAATCCGCTTTTTCCATTTCTCACCTTTGTGAATGACAATCGTTGGTACTTTGAAAAAAAAAATTAGCTTTTCCTTCTCTGGGTTAGAATGATTAGCGTAGCCGTAAACTACACAACACATATTTTCCCAACGGAAAACTCACTTGGCTTAATTTCAGTCCTCCATCTGACTATATAGTAATGTGACGTCATGTGAAATCAACCTATGGTTTGCGTGGCTGGTGTGTGGGTTTTGGACTGCTGCAGACGTACCGTGGTGTAGTAAATCATGACGTCGCTGCTGGTCATGTTACCATGGAGAATGTGCTCCTTCAAGTGTTGGATGAGGGTCCCCTGAGAAGACACACAAATAACACACCTAAGTAAAGTGATCACAATGTGGATTATAACTTTTAACTTGACATTTTATCTATTTTTGAAGAGATTTCCCCCTGTGCAGATGCATATAAGGGCAGACCATACATTCCATTTCCATACTTGTACAGTAACAGGGTTTCTGTCAGTACCAGCAAATCTAATTTCATGCTTTTTCATGACACTTTCAATTAATTTAATGTCCATGTCCAACTGCAGATAGTTTCATATATACATTTATGACAGGTTCTGACTAGTTCCTCCTCAAATCTTTTCTACTGAAACTTGCATTTTCCCATTTTTCAGACATTTGCTAATAGGGGTTCTGCCTGACTGTCATCACACACAATGCAATTTAAGAGCAAGAGACGCTTAAAAAAATGCCAAATAAAGTACATATTTTTTCACAGTTCTTGTATTTTTTTTTTTTTTTTTAATCCTATTTCACATTTGGATGTCAAAAACACATTTCAGAATGATTCATTATCTGTAGCTCTTCCCTAATACCTACAAAATTAGGCTCAAATCATAACAGCTAATATTAGTTTCAATTTGTATATTAAGGCAATAATTTGGCTGCTCCACACACTCTGACTGGTACTTTAGATCCATTTGACAAGTTAATGGTCCAAATAACAAAACCCATCATGCACTATTAGTATTATTGTTTTAAAAAATATTGAGATGTTGAATTTGTGCAAGTAAAGAAAGAGAAGAGTGGTGACCTTGGTTTTTGTTGATAAAAAACGGCTCATTATAGTTGGTGAATGCTCAAGTACGTGGTTAATAACCTGGATTCAAATAAATCCAAATAAAACAAGGTTTTCAGGATGTGACACAAACAAAAATGTAACATGGGTACGTGTAAAATTTAGATTTGACTTCAATTCTAATCTTAATGGATTGTGATGTTTAAAGAAAACTACAATAGCTTTGTACAATATGTGGTGTTCTAGTGTAAGAAAAGAAAAGAAAAGAAAAGAAAAGAAAAGAAAAGAAAAGAAAAGAAAAGAAAAGAAAAGAAAAGAAAAGACATTTTAATTTAATAAAGTAGAGCTGGTTGATTGTGCCAATAGGAAGTAAGCAAGCTTCATTATATGGCATTTTTCAATCACATATGATGTTATAAAGTGAAATACATTAAAAACAATTAAAATACAACAATCATACAATTAAAATACAGTAAAAATGCAACACAAATACAATTGAAATATAATTAAAATGCAACTAATATACAATTAAAATATAAGATAAGATATTTTATACCACTATGGGTTGTTTTAACGAGAAGCTAATGTTCAATATCTGACAATTAATTATCATTATTAAAATGATATTCATATTTCATATATCATATAATATATGAACTATTAGGATCCAGTACACAAATAAATAAATGAACCAAAGACATAAAAGTGAGTTAAAAGTTTAGCCCTTTAAGTTCCAGCCCTGGTGTAAATATTTAAATATGTAATGCAGTCTGCACATACAGACACTTCTGTTGACAAAAACTGCAGTTTGTATGAAGTGTGAATACTTGCACAGTCGCAATCTGATCACAGCTGGATAGATTATCAAAGTGCATGAAGTGTTGAGTATGAAACTGTGTGTGTGTGTGTGTGTGTGTGTGTGTGTGTGTGTGTGTGTACAGATGTGAATGCATGTGTTTAATATCTAGCCCTCAGTTACCACACTCATCCTTTGCTGCTGCCATCTTGCTGCTGACAACGTGTTAACAGAGCTGTAACAAAGAAGGAAGTACAATAGCGCTGGGGCTAATTGGCAGAGCCAAAGAGGAGGGCCAACATAGCACTATCAAATGTTTTCACCAACACATTACTGTCCAATTATCAGCTGTGAGGAGAGAAGGAAAAGACGAAGACAGGAAAGGAGACGGGAGAAGAAAAAAAAAAAAGAGGGCGCGAAAAGACAGATAAAGAACAATGGGGAGAATAACTAATGAGAACCTGATAAATGGAGAGTAAAACCACAATAAGAGAGGAAAACAGGAAGGTCACAGGTGTCAAACCTAAGGCTCGGGGGATGAATACGGCCCCTTAGATGAATTTGTGAAATGTAAAAACTTATACTAATATATTAATCAAACAATCAAACTCTATTCATATATTACTTTTCATACATGGTGCATGTAGCATAAAGTGATTTACTGATTTAAAAAGTATAGAACAAATGAATAATATTGGTAATCACATAAAAGTAAATACATAAAATAACAGAGTTAAATAATGTTAAAAGTAAAATGTAACTAAATGCTAAGTTATTCAATTCAATTCAATTAAATTTTATTTATAAAGCCCTAAATCACAACAAAGTCGTCTCAGAGGGCTTTACAAAAACATAATCAACTACAGAAATACATGAAAAGTCCCAGGCATCCCCTGTCCTTAGACCCTCCCCCTGTCCTTAGACCCTCCCCCTGTCCTTAGACCCTCCCCCTGTCCTTAGACCCTCCTTCTCGGCAAGAAAAGTTAAAAAGGTGGGTTTTCAGTTGACCTTAAAAATATGAACACTCGCATTAATCATTTTGGTTGAGGTTCCACATTCAGACCAACTCACTCTCATAAAATAACCTATAAATACTCAAGTCCATTTTTTTCCTCTTTGTAAATGTTTTAATTTACTTACACTAAAAGTATTAAAAAAAAAATAGTGTAATCGAACAAATATAAACAACCTGAAATATCTTAAGAGAATTAAGTACAATTTTAATAATATTCCACCTATTGCTAAATGTTTTGTGTATTTGTAAGCTCTAGTATACACATGTAAATGACAAACTAAGGCCTAATAATGTTAAAATTACAAATTGACTTCAGTTGGTTCATGTTATTCACACTGTTTGAAAGTATCGTTTGTAGATGGAAACATTTTCATCATGTAAATTGACTATTTTTTGTTATAAAACATGGACAACAGTTTGGGGTTGATTAATATTTATATATTTTTATGTTTTTATTTTACTGGTCTGGTCCACTTCTGATCAAATTTAGCTAAATGGGGTCCCTGAACTATAATGAGTTTGACACCCCTGTCATAGGAGGAGACTGAAGACATGTGCAGGTGTGTGAAGACATTTATTTGGCTGTTACCACATTTTAAAAGTCGAGTGTTTTAAGCTTGAAACAAACAGGTAGTATTTTCCCCTTCCTGAGGACAAACAGGTTTCTAGGGTCTACAGGTGAACATGTGCTGCCATCTTGTGGTGAAAACGGTGAACAAGTGGAAATGAATTCATTCTATGTGTCATCTTGACACGTCGGTAGCAGGCCTGTTGAGCCGCAGTTTGTAATAAGCGTCCAAAATTTAATAACTTTTTCATTTCATTTTGTAATAAACTGCCGCAATACATTTTGC
The DNA here is from genome assembly GCA_020466265.1 of Siphamia tubifer. NCBI lineage: Eukaryota > Metazoa > Chordata > Actinopteri > Kurtiformes > Apogonidae > Siphamia > Siphamia tubifer. The sequence goes on along the minus strand of CM035791.1, from coordinate 50,405,891 downwards.
CACATTATGTAATAATCAGAGGTGTTCAAAGTACTCACATTCTGTACTCCAGTAGAAGTACAGCTACTCTGGTAAAAAATACTCTGGTAAAAGTAGAAGTACTGATCGAATTTCTTTACTGAAGTAAAAGTAAAACTTCTCAATTGTAATAAAGCACAAAAGTAAAAAGTAAAACTACTTTTTTTTGTCATGAACACAATAATACTTCAGAAAATAAAATAAAAAATGTAAAAGTATCTAAAATAAAGCCTTTAAAAGTGAGTTAACATTCAGATAATGTGTTTGATCGGGTCACAATTACTCAGTTTTCTGGATATGGACAGGAAATGGAGGAAAAATGGAGGAAGAAAAGTCACAATGGACATAAAAATTGATTTCTTTCTGTCTGTCCCTAAAGTTAGAAGTGAACAAAGGAAAAAGGCCTTCCAGTTCACTGCTCCATTCACCTGGAATGAACTGCAAAAAAAGTAGACAGCTGGTTTCACTGGACTTAGAGTCAGAGGCGTCTGGTTGCAGATGTTTTATTTGATGTGCAGGTACATTAAACAATTAATCTACTTGCACATGTACTTTTTTTTTCAAGCAAAGGTTTGGCTTGATGCTGTGCACATTGTTATAATGATGGTTTGTGTTGTTTTATGAATGAATGTCTGTAACTATTGTATTGCTGCCTATCTTGGCCAGGACACTGTTGGAAAAAATGATTCATCTCAATGAGGTTTTCCTGGTTAAATGAAGGTTAAATTTAAAAAAAAAAAAGTCAGGAGATAAAAATGCATAATTTTAACATAAAAAGTCAAAATTATGACATAAAATTAAAAATTATGAAATAAAACATCAAAATTAGGAGATGCACCGTTATTACAAAATGCAGCTCAACAAGGCCGCATTTTTTGTTTTCAAAAACCCGCAAAAATTAGTTTTTTTTAACAAAACTGAAAAAAAAACCTTAAACTTAACATCTTAGACATCTTAGAAAACCAGTTCGAGCAAGCTACAGTTTGAAAATTCACAATTTAAAAGTTGCCTTAAATGTTTTGTAAATGAGCTACAAATTTGCTAAGTCAAATAAATGATTTGCTCATTACAAAGACACCTGGATATATTTCAGACTGTTTGCCAGGGTTCTTATTTTGCGGTGTGTTTAATAGCTCTGATGGAAGCATCTTACCCCTGCAGAGTGGACCATGCATTTGGGAGCTCCTGTGGTGCCAGAGGAGTACATAATTAACAGGGGATGATTGAATGGGAGCTGTTCAAACTCCAGCTGAGGAAACTGGTCGCCTTCACCACGTCCAGATGCCAGAAAGTCCTCTAGAAATACACTGGAAGATTGGGGAGGGGGTTACAACACAAGAAAAGAAAAATGATGGCAACAAGCAAAGAATATCACAATGTCTTTGTGATATAAATAATTAAAATTCAGATATTTAATATACGTAGCTTCGCGGTGACGTCACTAAAACAACAGCATATCGTCCTGCATGATGAAAACTTGGTGTAAAACGGCCAAATCTTGTGCAGCCTTTGGGTACATTAACCATGGTTGGATGGAAGAGAAGCTGTCTTTATCGGTGTACCAACAGAAAAGGGTGAAAAACATGCAGCATGGCTTCAGGCGCTGAGAAGAATATCTCCAGATGATGGTAAGAACTGGAGTCCAAAATCAAAGTGGAAGTAAAACTAAAGTAGTGGAGTGTTCTGGAGGCTGGGTGAGTGAAAAAATACATTATAAATAAATATATTTATGTAACCTACCTGAAACAAAACATAAGCTTACAGGCTCTTAAAAGTTCGCATTTCTTCTTGTGTATATATGCCAGGACTTTTGACGAGATAGTCGTAGATGTCTGGCTACTCGATATTAGGCCACGTCGTGGGGTCATTTCACCAAGAACCTGTCGGTAATGTATACGGACACCTCTCCAGTTGATCCCTGCTAATTTCCGTTTATGCCGGTCTTTTGCTGAGGACAGAAGTTTATCAAAATAGTCGTAGGACATTGTAACTATCTGTCTAGTGTTGATACGCTGTTGTTTTCCCCTTTTAAAATGGTGGCGCGCATTACTAGGTGATTTGGTGACGTCACCCGAAGCTATGTATTAACACTTAGTGTAAGATGGAGACCTGTTGGGAATCTTGGAGAGGTCAGTTTCCTGTTTGGAGCGAGCGTAGGGCATCACCACCACTTTTTTCAGATCAGGTAAACCTAAAAAGAAACAAAAGAAATGATGGTCATTTTATCTATGAAGAATTTAGTTTATCAATAAATCCTCTTACATACTTTTAGATTAAATTATTTTTTAACCAAGGGTTATAATAGCACTACACTCTGCCAGGTAGGATTAACAGATAGATAGAATAAATATGATGGTGTTTTTATTATTTCTTTTATTATTTCACATCCCGCACATTGTGCCATTTTTAGATAGATTAGATCGTCATGCAAATAAAAAAATTATAATTTTAAAACACAAGTTAAAAATGGGACCCATAAAAAAGTACAAGGTCAATAAAAACTAAAATAATTCTCTAGTCCACACCCATACTACACACAAGAATGTAAACAGGTAGTGCCTGCAATGATCATAAAACAAAAACTCAAAATGTAATTATGGAAAAGTAGGAAGAAAAACTAAATATATATGTATATTGTGTACATGAGGTGGACGTGACAACCTTTTACGACACTGGTCAGCTTCTCCATGTGGTCGTGCGTTTTGGTGTTATAAACCACAGCAGCAACGGAAAAGATCAGCTTGGGCTGGATTTGGGAAAACCTGTCAAGGACGCCCTGAGTCAGAGGAAAGGAAAGAAAAGAAAAGAGAATTATAACTGATGACAATAAACAAAAAAACATATAGGAAGCAGTGAAGAGCCTTAAGTTTGATTAAAAATATAATTAATAGATCTAGACTTTATTGAGAAATAAGAGGTTAGAGAACTGTAACATAAAATAACAGTGAAAATGTTCACAGTTATTACTTTGCTTTTACATTTACATTTACATTTATATTTTATATTGTACCTATACAACTGATTTAATCACAGACATAACTATTTTTATGCTTTTATTTTCCCTTCTAAATATGTTTCACTGAATTAGATGCTTAAATGTCATTGTGTACATATTTTTTTACTGTGTTTTAGGGTCAAACCAGGTGGAATAACACAGAAAAGACAAAGACAGTCACTCAGAATGTCCATCAGTTTAGGATGTTGAACATGGACTGAACTGGAACACGTTCAACAACAACTATTTGAATTTTGGCCCAGCAGAAAAAAAACTGTTCAAATGTTTTCTAGCACCTGGTTCCAAAAACAACAATTACACAGTCAAAAGTTTACACCGATACAGTGGGAAAAAAAAAGAAAATTACAACAAAACTGTAAACCATGGTAAAAACAAACGGGTACCTTTCATCTAGGTATGAACAGCTGCTGTAACTACCAAATATTTTTGTAATTGAGTATTCTGTCAATTTTTTTCTTAGATTAATCGAGTAATCGGATGAATTCCATTTTTATTTCCATTTCCATTAAAAATTCCTTCCGTGATTGCCAGCGATCGGCAATCAGCGGATCAAGTTTTTCGGGAATCGGGGCAAAAAATGCAGATGGGTGCATCACTATCTTAAATATTTAAACTTTCCTCAAATAGGGGTAAATAATTCTGGACTAGTGTTGTCACTATACCGATATTTTGGTACAGGTACCAACATGTATTTCGATATTTGTATACTTTTTCAAATTAAAAACGAATGCAGAAAATGTCATTCCTGACTTTATTAATGTAAAATCTTATCAACATAAACAGTAATTGTAACAACAGTCAAATAAAAGGAATAAAAACCAGAGCAGTGAGAGCATGGAAACTTTAAAGATCAAATGAGCATCAGTATATGCCTAAATATTAAAGACATTTATGTTGAAAAAGAATTGGATTTTTGCATTGAATCTGTTATTATTTGGAAAATATCATATATGGGATGAAAGAACACCACTAATTCAACTATTTAAAATTAAAATTAGACATTATTTTGATCCATTAAAAGGACTTTTTGTCTTGTCAATGTTTAGCAGGTTGGACGTGATTCCGTCCTTCGCCAGGCGTGTTTTAAAACACTGTTAGTAAAGTGGGGTCTCTACATTTATGATTTATCCTTCCTCATTTGTGGTAAAACTGAAATACTTCCATATCGTTTGATTTGTCAATGAGGGTAGGATTGGCTGCAGCAGTCCTCCTCCTCTCAGCTGGATCCTAGTTACAATGATAAGTTACGTACCGAGTTTGCGAGTACCGGTACTTTTTAAACACAGTATAGTACTGTATATATACTGTATATACTGTATAATATACTCCCTGATGAAGGCCATTTGTGCCGAAACGCGTTGGGGTTTTTTATATGATTTTATAGGTTTTGTTAACCAAGCCGGTTTAATAAAGGCTTTTTATCTTTCACTTTTAAGAGAGTGCCTTGGAATTTTTCTTTGTTTTATGCTGTTCTCTCCCATCCAATAGAGCACCTCTAATTTTTATTACTTATTTTGAGTCCAGGTAGCGCTCCTTAAGCAAACTTTTTTTACAGTATAGTACCTTTTTAAATGCCTCAGTACCATAGTACGGTACTAGTACTGGTATTCATGACAACATTATTCTGGATAGAGATTTATGTAGAACAGGGGTCTACAACCCTGGTCCTATAGTGCCACTGTCCTGCATGCTTTAGATATATCCTTCTTCCAACATACCAGATTTGATGACATTTTTATTTGATTTATTGGAACATTAAGAAATTAAATGATCACTCCAAATGATCTAACCCGAACCCAGCTCTGCAGAAGACCGATGATGACCTTCAGGTGTGTTGAAAGAGGGAAACATCTAAAACATGCAGGACAGCAGCTCTTTAGGACCAGGGTTGCAGACCCCTGATATAGAGGATGTAAGTGTAGTTCCCCTCAGTCGCCACACGAGGCAGTAGCAGACAAGAAAACAGACATTAGAAGACAGAATACAAAAGGAGCATTGAGGAGGAAGTTTACTCCTGGACCAAGTTAATTGCACTCATGCTCCTGGTGTTTAACCTCAGAACTCTCATTCTCTTCTACTCTATAAACTAGATGTTCTGTGTGTAGGACTAAACCAACATGTCTGAACATAAAACTGCTGCACTTTAACTTCACTGATGACCCATACATGATACTGACTGACAACTACACACCAGGTAGATCCCTTCAATTATTAGGTTAACATTAATATTTAATAAGAAGAAGAAATGTTGGTTGATCAAATTAACATTTGTTTCTTTCTGTACCGTTCACATTCATTCATTTCTCCATAATCACTCAGGTGGTATTTCTTTAAGTGATTAAAAAGATTTGTTGTGTTGCTGGATTTCGATGGCAACGACCGTCGACATACTCTGCACATCGGTTTGATTTGCTCTACGTCACTCCTACGGTCGCCAAACCACTGCCACACAACTGACGTCCAGTGACATTTTTTCTTAATAATATTGTCCTTTTTGGAGAATAACTCTTGGAAGTCATAGCTTTCGCTGTCCTCAGTTCAACTTTCTGTCATTCTTTCTGTTGTCTGTGCGTCTGGCTTAAGTTCCTGCACCTGTTTTTATTTATCTTCTTCATCTGTTCCCATCCAAATGCCAGCTACAGCGCCCCCATACGTTCCAGCAGTGTAGCTCCGGTTTCATGCATATCATATATGTACACTTCACCGCAGATTCCCGTCATGTTTGATCAAGGCTCATAACTGATCACCATAACTGACGTGAAATTTATCGCAATCATCTAATCGCTCAACACTACCCTGGTCTAATGTATTATAGTTGTATACATAATGAAAATGGGAGGAAAAAATGAATACTTAATGAAGTGAACATACATTGACCCCAAAGTCAACTGACGTCGAGCTCCAAATGGCTCCGATGCTAGCTGTTGCTAACATGGCTTCCACAGCATAGATCCCATTGGGCACGTAGCCTAAAGGTACAAAGACAAAGAAAGAAGGAAAACATCAGCATTTTCTTTCTATTAAAAACCCTGAATAAGAGCACAAAATGCAAGAAAGAAACTGTACACATTTCAGGGAATTACACTAGATGGGGGGGGGGGGGGGGGGGGGGCAAAAGATGACATGGAAGAACAAACTGAGAAACAATGGAAAGGGGAGCAAAACAAAGTGGGGACAAATTGTGAATATCAACCAGTGTTGTGTGCTGCCTGGGGAATATTTCATCTTTAACAAGCATAGCTGAGAGCATGAGTGCTGTCCTGCTGTGATATATTCCTCCTTTATCAATATAAGAACTGGAGCCACAGGCAGTCGATGATGAACACGCCAACAGATAATGTAGATTTACACCGAGGAACAGGAAGAAAGAAGGAAGGAGGATACATCATGAAATTGTATGATACCATTTGGAAATTACAACTGGTTAATGTGTAGAAACCCATAACATAATAATGTCTTTGTGCATAATGTAATAATATAATAACTTATTACATGAGATAAGCTATAGCAAATCACAATGTAATAAAAGCTCATAAAGTAATAATGGCTTATACTGTGGAAAAAGTCAAAACAAAAAAGGCTAATAATAGATGTGTTTTATCTGTGACTATTGTTGTCTATGATCACTGATTGTTGCCTTTATCGGTTTTGTGTCTTTTTTATGCCATTACCAAAGAGAAATTTCCATTTTATGTTAAGTTTAATGGACAATAAAGCAGTTTTGCTCTAGGTCATGTTGATGCTCAAACAGTACATTGTGCAGCTGTAGTGTGAAGTGAGGAGAATTAAATAACTACCAAGGAGAATAAACAATGGCTACAAGGTGTTAAGTGTTACAAAAGAGGAGGAATGAGAATGAGAATGAAGGAAGAAAATAGAGAAAGTCAACATGTGGATGTTCTGTGAGAATGGTGGTGGTGGTGGTGGGGGGGGGGGGCTCTTATGCTGCATAAACCTTGGTTGTCTTCATCAGCTAAGTGCTTCTATATCTTGTGGATTACTGACACACTGACACGACATATTACTTAGAACAAGGAGACAAGGGCATCCAAGTGTGCTATGTGATATGTTGTGATATATGAAGAAAGAAAGAAAGAAAGAGAGAAAGAAAGAGAGAAAGAAAGAGAAAAAGAAAGAAAGAAAAAGAGATAAAGAAAGAAAGAAAAAAGAAAGAGAGAAAAAGAGAAAGAAAGAAAAAAGAAAGAAAAAAAGTAAAAAGAAAAAAGAAAGAGAGAAAAAGAGAGAGAAAGAGAGAAAAAGAGAGAGAGAGAAAGAGAGAAAGAGAGAGAGAGAGAGAAAGAAAGAAAGAAAGAAAGAAAGAAAGAAAGAAAGAAAGAAAGAAAAAGAAAAAAAAGAGAAGGAAGGGGGTAAAGAGGGACTATCTGGGTCCTCTATGACTCTCAGAATCTCTGTCCTTCCCTTCAACCCTGGACTTTGTAAGAAGCTTCACACAGAGCTTAAGTCATTTAACTAATGGGCCCCCCACCACCACCACAACAACAACAACAACAACAACAATGGAGAAAACAACAATATTAATTAAATAACCATAGAATGATACCTTTAAGCCAAGTGTTCTTTAGGGTAAAGTTTTTGCTTAACAAAAATAATTTCCTTATAAAGGTGTAAGTAAGTCTCCCTTAAACCCTTAATGTTGTATTGAATGGTAAAGATTTCAGCCACATTTGCAGCCATAGTCTATTGAGCTGTTTGCAGTGTGTGTCAGTGGAAGCAGCTTGTGTTACACTGGCCTGTCAAACAATAGGATCTCACATAACTGAACAATTCAATCCATGCAACTGATTCTGTTCTACTTCACTTGGCTTGAGTGCACATGTCAGCCTTTACAAGCTCTTTGTTGCAGAAATTAGGTTCAGTAATTAAGGTTGCAGGAAAAAAAAACATTGCCGTTTTAGTGAAATTAAATATTGATGAGCTTGTGGGAAACTTGGCCTGAAGCAGCTCGTCCATAGATTTTTTTTTTTCCCCTTTGACACAATGAATTTTAAGGCAGAATATTGTTCAAATTTCACTGACTTCTCTTAAAATATTTCAGATTCTTCATATTTGTTCAGATTATATGGGACCCTCCAGCACAAAACCAGTCACTTGGGTCAAATTTCAGAAATTGAGATATAATAGCCGATTAAAAATACTTGCGTGACACTATTTCAACCAATCAAAGGCCATTTTTCAACATTTTTCTAGCAACAATATATTTAGTTTAGTGTAGAAGGCTTTGTTCTGAGGCCTCCCATTGGTTCAAATCTATAATTCTGTAGATTTCTATTTAAGGGTTGTCTAGAGGGAATCCCCATCTTTCCAACGGTACCAAACATGAAGGGGAAATACCTAACGCCAGAGCCAAGGAAAGTCGTGTTTGGAGTCGATTTTTCTTTGTTTTAGACTTAATTACTGTCAGAGTCAGTTGTTGTTCTTCCTAAAAGACATGATTTGAAGAACTTACGCTAGGAATTTAACAAAAACTCATAGAAGTGTTCAGGAGACATTTTACTGGGATTTTATAAATAAACTTCAAATTCAATCATTTTGACCCATATATTTGAGGCTAAAGTTAGAAAAACTGCTGTGACTGAACCACTGCTTTAACGATGGATGGACACATATATGTCAAACAAATATAAACTAATATTAATCCACAACAGGAAGTCCCGCCCCCACCAGCCACAATCAAAATGTCAGGGAGCGCAACTGAGAAGGCTGGAGTCGTAATTAAGGAAAAAGGAAACAACTAAAAGTGACAAAAGATGAGAAGGCAAATGCTTTACACGATCTGCACATTTTTTTCCATTACAGTCATGTTTTTCATTTGAATAATTCTTTTTATTTTGCATTTTGAATTGATAGTTTTTGCTTATACTTTTAAAAATCTTCTTTGAACTTATTGACACAAATGAAACATCATCCCTTCCCTCTTGTGTCAAAAAATATGCAAATCAATTCAAATGTGTCTGGAATTAAATAAGTGTTGTTGTGCAATCAGTCTAATAAACAGCTGAGCAAAAAGAAAAAATGAAAAATAAAAGATCCCTACAGCCTCCCGATTCCATCATTTTGTTCTGATACTTTCTTAGCAGTATTCAGATACGTTGTTGGCTCAGACATAATTAGTTTTTTTCCTCTGTATGCAGTCAAACAGGTTGGTGGTTTAGATAGTGTTAGTGTCTAATACATTCATTATGTTGAAATGATCTGGGATTTATCTTCTTTTCAGATCACAAAATTCTATAACATTAAGACAACTAGGACTAATAAAACAAGGCCAAACATATGTCATAGTTAGATGTATGACAACACACTGTTTTCAGTTTTTGCAGAGTATTGTTAATAAAATACATGGACGGTGTGTTTGTCCTGTCACATATATTGCACTGAATGGAACGTATGACCACTCCAATATGGCGGCTCGCCATCGCCTATCGGTTGTTACATTCAATACTGGGTCTAGGTATACTATGTCTATGGTTGCTATGGTTTTATAACTTATTTTATCTTTTGTTTTTAACTTGGTTTAATATTTGTTACTTGTTTTTATTGTTTTTATCTAATTTTCGAAAGCACCTTGTGTACCTTTTTGGTGTTGTAAGGTCCTATATAAATAAAATTTTATTAATTGATTGATGATTTGTCCTTGTAAACACTAAACTGACTGTCGCCATCTGATATCACGATACCATCTTGGACCCTTCCACAACCAAACCATTTTCAACGGAGGGGCCTTATTTAAAATCCTTGCATGTGATTAGATGAAGCATCTGTCCGTCATCTTAACTAATGCATCGCTTCAGCCACTAATGTTGAACTCAAACAGTAACTCAGAGCGACAGCAGGAAGTAGAGCCATACTGCAACAGACCACCATCAAAACAAAGGCCACATTATGGCTGCACCTGAACGCACCACTGCGTTGTCTGGAAATGACCATTGTCGTATGTGCAGGAAAATCTGAGGATAAAAGGCAACAGCCAGCGGGTATTCCTTGAACTTCCCTATGGAAAACGGGTAGACCAGCGGCTTGCAGAACATGGTCTTAACGTATCAGATGTTCTAGAAAATTCCCCTGGCATATGTGTTAAAAGCCTTGGCTTGGTAGGAGACACCAGAGGACTGTGGACACTATAAGGGAATGACAAAACGCTGAAAAGGAACCCAGTGTCCAACACCAACACCAACACCGCCCAGTCATGGGAAGTCCCACCCGGCAACACTGATTGGCTCCTTCATTTTTCAAAAAGCCTGAACCGCATGATACTCAGATGATTGCATGAGCCTAGCGTACAGTTTGGTGAAAGGCAGCCAGATGACGTGAACCAGGTTATGTAAACGTCATGGTAATTGGTCCAGTAAAGTAAAGTACTTTATTTGTCATTATACGTTGTACAATGAAATTTGTACTCTACATTTAACCTATCCTTTATGCCATTGGGGCACCTGTAAGGAGCAGTGGGCAGCCATGTGTGGTGCCCGGGGTCTCCAGCTGTAGAGCCAGGCTAACGATCAGAATCACCTGGTTGGAGGATTTGACCCGAACAAACATATATTTGGGTGATGGGGGAAACTGGAGAACCTGGAGGAAACCCATCCAGACTGTGGGAGACATGCAAACTCCACACAGAAAGGCCTGCACGGTCTGGGAATTGAACCCGGGTCTTCTGCTGTGGGGCAAGAGCGTTAACCCCTCAGCCACCGCGCCGCCAACAGTACTACAACAGTAGTTATTGCATAGACCTGCTAACAGACAAACAGACCAACTCAAACACAATACCCACTCTCCCCTTAAGGGGGGTGGTGGGTAATGACAGTGATTTCAGTAAATTATGACCACATTAATATGAAAACTAAAACCATGGAGCCACACGGCACACATGTAACAGAGGCAGGAAATAACTTGTCAGAAATGCTCCAAAAGTATTCGACACAAACTTTCAGAAACGTTTGTTGATTACGACTATTAATACTCCGCTAAGTGTGCTGGTGCTATCCAATGGAATGTCGTGTCTGACAAAGTGATGGTACTGTACGGTAGTGGGTTGTAGAAAAACATGCACCCTCAGTCATTCCTCAGTGAACAAATACCAGCTTGAAAAAATTATAAATGGTGACATTCAGATAGAGTTGTGACTGGTGCCAAGACAGGCGGTCCACCCTGCCTCCACACCCACAGGCCAGCAAAACACTCCATGTCCATGTCCTGCTGCAGCAGGGTCAGGGATTAGAAATGACGTCTCATTGGACCAAAAGACACAGTTTACAGCTGTGGAATAATTATGACTTCAAGTGTTACATTTGACTACTAAATAAGCAGGCTAACACCACACATACAATAATAATATGTCCTGTTGTCCCCACTGTGTCAAACAGAAGTGTAAATGTGAGACTCACCCACGACCCTGTCTCCTGGCTGGATGCCCATCTTCCTCATGGCTGCAGCGTACAGTGCTACGTCACGCCTCAGCTCCCCGAACGTCACCTTCACAACCTCGTCATTTGCCTCCGCTGTGAGAAACAAATATGGCACAAAAATAAGAGGAACATTTCATTTTCTCCACCACTATAATGACCATGACAAACTACTGTAAAGTAGTAATAAAATATAAAGGTGAACAAATGACAAAAAGACATTACACATTTAAACCTTTGATGATATACTGGTCAGTCCAGTGGTCAGTTGATCTACTGGTCAGTTGTTCTCTTGTTTAATCTCGTCCAATATTGGTTGGGTTAGATTATTAATCTGTGTGTGTGTGTGTGTGTGTGTGTGTGTGTGTACAGAGACATATCATGCTATAACTCAATGAATACTTGAGATATCACCATTAAATTACATGGGCATATACATGGAGCTAATGCACATCAGATGTAATGATCCATTTGAGTATAGGTCAAAGGTCAAAGTCACAATTGACTAAAAGGTCAATATCACATTATGTGTTATAACTCCAGAACAGAGGGTCACAGAACTTTCACATTGGTACCAAACGATGCAGAATAAAGATGTCTACAATTCTCATAATTGGCGTTATCACCTACGACCAAGAGTTTTTGAGATCTCTGGAGGTCAAAGGTGACATGTGGCAAAATTAACTTCTGTAACACTGTGTATGTCAAACATAGACATATCACGCTATAACTTAATCAATACTGGATATAATATTATTTGCAATGACGCATATATACATATAACAAATTTATCAATATTGCAAAAGGTCAATGTTGGATTCAGCAGAAAGGTCAAAATCACATTATTGGCTCTAATTCCAGAAAGGGTGAGATTAGGCATTCTCTGAATACTTGTATATTAATGAGTTTAGTTGTTTTAGTTCATATCATTCCTGTAACTGTTCTCTTCTTACACCTGATCTGCACTAACATGTTTACCTCCAAATATATTACTGTTATTAGACTCTAATTAACAGTCAGTAAAAGTCTCTTCTTAAACAAAAACTGCATTAAAAACATTTTCCAGCTGAGTGGACATTTTTATAACTCTATAAAATAGCTTCATTAAAATATTTCCATCATATTGTTTTTTCAGCCGAAAGATGAATAAAAAAAATTGACTAAGGTTCTGATAGTTCCTGCATCAAAGGGTTAAATAGGATACTTCTGACTATTGAAGGCAATAAAAAGAAAGATATACCACACAGTGCACAACTATTTAATTGTGGCTCCTTAACAACACTTTATGTCCACAGTGGAGCAGGAAAAACTGGAGTTTATATTGTTCCACCTCAATGACTCACCAGCTAAAGTATATAGTCCATAAAAATAGAATAAGAAATGATAAAATACCTTATGTTACTATTATTGTTGTGCTCCTGATCATTATTGCTATATCTATGGAAAATAAGGGTTTTATAAATTGTGTTAAAATTTGTGATGTTTTCATGTTGTGATGTTTTGATATTTTAAAACCCAGATTAATGTACGGCTGAGAAACAAGACTGGTACTTTAAAGGAACAGTTGAAGGTCTATTTTACTTCTAGACACATGAGCCCAAATGTCATTTTATACTGTTTTGCAATAGATAGATACACTGGTACCTCAACTTACAAAATTAATTTGTTCCCTAAGTGGTTTTGTCCAGTGAATTTTTCATAAATAGTCGCATTTTACATGTAAAAGGCCTGATTGGTTCCAACACCCCCAATAATACCCCCTAAACCCTTTAAAAATGAATAAAAGTATACACATTAAATATAAAATATATGTTAAAAGTCAAAGAAAATGTAGATTTTAGATGTAATTTATTGGTGTCAGTGGGTAAATGTGTCTTCACTGACTGAACATTAAACATTAAACCATTAAATGAACCAGACATGTGGGTCATTTTCATACCAGACATGTGGGTCATTTTCAAACCATTGTGTTTGTTTTAATTGTCACTTTCACCTTCATCAATGTTTGTTGATGGATGTTTGGTGAAATATCGATCCAAAAATGATTGACTTTGACCACTTTTCATAATCTTCCTGAAATGCACAAGACATAAGTCGTCAAAGTGGGCGATAGCACGACCCCTGTTTTCATTTTGTTTTTCCATGAATTGGGAAAGTTGATTAAATGTGTCCATCATGTCTTTTATTGGTGCTGATGGAATGATGGCTCCTCCTCCTTTTTTTTTTTTTTCTATCATCTCCTGTTTCACTTCTATTGATAATGCAGTCGCTTCTTCTTTTTGACAGAGTTACTGTTTGGTGAGTTTTTCCCAGTGTGAACATTTAAACTTTATTACAGTACGTATTCATTATTCATCATGAGCCCAAAGAAAGTGGTTCCTGGTGCGAATGAAAAGAAGATGCGACTGCGTTATCAATAGAAGTGAAACAGGAGGTGACTAAAAAAAAAAGGAGGAGGAGCCATCATTCCATCAGCACCAGTAAAAGACATGATGGACACATTTACTCAACTTTCCCAATTCGTGGAAAAAAAACAATCCGAAAAAATGTTCAGGAGTCACCCACTTTGACAACGTATCTTGGGCATTTTAGGAAGATTATGAAAAGTGGTCAAAGTCAATCATCTTTGGATCGATATTTCACCAAACGTCTGTCAACAATCATTGTTGAAGGCAAAAGTGACAATTAAAACAAACCCAATGGTACGAAAATGACCCACATGTCTGGTATGAAAATGACCCACATGTCTGGTATGAAAATGACCCATGTCTGGTATGAAAATGACCCACATGTCTGGTATGAAAATGACCCACATGTCTGGTATGAAAATGACCCACATGTCTGGTATGAAAATGACCCACATGTCTGGTATGAAAATGACCCACATGTCTGGTATGAAAATGACCCACATGTCTGGTATGAAAATGACCCACATGTCTGGTATGAAAATGACCCACATGTCTGGTTCATTTGAATGGTTTAATGTTTAATATTCAGTCAGTGAAGACACATTTACCCACTGACACCATTAATTACATCTAAAATCTACATTTTATTTTATTTGTAACACATATTTCAAACAAAATGTGTATACTTTTATCATTTTTTTAAAGGGTTTAGGGGGGTAGTATTGGGGGCCTTGGAACCAATCAGGCCTTTTACATGTAAAACGCAACTATTTTTGATAAATTCACAGCACAAAACCAGTAATGGAATGAATTAATTTCATAAGTTGAGTTATAACTCTAATTTTATGTACTGATAACAAGGAAGGTGTTAATGTTTACACATACAATCTATCTAACAAGGAAGTGTATGACATTTGTGTCACTACCCTGTGAATGAGCCATGTGGCGATGCCATAAATGGCCCTGGGCGGGGCTTATGACCTAGTGACGTAGCTAGGTTTTGCCTGCTCTGAGTGGCTGGTATGTCTGTGTGTCTATGGTGGGTTGACCACTGCACCCATGTGAGTTGAATTTCCCTTCTCGCAGTGCTGCATATAGAACTGGTTGTGAACTACCACATTGTAAAAACAATTACACAAAGTGCTTTTCAGCAGAAGGGGCGCTTTTAACAACAGTGGAGTGATAGAAGAAAAAAAAAAAAAAACAGGTTACCAATACTCAAATTTGTAGGACAGATTCATTCCATTTTATTCCAACATCATTTACTGTACCAGGGTAAAGATGGTACCTTAATATTTAGATAAGTGCACTGCTGCTACTAGTGGAAGAACTTAAGACTAGAATATTTCAAACGATGACCTTTCAGGGTAATAGCATTTACTCGAACTGGAATTAATCTGATTGTTCCCATCATGTTAAGAGTCAGAGATGAAGGTATAAATTTAGAAGTACCAGGAAGGAACCCCAGACATCAGCAGCCTCCTTATCTGTCTCTAAGTAATAGTGTACTGACACAACACACAATTATGACCAATGAGCCTGGTCATAACTGCATTACAGCTCCAACACAGGAAGTGTGTGTGTGTGTGTGTGTGTCCACGTCCTTCTGAAGACACACATACACCTGCAGTAAAGAGGGGCCTATCCATTAGTATATGACAGACTGCAGAGGTAGAACACAGCGCACTCGTTCATCTAATAACCTGACGTACGCAGAGCTGTACCCACTTCATCTGAACCCTTAACCCTTCCATGACTGGGTCCACAATACATCACTGGGTTTTTATATTATGTTAAAAATAATCATTTGGGTTATATTTTGGTTCACAATACTATATTTTCATCCTATAATAATGTACATCCTTACATATTTATGCATCCCCACTCCCTACATATGTACTTCCTCATACATACACTACATTCTTCTGTGAAGTTTGATGCTGCTGTACTTTTGTTTTGTTCAAAATTTGTTTCTTTTTTGTTGTTTCTTCGGTATTGCAAACTGCAGCTGTATGGAGCCCAGAAACATGTCCCCACAGGGAAAATACAAATGTATCTTATCTTATGTTTTATGAGGAATACCTGGAATATGAAATAACAGCTTTTCATTACAAACATATTGCAAGAAAACAACCTGACTGGGTCATTTTTAACCACTTATCTAACCATTTATTTTTCTACTATTTTATTTGGAGAACATATGAAATTATTACTGGAAAAAATATTACAGTAAGTAGAATATGAGCAAAAGATGGAAGAGCACCATAATGAAACCCAGCAAGCGGTTCTGTTCATAACTTTTATGGACAGAATTTCTAGGCACAGCCGGGTGGGGGAGGGGGTCGTCTCTGCTTTTTGCGGATGATGTGGTCCTCCTAGTGTCATTGGGCAGCAGCATCCAGCTCTCAACAGAGTGTAAATGGGCCTGGGTGAAGATCAGCACCTCTGAGTCTGAGGCCATGGTTCTCAGCTGGAAAAGGGTAGAGTGCTCTCAACCGGGTCGGGGGAAGGTTCTGCCTCAGGTGGATGAGTACAAAGTACAAGTACCTTTGGATCTTATTCACAAGTGACGGAAGGATGGAGCAGAAGGTCAGCAGGTATATACAGGTATACAGGTGTACAGGTATAGGTATATATATATATATATATATATATATACAGTATATGTGACCCGCCACCACGAAACCAGGCATAAGTCGCGCTGAGCCGTTCAGAGCTACAGCCAAATTTAGGCTGGAAGGTGATTTCTTATTAGTGTTTACACCTTATCAAAAAACGGTACCTTAACACCTCTATGTTCACTTCCTGTGGTCATTACATTGAAGTCCAATCAATAAAGGTGTTTATTGAGTCAATTATTTAAGCGGCGACAAAAGTTCAGGTATTGCTGAGCAAAGACAAAGACGACTTCCACCTCTTTTCGCCGAACAAAACGATCTCCGTTCCGTGGGTAAACACCCAAGTGTTTGGTACGAGGTAAAAGCTTATATTGAATGTTCTGTCCAATGGTGTAAGCCAAATGATTATAATACGTCACACTTCTGTCCTATTATTATAATATATAAAACTTCTGTGACATGTCCATCAGAGTGTCCTTTAACATCTGTCAACAATTTGTGTCAATCGGATACAAATTATTATGCGTTGCTAAGGACTTCCTACCCCAAAACAGTCCAAAACTTTAACGGACAATATCTAAAAATATGCAAATTGTAAAATATGTCCAAATGTGGATATTAAAATGACCATAACTTTGGTTCTACTTGTGATAGAAACATCATTTTTTCACCATCTTAAACCTTAGTTTCCACTCTACCAAGATACACACATAACTCTGTTTGGATTTACACACACTTATGCCTGGTTTCGTGGTGGTGGGTCACATATATATATTCCTCTGTAAACTACAAACACTATTTCTGAGAAGAGGTTAGTAGTTTAACTCTTTTGTTCGGACGCCAATCTGAGTCACATTGGTTTTTCTGCACTGGTCCACCTGTCAATCTCCCGCTCCATCCTTCCTCCATTACAGACCAAGATCCTGAGACACTTAAACTCCTCCACCTGGGAAGTGATAAACTGTCCTGGTGTATATTCAGTTATTACGTCATCACATGGGGTTCTAAACTAGTATTACTGTCCACTTACTCGCTGCATACAGAGCCACTTTATCCTGGTCCGCATGTTTGAGCAGATTCTCAGCGTAGTTTAGGCGAGACCCTTTAAACCACTCGGGAACATCTGAAATTGATTTGGACACATCCACCACCTGGTACACACACACACACACACACACACACACATAAAAGTCAGCACCATTTGACTTGACTTTTTGAATTGAATTAGTGAAATAAAGTAACTCTTTGCAGATAATACTCTAATTTATTAAGATGCACTTATGTAATTATACAGGCTTCATACACACTTTAACCAATCCATGACTTTTCTGCAAATTTCCATGACTATGTACTCCTAAAAATGTAAGTCGACTTTAAACAATCAGGATAAAATGTGTTAAAGTGTTGTGTTAAAGTTTATCCACAGAGGTTTAACAGTAAAATTAATGACAATGTGTGGTTCCAGATTAAATTAACATTTATGTTCACGTCCCAGTGAAGACACACATTGTTAAATCCACACTTTCCTGGCATTTACATTTAATTTGGGCAGATTTTAGTCCATACATACCCACTTCACCTCATGTGGCAGGATACATTCCAAGAAGTGAATAGGAAATAGACTTCCAGGTCATTTTTTATTCACTGACAGGAATCTTAAGGTTAAGACGATGTGAAATAAACTTTTTATTCATTCATTTAAACTATTTTTTATTATTATTATTAATCACACATTATTATGCTGTGTGAAAAAAAATCCATGACTTTTCAAAAACCTTCTGGGTCTTTTTACTTTTCCAAAACTTTCCTAGCCCTGTAATTTGCATTTTTACAAATTCCAAAACTTTTCCAGGTTTTTTCAAAACGTACAAACCCCGATTATAGTCAATTAAATTCATCGATATAGGCTACAACTTTTCAGTCAATCATCAAGACATATCACCATGAAATTACACGGGCATGTACATATAGCTAATGCACATCAGACGCAATGATCCATTTGAGTAAAGGTCAAAGGTCATGGTCACAATTAACTAAAAGGTCAAAGTCACATTATAGGTTATAACTCAGGAATGGAGGGTCACACAACTTTCAGATTGAAATCAAACGATGCAGAATGAAGATTTCTATAATTCTCATAATTGGTGTTATCACCAATAGTTTTTGAGATATTTGGATGTCAAAGGTGACACGTTGTGCAAAATTAACTTCCGTAACACTGTTTGTGTGTCAAACATAGACATATCGTGCTATAATTTAATCAATACAATTCAATTCAATTCAACTTTATCGTCATCGAACCTTCGTACATGGTACTTGAGCACAACGAAATTGGCATTGACTCCCCACACTGTGCAAAAAACATAGAAAGAATTATCAAGTATAAAAAATAGAAATATCACATTCAACAGTCAGGATAAAATATAAATATCTATATATAAAAAAAATAAAATAAATACAAATAACTAAAAGCAGGGAGCACTGATGACAGTAAACTCTATAAACTGCATGAAAAGTGATTATTGCACAAGATTATTGTACAGATTAACTGTTGTTTAATGAACTGATGAACTTGAATACTGGATATATTATCATAATATTACACACACTGTGTGACGTGGAACATCTTGTATGTCATGTATGCAGGAGGGGTGTGTCAAGAACAAGGCTCAGTGTCACCATCATTTATTACATGAGGCTACATCCTGGAACAGAGCAACAGGCTTTTAAAGCTTTACATTACAACACAGGGATTTCACTAGCATAGTTCTTTCTGCCATTTATACATTCAGTTCAGATTTAAACTAAAATTCAGGTTCAGGTCCTTTCAATATTTTTGTTTCTTTATTTATTTTGAATACAAAAGAAAACATATACAAGCAGGATCAAGTTTAATTCATATACCCCCACCTCCTTTCCACATCCTTCTACCTACTCAAAATTCCCACTGTCAAATCCTCTAAGTAATTCAAAAAATGTTACAGATAATAGAGTTAATTCTGACTAAGCGTAAAACATAAAATGCATTACATACCAAGGATAAATTTCATATTTAAATTTTTTTTAAAAATCACAAAATAAGTTTTCTCTTTCATAGCAGTACTGTAATACATACCCCCCGCCCCCCATGTCAATACAGTACCAGTGAGTTGAAATTGAAAAAAATGAAAACTGAAAACCTGAGAAGCATGAAAGAAAAAAAACACTTAAAAAACCCCAAAGATTGACATTGTAAAATACATTAGAATACAAAAATACCCTCCCAAAATACTGTGTTTTTTCAAGGTCTGTATTGTATATTTCCATTTAATATTTTACAATGACAATACCTGTTACAATGTTTTCTACAATACCAAGTTGTATTTTCAATGCCACGGGTAAATGGCAGCAAAATGACCCCATAGTTTCATTTCACATGGTACCAAATTGGTACTTTTAAAACGGTATTGGTTCCTAAAGAGTATTTAAATTAGTACTTCAAAAAGAGAAAAAAATTCCAACCAGAGACATAACCATTTAAACTGTAAAATCAAAATTGAACTGATGACTCAATGAACCAGTCTGTCTGACAAACACACAAACTGCACAGACATGACGACATCAGCTGGACCTATGCCAAAATAACCTATAGAGTGTGTGTGTGTGTGTGTGTGTGTGTGTATGTATGGGGGGTTGTCCAGCACCACTTATTTTTTAAATGGACAAATCAGAGGATTGTTTTTGTAATGTCAGAATAAACCTGATGCTTCAGTGAAGCTGTGCATACGTGTCTCACCTCTTCATATGGTTTAGAGCTTACTACTCCACAGAAGCGCCACACCTCGGCCCAGAACTCTGGGTAGTTGTCCACAGACCACTGGTACAGGTCACTGTAACTCACTAGAGGACAGAGAGATAAAGAAACTATTACAACACAGATTTCACTCGGCTGAAATTGAGAAAATTAAAATACAAATACAAATTTGATCCCTTTCTTACTGAAGCCAAAGATTAGGCATATACTGTATTATCTATGATATTCTAATGCAATGAAAATGAGGTTTTGTTAACATAGTAACTTGTCCCTTTTACATTTTTGTAAAGCACTGTAAATTTCCCCATGTAAGAATTGCGCTGTACAAATACATTTTCTTTGCCTAACTAATAAACTCTAGCACCATCAGATAAATAGAAAAAAGAAGACATCTAGTAAAATAATGCTTCCACAGGGACCTCGATTTGTTTTAAATTAGTCCAAATTTACATTGTACTTTTAAAACAAATCAAATTTTATTTACACAGCACCAAATCATAACAGAACTTATCTCATGACACTTTACATATAAAGCCGGTCAAACCAGAATCTAATTTACAAGAAACACTAACCTGACTGTCGCCAGATGGCGTCACGATACCATCTGGGACCCTCCCACAACCAATCCATTTTTAAAGGAGGGGTCTTAACTAAAATCCTTGCATGTGATTAGATGAAGCATCTGTCCGTCATCTTGACTGACACGTCGCTTCAACCATTAACGTTTAACTCAAGCCGTGACTTGGAGCAACAGCAGGACGAAAAGCCATACTGCAACAGACCACCATAAAAACAACAGCCCCAGTATGGCTGTACCTAAACGCACCGCCGTGTTGTCTGGAAATGACCATTATGTATGTGCTGGGAAAATCTGAGGATAAAGGTCAACATCTGCAACAGCCAGCGGATAGTCCTTCAATTTCCCTTTGGAAAATGGGTAGACCAGCAGCTTGCAGAACTGGGTCTTAACGTGTTATATATTCCAGAAAATTCCTCTGACATATGCATAAAATGCCTTGGTTTGATAAGGAGACACCAGAGGACTGTGGACACTATAAGGGAATGGCAAAAAGATGAAGAAGAATCCAGTGCCTAACAGACCACAGGGACATCAGCCGGGGCACAGACAGTCATGGGAAGTCCCACCTAGCGACACTGATTGACTCCTCCATTTTTCAGAAAGCCTAAACTACACAATATTCAGATGGTTCTGTGAGCCTTGTGTGTAGTTTGGTAAAACGCAGCCATATGATGCAAGTCAGGTTAAAGAAACCCAAGAAACCCAGGAGCAAACACTTGTTACTGGTGATGGTGGTGAGGAAAAACTTCCTTTTAACAGGCAGAAACCTCAAGCAGACCCTGACTGAAGATAGATAATAAAGGAGAGGAGAGAGAGAGAGGGAAAGAAGCAATGCATACACTTGCTCATTCATCTTCATATTTACTCAAATGCTAACTGAACAAGTTTTACAGCATTCTGTCTGCTCCCATGACTAGATCCATTGGAAACTGCATGGGTTTCATTGATCGTTTTAGGAGACGTGCAGCATGAGGATTTGGGATCAGAGTCAGTCCAGACAAAGAAACATTAGGGTTGTAAAGAATATATCATCATCATCATCATCATCATTAAGTCTGAGTGGTGAGCAAATCTGAAGGAGACATATTCACAGTGTACTAATTAGTGTGCAACTGCAGTACACATGTTAATTCATGGTCTCTTTTTGTGTTTATACGTTGTTGTTGTTTTTTTAATTATTATTATTAGTCGTAATAGTTAAAACTTTATGGACAAAGAAGCAACAAGGCAAAAAATAAAACAAAAAGGAAAAACATCAGATAAATACCAAACCAATGACAGAATAATGACAGACACAAATAATGACAACATCATATTACACTGAAAATAAAACCTACTAAAAGTAAAGAGCAACTAAGGAAGATTAGAGGATATAAGTTAAAAGGGGAAGAGGGGTGAAAGAAAGATAGATAGATAGAGGAGGGAGTAGGGAAGGGGAGAAGGAGGAAATAATTGTTACCAGTAAATTAAAGTCATAGTTAGTATTGTGTTCTTATGTGTTTCTTATTGTTTAAAGGTTGCACACAGTTAGCTCCTGTGCTGCTAATGCACTGAAAATAGCACTAATTCACAGGTGAAAAGCACCGTGTTTAGAGAGGCAATGGTGTCCGCTTCCTCTGAGCTCAGTCAAATCCCACTTGTCTGCCTTCCAGCACAGACACGGCTCCTCTATGAGCTCCTGTTTTGTCCATCTGCCCGCCTTAAACTCACCCAGATTCAGCCCGTAGTCTCCGTTGACCTGTGTCCTGAACGTATCCATCCGGGTGTTCCTCTTACAGTCCGGGTACCACATCACTTGGCTCTCCATATCCAGAATTTTCTCGCTCTTTCCTTCCGTGTCTTTGGACATCTTTGTTGCCGTGTCTTCCGTTTGCTGATAAAATGCCGGTTGTCGCCTTGTCGTTAGCGGTACACCGGAGGGCTCGTGCTAGATTGGATCACCGGCTACTTACTTACTTCCACTGTCTGGGGTATTACAGCGCGCGACAGCTAACACGGCTCAGTGTCAGACACGAGCGTGGGGCTGCCAGTGAAAACTGACAGCGCACGCCCCGCCCCTGACGTCATCACGCAACGTACGGGGTCACTTCAAGAGACGCTCTGTGTTTAACTGTGTTGTGCAGCAGAATAGAATAGAATAGAATAGAATAGAATAGAATAGAATAGAATAGAATAGAATAGAATAGAATAGAATAGAATAGAATAGAATAGAGGTGATACAATGGTTAGCACCTGTGCCTCACAGCAGGAAGGACCCTGGTTCAAATCCCACACCAGACCTTTCTGTGTGGAGTTTGCGTGTTCTCCCTGTGTCTACGTGGGTTTTCACCGGGTACTCTAGTTTCCTCCCACCATCCAAAGACATGCAATGATAGGTTAATCTAAATCACTCATAGGTGTGAATGTGAAAGTGATTGTTTGTCTATATATGTTCAGCCCTGAGATGAACTGGCGTCTCATACAGGGTGTACCCCACCTTCACCCATAGTAGCTGGGTTAGGCCCCCAGTGCCCCCCACGCCCCTAATGAGGATAAAGCGGGTTCAGATGACGAGACAAGACTCTGGTTTCCCCCCACCATCCAAACACATGCAGTGATAGGTTAATTGGTTAATCTAAATCACCCATAGGTGTGAATGTGAGAGTGTTTGTCTGTATATGTTCAGCCCTGAGATGAACTGGCGTCTCATACAGGGTGTACCCCACCTTCACCCATAGTAGCTGGGTTAGGCCCCCAGTGCCCCCCACGCCCCTAATGAGGATAAAGCGGGTTCAGATGACGAGACAAGACTCTGGTTTCCCCCCACCATCCAAACACATGCAGTGATAGGTTAATTGGTTAATCTAAATCACCCATAGGTGTGAATGTGAGAGTGTTTGTCTGTATATGTTCAGCCCTGAGATGAACTGGTGTCTTCATACAGGGTGCACCCTGCCTTCCCCCACTGTAGCTGGATTAGGCCCCCAGTGACCCACTGCAACCCTAGTGAGGATAAAGCAGGTTCAGATGCCGAGATGAGAATAGAACAGAACTACTTCATTGATCCCACAACTGGGAAATTGATTTTCACACACACATATGTATATATATATATATATATATATATATATATATATATATATATATATATATATATATATACATATATATATATATATACATATATATATATATCATTGACTGCAGTTGTCCACTGGAGCGGTGGGCCCGCAGGGCGGCCATCTTGGATCGTGGCCACTCACTCCTACAGTTCATTACTTCCATAGAGGAATGGTGTGCTGATACAATTTAGGCATACCTGCCAACATTTGAATTTCAAAATCCGGGAGATTTTGGAAGGAGTAAGACTCAGTCCTTCCGGATGAATACTTTCGCGCAAGTGCCGAGTCTGGAAACATTGGGGCCACACTGGTGGTGAAGTCGTCACAGAAGGAAAAGGACGCGTTTTTTTTCGCTATCAACATTGCCATTTTTAGTTCTGCCTGAATAACTTGCTCTGCCTCCGTCTATCCTCTGGCCACGAATGTTGTAATTCGCGGCGTTCCCTTTTGTGCCTTAGCCGCACGGACCAACATTAAAATCCGTCCTACACACTTTGCAGAAGGCATGACTATCATCTATATGGCTACGGGTGACCGGATATGTACACATATATTTTACTTTCTTCTTACTAGGCTCCATTTTCCATCTCGGTCTGTCACTCAGTGTGCTTAAACCTCTCGCGTGCAGGCAGTTGCGCAGAGATCAGCAGGTTGCCAGGTAAGAGAGAAATTGGTTCGCTAAACAGGTAATTCAGTACGATGTAAAACAAAATTACGTTCCATACATGATCTCTGGCAACCGGAGAACATCGGCCAAAACCAAAATGACTTAACATTTTTTTTCGATGTTCAGACATAAATGGCGGGAGATTACCGGGAGAAATGACAGAACGGGGGGGGGGGTCTGAAATACGGGAGACTCCCGGAAAAAACGGGAGTGTTGGCAGGTATGATTTAAGGTGTCATAATCGCTGAATTCTCAAGCAATGTCTACGGGGTTTTGTAACAAACGCCAGACAAGTTAGATAGAAATAGAAAAAAACAAACCAAACGGTTTTACAATCGGTTTTAAATTCTGCGAATAATTCCACGTTGAGATTCAGTAGTTCTTTCCTTCGTAGATGTGTATCCACCGCTGCCTCCACTGGCCCGTATTCAAGATGGCGGCGCCGCGGGACGCCTCTCGACAGCCTATGAGGCATCTATGTATATATGCCGTTCGTGTCTCCCTTTAACACAGCCACTTTAACGGTAATATATCCACCTAGACCAGCGCTTTTAGTATTAAAAGTTCAGCCGAACTGCCCCCCGCCTCCCAACCAAGCCTCTAAGGTAACTCTGCTTGGAACGCACTTCCCGCCCCCAGCGCTTCTGGCCAATCACAGCACTCAAGGTAGATTTTGGATTTCTCCCTGAGGAAGACTCTGCAATTGTACAGTTCAGCCAAGGTGAGTCGTCTGTACCTTGATAAAGTCCTTTTGCTCTAACCTGTGTAATATTATGAAATGCTGTAAACTGTGTGTCACTTAGAATACTGCAATTGTCATATAGGCTATGTCTGGTTAACTGAATAGGCAGGTATGCTAATGAGTTAATTAGCTTTTTACTGTTGAGGTTTAGCATAGGAATCAGAATGCTTTTTGCTTTTAAAAATACCAATCTTACCCAAATACCCATCTTAAACACCACTGATATTAAACGTATTCCCTGCCAACTTAATGTATATTCACACAACTGCTTTCTTAAAGACTGACTATTATAGGTAATACATGCTTAACATTTGGTTTAGCTAAAAGTACCTTCCACATTAAATGATAACTAGTTTGCTAGCTAGCTTTCAAGTAAACATAGCTTTATTCAAATAACATCTATTTTTAACAGTAAAATGACCAAAAATAATAAATAAAGTTTAAAAAAATTACAAAAATAATCAATAAATTGACCAAAAGTGACCACAATATTTAGTACAATTAACAAACATTTCCAAAATATTCAGTAGAATGACCAAAATAATCAATCAAATTAACAAAAATGGCCAAAATAATCAATACAATTAATGAAAATATTCAGTAAAATGAACAAAAATGACCAAATATTCAGTAAAGCGAACAAAAATGTCCAAAATAATCAGTCAAATGAACAGTAAAATATCACATTTTCAGTCTAGACTTATCTTGGAAACTGGACCCAACCATCATTTAAGACTTAAGTTTTCTTTATCACTAGCACACAATGTGGGAACATTTCATTAGTTTGATTCCAGAAGCTTCTGACTGTAGACCAGTGGAAGCTCTCTTGCTCGCTTGGTCAACACATTACAACATATAATAACATGTTTTTGTCTTGCTATTTTCCTATCCAATAGAGCACCTCTAATTATTATTACTTATTTTGAGTCCAGGTAGCGCTCTTTAAGCAAACTTTTTTATATTACAACATATGTTATCCCTGTGCCGCTCTTGAACGCCCCCTCCTCGTGGACGCGCATTTCATGTGTCAAACTGGGCCGCCTCGGCCACATGCACGCGGCCGTCTTGCCTGTCAAAATAAAGTCTTCTGATTGGTTGTCAGCGCGCTGGTCCCACATCAGCCCACAGATGGGTCTATACTGGGGGCGGGTCGTCACGTTTAGACAGGCACCAGCTTCAGCCAATGAAAATATGACTTCTGGTTCAGCAGTGGGCACCTTTTGACCAATAAGAGAAGGAGAAGGTAAGCACATTTTAGAGGTGTGCCCAATCACAGAGCAGCACCAATGACCCTCCTTAGTATGCATGAAGTTCAAGGATATTTCTATAATTAATCATGTATAGTCGTGTCTGTTCAAGTCCAGAGGTGGAAGTAAGTAAAAGTACTTCCTTTAATGTACTTAAGTACATTTTTAGGTATCTGTACTTTACTAAAGTATTTATTTTTCTGGCAACTTTTTACTTTTGCTCCCTACATTTTTATACATACTCTTTACATTTATATAAATATCTGTACTTTATACTCTTTACATTTCTATAAATATCTGTACTTTATACTCTTTAATTTATATAAATATCAGTACTTTTATACTCCTTACATTTATATAAATATCAGTACTATATACTCTTTACATTCTCAGAATAGACTCATTACTTTTTCAAACTAAACAAATGTGACAGTATGAAAAAGGAATCAGTGAGTCAGAAATTGTGACTGACTATATCATAATTTTGACTTTTGATCTCATAATTATCCATTTCTTATCTCATAATTCAGATTTTTTCCCCTCATAATTTTTAGTTTTTATCTCACAATTTAGATTTTTTAATCACATAATATATTTTTTTAATCTCCTATTTATGACTTCCTAAATGTCCTGTTCATACCCACTAAACCGAGTGTCGTGATCCAATAAAACACATTATCTACACAATAAATCACTTTTAAATGCTTTATTTTTATATTTTGGACATTTTTCAGTTTTTCCTGCTTAAATAAGTATTATTTCATCCATAGCAAAAAATGCAGTTTTACTTTTTACTTTATGAGAAGTTGTACTTTTTTACTTTTATTTCAGTAAAGCAGTTGAATCAGTACTTCTACTTTTACCAGAGTATTTTAGTAGCTGTACTTCTATTTAAGTACAGAATGTGAGTACTTTGACCACCACTGTTCAAGTCTTCAGAGCAATATATATCTGACTTCTCATCCATCAACAAGTTAATTTTATTCTAAATGTGTACGAGTGTCTTAAAACTGACTTTGTTCTGTGGTTTTATATACTTAGTTTTATTACACACCCACAAGAACCTGTTGCATTGCATTGTCAGATCCATTATTAGTGCAGATGTTGAAAATACACTCAAAAACATTAACCCTCTACTATCCATCTATTAAGTTTTTACACACACTTTGCACTTTGGGTTTAAAAATTTCACATAATTTTTCAGAATTCAAATGAGGTCAGAATTAAAAAGTTCTTCCTTATACTGGATTCTATGGTGCAATCATTTTGCATATTTTAGCTTATGTCATTTTAACCTATGCAATTTTAATATTATCACACACTGTGATTTTTACTGTGGATTTTTTTTTACTTTAAGCCTGTGTAGTTGGTTGTGCAGTGTTAATGCAGCATTCACTCTGCCAGTGTATACTGTGACTCTTTTACTGTGCAATTATGAATCTCGCCTAACATTGGTTGGGAGAGATTATTGTAATCACAGTATGTGTGTGTGTGTCCACAGAGACATATCGTGCTATAACTCAATGAATACTTGAGATATAACCATGAAAAAACATGGGCATATACATATAGCTAATGTGCATCAGATGCAATAATCCATTTGAGTAAAGGTCAAAGGTCATGGTCACAATTAACTAAAAGATCAAAACCACATTATCGGTTATAACTCAAGAAGAGCATCTGATGCGCATTAGCTATATGTATATGCCCATGTCATTTCATGGTTATATCTCAAGTATTGAGTATAGCATGATATGTCTCTGACACACACACACACACACACACACACACACACACACACACACAAGGTGATTACAATAATCTCACCAAACCAATGTTAGGTGAGATTAATAATAGGATAAAAACATATAAATAATGTCAACTTCAAAGTTTTTTCTGCTTTTGAACAAAAATAGTCAAATTCCATCATGAAAATGTTTATATCTGCGAACCGTACTTGAACATAACATGAACAACCTGAAACTTCTTCAGAAAAATAAGTATAAAATTAACAATATTGTGCTTTAGTTTATCATTAATACATGTGCGATATGATTTGGACTTTTTAGTTAATTGTGACATTGACCTTTGACCTTTACTCAAATGAGTCATGGCATCTGATGCACATCAGCTATATGTATATGCCCATGTGATTTCATGGTGATGTCTCAAGTATTCATTGAGTTATAGCATGATATGTCTCTAATCTCACCCAACCAATGTTGGGCAAGATTGATTTGATTTGATTTGAATGATTTATTTCGAACATGTGCAAAGTGCAACAATAATCAATACAGCAATAATAATAATAACAATGACATGTCCGAAAAGGAGTAGGATGAAGCATAAGCTTATTTAATCCTACCCCTTCTTCACTTCCCCAATAACCTAAATTCATCTTGTAGTAATATAGTGCATAGTACAAAAAAGATGATAAATAAAATAATAATAACAATGATAACAATACCAATAATCAATAACTGAAGTACTAAACATAGACATATATACAAAAAAAAAAGAAAAAGAAAAAACAAGTAAAACAAATGAGCAGATAGGAAAGTAGGTAACAAATAGAGTTTTTTTGTTGTTTATTGTTTTCTTTCTTTAAAAAATTGTAGCTCAGTGTAACCTGACGCAGCAGTATTAAACGTGATTGTAGGATTTTATCAGTGACAGTAGCATGTACCTGCACACTAAGACAAATACAAGTTCAAATTCCTTGTTGATGGTGAAATAAAATGAGTGTGTTTGACGTCTGTTCAGCCAACGCTGTGGCACAAACACTGACCTGATTTAAACCCTGCTGGACTCCATAACCTGGATAGTTTATCTGTTTGTCCTGCCTCTGCCTCCACATCACCTCGTATCTCATGTGTTCCACATTAAATTTGGTAAGAGGCAGTGTCCACATTAGTCTTTTTTTTTTTTACCTTGTCATGGATGTAACTGATGTGGGTTTTGCAATGTGTGTCCACAGCATCACTGTCAGGTTTGACTAATACTGACAAGTTTATAACTTTAATTACCTCTGCCATTACAGTCGGGTCTGTCTGTCTGTTTGTCTGTTCTGAACAGAAAGTTCTGAATGGATTTTTAATTAAACTTTCAGGAATGATCGATAATGGGTCAAGGAAGAACCCATTGGATTTTGAGCAATGAAGGTCAAAGGTTAAGGTCACACTAAAGCATGTTTTAGAGATTTCCCTCTTCCATGTGATTCAGTTTAACCTTTTAACTCCTGAGATTTTAGCAATCAGTAAAAAAGTTAAAAAAAAAAAGGAAAATAAAATGAGCAACAACAAAAAACAAAAAATTAATCATAAGTTAACAAAATAATTGGTAACATGAGCAAAGTAATACACAAATGGGAGAAAATCCAAGAAAAATAATGACATTAAAAAATAAACAAAATGTAGAAAAAGAAACAAAATCAGCGACAAAATACATATTTACAAAAAGAAAAAAATTATGTCGAAAATTTTGAAAAAAAAAAAGACAACTAGTATTAAAATTTGGTCCCAGCAGTTTTAATTTTGCCTTTAATTTTTTTTTTCAAATAAAAAAAAAATTTTACTTTTTCACACCTTTTCCATCCACAAAACTAAAAAGAAAATGGTAGAATTTTTCTGAATATTTAAACTAAATCATCCATTCAGAATGCATCAGCACTGACATTTAAAGAGTTAATAATCAGCTCCTCATCAGACTGATAATGATGCAATGGCCTCCAGGTGGAATGGAAGAGGCAAACATCTAAAACATGCAGGACACCGGCCCTTGAGGACCTCAGTTAATTATATTATTATTATTACATTGTATTCATTCATTTTTATTTCATTTTTAAATGTAGTCAGAACTCAGACATTCTCTGTAATTATTCAGAATTACCAGTGGTCCATAGCTAATACTTATTCCGTGCGAATAGGGCATTAAATGCACAGTATCCCAATAATGTAAAGATTGCACTATTTACCTGAAGTGCAGATAAAAAAAAATTAAATAATTCCTTATGTTTGCTGCCCCAATTATAGTTATTTATTTAGTTCTTGTCTTGAATGTTTTGACAAAAGACAATATGTATGAGTATGCTGAATCAGCACATTGGAAAAATGAATGTGTTCTTGTTCTTTAACTGCTCTGGTGAGAATTATTATTTTTATTTTTATTTTTTTTGGCGGGGGGGTAGTAGCAATGTCCCTACCAAATTTTAGGCCAAACCTACGCCCTTGTTACTAGGCTGCACTTTTATCTCATGATTGTGACTTTTTATTGCATAATTGTGACTATTTAACTCCATTGTGCTACTTTTTCTCATAGTTACTGGCCTTGTAATCAAGTAAAGTACAAATAGAAAACCTACTTACTTACTACCTTTTACTTAGTTACTGTGGGAGTGTTTATCAGGCCTTTAGAACCTAACATGGAACAGAGTGTGGTGACTTTACTCCAT
>CM035791.1:50279831-50369831 GCA_020466265.1 Siphamia tubifer | reverse complement strand
GAGCAATTAATTCAAAATAAATAACTCGTTTGTAAAAAATAAAAGAAAAAGAAATTACAGCAGTATAGTAGGATTTAGGATACTTAAGTATAAGAAGGTACATGTTTTATTTCCATTTTAAACAAACATGGTGGTGTGGTAATTTGAGCAAAGCTTTTCAAGTTTCAGTCCCTCTTGTCGGGTAAAATAGAAGACATGTGACTCCCATGCAGAAAGTCGAGTATCGTCACAGCAGAGTCAGCAATACAAGTATGTAAATGTGGCTGAAATAGAGAATAAGTCATGTATTGGTTCCAGCTTGCTGATTTTTTTATATGCATAAAGTCCAAATATGAATCCCAATCATGTATTATTAGCAAAACAGAGTATGCACTAGGGGTGGGAGAAAACATTGATTCACATATATATGTCAGAATTTTTTGTTTTATGATTTTATGATCAGTTTTTTTTGGTTGAAAAATCAGTGTTTTCCCATATTTAAATTATTCATTTTATGCCGGGCGAGGAAATAAATTAGTGCTTGTCTCCAGCAGAGGGCAAAATGTTTTTCTTCGACTACCTGTGACATTATATTTGTTCCCAGAGAAACTTAAAGGGAAAACAGAATGGTGGACAACTGGCAAAATGTACAGAGATAAAAACTTTTAAATGTTCTGCACTTACATAGTGCTTTCCCACCTTCATGGTGCTCAAAGCACTTTACATTAGCTTAACATTCACATATATTTTCTACGGTTGTGTCAGTCCTACTGGGGCCTAAGTCAGGGTTCAGTGTCTTGTCCAAGGACACATGTGGACAGCCAGAACCAGGACGCGAACCACTGACCTCTTGGTCATTGGGTGACCCACTCTACCAACTGAGCCACAGCCGCCCTTTAAGTTTAAGGTGTGGACACATTTTGGATTTTTTACTTTGAAGGGAAGAGCAGAGCTGGACACGTGGAAAGATATTTGTAAACTTTGTAACGCACACATAACACACTTAAACATGACACCATCCTGAGGTAAATGCAGAGCAGGAACAGCTAAATAAGCTAAATAAATACTGAAGAAAATAGATTTTATATTGTACCTTTGTTTGCCTCTTTTACATGCAGTCCAGGCTTTGAAATGAGAGTTTTAAGTTCAGTTTATTATGAAGTACATTAATTTAAAGACTCTTATTTGTGTTGTGTGCAGATAAATGTAGGAGTTTACTTCCCAAAGTCTGTTTCAAATATATTACTGCTGAATAAATCTGAACTGACTCACATATAATGTGCATTTTTTGGGCTTAAATATGGCTCCTGATATGATCTGTAGGCATTATTATTCAACTTTTTCACATGGTCTGATGTTTTGTTAAAGATGAAATGAGAACACGCTCATATGCATCATGCTTTATGTTGAAAAAGAATTTGAAAGTAAAGACATTTTTGTTTTGAATTTATTTGGAAAATATACAGATAAAATAAAATAGAATGGAAGAGCACCATCAATTCAATTCAATTCACGATGCGTTCAGGGACAAGCGTGTTCTCCGTAGAGCTCAGGAATTATGGATCCTGAACACAAACACAAACACAATTCAATAATATAAAATGGAAATTGGATATTATTTTGATACATTAAAAGGACTTAAAAACAAAAAGGGTATCAAAATTCTGCAGATAAGTGAAGTTTTTGGACTTGTCATATGATGATTTTAATTGTATAAGATACCCGCAAATATATATATTTTCCCTGTCCTTATGTATATACTGTAATTATGTAATCATGCTTTTTGTATAGTGCTATTTGTATTTAGTTTTTTTGTGCCACCTCTATAGTGTGTAGTTTACTGTTCTGTTATTACTCTGAGTGTTTTGTTTTATTGAACTCTTTAATTGTCACTGATGTGGGTGTGGAAATAATAATAAAAAAAAAAAAAAACTAGGTTCTACGTGTCTCTGTGCAGCAGCACACGACAAGAGTGAGAGAGAGTGACGCCTGCAACAGCTGCTCCATTTGCAAATTCATCACTGTTAGGTTTTTTTGAGTGAGTGTTACGAGCTGAACTTTCAGGTGGCTGTGCCGTGCGTGTAATATTAACTATTATTACTAGACTACTGAGCTAGGCTGTTTGTAAAGGGTAGTCCACACCCATGGTTCTCAAACTGGGGTCCGCGGACCCCTAGGGGGACGTGGTGCATGTCCAGGGGGTACGAGAAATTATTCCCGGTTTTGTTTTTTCTTTTTTTTTTGCTGTTTTATTTTGAAATGCGGAAGTTTTATTTTGTAGCGAGCGGGCGGAAGTAACAGCGCTGTTTGACGCCAGCTTGACTAAATTGAGACGGAGCGAGTCACAGGCTATTTTTAGCCACCCTGCAGCGAACATGGATAGATTTTTGTGTCCGCCAAGTTCCTCAAGAAGTGGTAAAAGAAATGACAATGAAAATGACAATGACAAAAACAAACGCCCTAACCCTAAAAAGAGAAAGTACATTGATAGTTATATTGAGTTTGACAAGATCATCCCTCTCATTAAGTCTCTGTCTGTCTGTCTGTCACACACACACACGGTTTTGTGTGTCTTTTGTTCCGTTTATTATTTTAAAATTATTTAAAATTGTTGTTTCTGAAGTGTTCATTTATATTATAATACCTGAAAATGTGGCTGGTTTGCACAAAAGCACTATTAAAAAAGGTTATCATTGTTTCATAATAATCATTGTTGAAGTGGGTTTTTATCATTTTCAGTATCGCGAGGATGAGGGGGGACATGGAAAAATTTCACCCCTCCAAGGGGGACATGGGCCAAAAAAGTTTGAGAACCCCTGGTCTACACGTCGCATTGTCCACTGTTGACGGTTGAACGTTTGGGTGTTTGTGTTGTCAGTGTTTAGCAGGTTGGAAGTGTTTCTGCCCTTCACCAGGCATGTTTTAGAACATTCCTGGCAAAGTGGTGCCTCTGCAGTGATGATTTCACCTTCCTCATTTGTGGTAAAACTGAAATACATATTTTTAGTGTTGTCATTCTCCTCTGCTGTTCCACTCAGCTGGATCCTAGTTACAACGCAATGTTAAGGACGGAGTTTACCACGCTCTTACAAGTACCGGTACTTTTCAAATGCAGTATAGTACTTTTTTTAAATGCCTCGGTACCACAGTACGTTACTAGTACCAGTATTCCTGACAACACTAAATGGAAGCCACTGAGAAATCTTCAATATGAAAATAAAGTTTCCCAGATTAGAAGACAGATAATGTTCTAGTTTTTTTGCAGACTTAAGTCAGCCTGGTAGCTGATTTACCGGTCACTATGGTTACTAGCTTTGTTTGGACTGGGACATGATGGGTGTGTTTAATGGTGAACATTTACCCACACACCTAATGAAAGCCTTTATCGATGAGGTAACTGTGTAGTTAACTCAAACCCCCCCCCCCCAAAAGTGTCCTTCAGTAAATACAAAAAAAAATTGCAAATGACATGTTTAGTGCATTTTTAGGTACAGTACATGATGGCAGAATGACACCGTGCATGATGCTTGGATCATCACAACAGTTTCCATGTGGTCAGTTCCCAGTCCAAAGTGAATCTCGATCCTCTGTATTCTGGCTGAAGTAACTCTACCTTCAGTGAAATGGTGTCAGTTCAGCTACGGTTTACTGTTGGCCTGAAGGGAATAAAGGTAGGCTTGTCAAAAGAATGCTTTTATTGTGTTGTGGTGTCTTTGAGCAAGGCATATAAGCTCCAGTTTCTCCAGCGTGACTCCTCAGTGACCAGCAGATAAGCCTGTGGTCACACTTGGCAGGTTTCAGCGTTTACGGGTGTGTTGAACAGAGAGCTTTTAAGACTAAGGATGTACTGATACTGATTTTTGTTTAGTCTGGGGCTCTATGCTAACTTTTTTTTTTCTCAGTAGGACATGTGCCTCTTAATAAAACATTTTAGGGGCAGAAGTAGATTTTCATTTTAAAGATGTATTGCTCAGAATTCCCAGAACCACTGGTTGACCAACATAGTCTTAAAGGTGACTGAAAGTTGGTTCTTCCTAACACAGTGGTACCTCAATTTATGAAATTAATTTGTTCCATAAGTGGTTTCGTACTGTGAATTTTTCCTCAATAGAGTCGCAATTTACATGTAAAAGGCCTGTTTCATTCTAAGACCCCCAATACTACCCCTCAAACTAGGGCTTTGACTTTGAATATAATTTGAATGTTTTTTTGTTTTTTTTTGAGTGAATATTGGGCAGCTCTTAATACTCAAACCTGTATACAGTATCATTGGGCCTATTTATTTGACTTTTGTGAATGTGGTTGTAAACATTTTCAGTTCAGATGGAGTTTTTTTTGTGTTTTTTTTAAACGCCTGGGGAAATATGTGAATGACGAACGTGAAGTTCATTACCTTTTAGCTTATCTGGATAAATGCAAACACAGGTGGATAGAAAATATCGGCTACCTCATGTCACAACACATTTTCATGTTCAGTTACCTCAGTCAAGGGTGCAGATATCAGTAAAAGTTGCCAACATTGCCTATTTCAGACCTTACCTACCTGGCTGGTAACAAGAAATTCTGGTTTCGGATTGGTTAAGAAATTAGATTTTCTGATTTGCTATAATAATATAATAATAATAAATTTTATTTGAAGGCGCCTTTCGAGACACTCAAGGCCGCTGTACAGGAATATAACAAGATAAAAAAAAAAGAATGTAACAACAACAATACAAAATAATATGACGTATAATAAATGAGGAATGTGACAGGACTGTAGCATGATAAAACAATATATAATATAATAAATAAGGGGGGGGGCATGTGACACAGTTAGAGAGAGCATGTAAGTCTAAAGTGATGTGTTTTGAGTTTAGATTTGAACATGGACAGTGTGGCAGAGTTAAGGAGGTCAGGTGGTAGAGACTTCCAGACTTGGTTAGCTAGAGCGGCTGAAAGCTCTGCTCCACATAGTCCAAAGATGGGCAGTGGGAACCAGTGTTGTAGTAGTAACGTCTTACAAAGAAACGTGTTGGGGTACTCTGATTAAGTTTTTTCAATAACATGGGGGAAACAGCCCATGGCTCTGGCTAGGCTATTATAATAGAAATGATTTCATTATCTGCTCTGTCATTGTTGATATAGTCGAATACTTCACAATCTCATATCGTATCATACAGCTCTAATACAACTCCAGATAAACACTGGCTAATGCCATGTTATTTACCAGTAGAACATGATAGGCCCGTGTTTCCCAACACTGCCGTGCGTGTTTTAGATGTTTCCCTCTTTGGACACAACTGACGGTCAACATCAGTCTTCTGTAGAGCTTGATGACAAGGCTGATCATTTGAATCAGGTGTGTTTGGAGAGGGACAGGTCATGCAGGATAGTGTTTGTCCAGGACGAGGGTTGAGAAACACCGTGATAGTGAGTCCATTTAACCAGTAGAGCCCAGTCAGTGAGTCCATTTAAGGGTCCAATCGTGTTGCTAAAATATAAAACTCACTACTCAACCCATCAGGCCCAGGCGTCTTGCATTAATTACAATAATCACTTCCTCTGTAGTTATGGATGCCTTAATGTTTAACTTCTGATCATCAGTAAGTTGTGGAAGATCCGTAGAGGAGAAGAAAGTGTCCATTAATCCTCAGCTATCCAGCTGTAAATCTGACCGATATAGATTTTCATTAAAAAAAAAAAGTGAATGTGCTATTTATAGTAACGTGATCAAATACTGTGTCATCTATAATTGAAGTGATAGTTTTTTAATCAGATTTTTTCCTTGTTAAATAGGCCACATATTTCCCTGCCTTATCACCCTGTTCATAGAATCTCTGTTGAGCAAATCTGATTTTGGCTTCAGCACAGTCTGTTAACAAGGAATCTAAGGCTGAGCGTCTAGCCTAGCCACGCTATCTCTATTCATTACATGTATGGGTCTAGTGGTGCTTCATAGGCAATAGGACGGTACTACAACCAATCAGCATAATCTGTAGGATGACATAATTAGACTCCGGAATATTCACGGAGGAGTCCGGAGAAAGTTAGGAATGACTAAACAAAATGGTGGATTATGGAGCTGAACGACTGTTGTCGCTTCTGTAAAAAGAATTTAAAGATTGTTGACGTTTTCTCACAGTCTTCACTCATATTTGATAAAAGGAAATCTACACCTGTTGTTGTTCTTTTATGGTTGTTTACGCTTGTTTCTCTCTGAATTGTCGCACCATCACTGTGTTAGGCCCGCCCCCTGACTCTATACTTTACCGTGATTGGTCGGCCAAAAGTTACATTGAGCGAAACTGGACTAGTACGGTAGCACATTAGATGTGCTACCGCTAGGAGGGTCTAGCACGGCTAGGCTACCTGGACTTGAGAATTTCCCTTTGTTCAACTTGTCTACACCTGTTGTTCATTTTATTTAAAATTTTGTAATTATTTATTCATTTTATTTTATTTATATATTTTATTATAATTTTTTTATATATTAATTTTTTTTTTTCATTCTTTTTTTTTAATTTTTTTTGCTTTACCACCACCCTTATATATAATCCTGAGTATTTTTACATTTCGCAAGATATATCCCAGGGTTAAAAAAAAATCTGAATGTCATTCTCTTTCTAATATCCTGCAGCCCTGGTATCGTTCTTCTGCATCCAGTGACACCTTCTTTCTTGTTTTCCCAGGTGGATTTGCCTTCGTGTATGAAGCGCAGGACATGAGCAGTGGAAAAGACTACGCTCTCAAGGTAAGAACACCCATGAAACGACCCAGCTGACCTCCACTCATCTCCCTCTACTGTAGTACTTCCACAGGGATGTTGTTCGGGTTCTGAATTTGTTGATGGTAAATGCATAGAACAGATGTTCAGTAAGTTACTGACGCTCCTGATGCTTTTATTTCAGAGGTTGCTTTCCAACGAGGAAGAGAAGAACAAGGAAATAATTCAGGAAGTCTGCTTCATGGTATCCTTTTCAATCTTGGACCATGAATGAAAGACACTGTGTCTTCTGAGGAGATTTCAGCCGGTATCAGAGGTTGGCATGTGACAAAAGGAAGTCTAACACACACAAACCACATGTGGCATTCACTTGTATCACTTGCAAACCACTTTTATAATTTAACACTTCCAATGTCAAAACATAAATGATAGGATTTTACACACACACACACACACACACACACACACACACACACACACTGCATCTGATTATGTAAGGTCTGTTTGTAAGAATTTGTGTAGACACTCAAAGGGATCTGTTTGATACATGTCTTATATTTTGACTAACCCTGTTTACATGGGAGTTTTTATTCCTGTTTAATTCCGAATAAAAGATAATTCTGCTTCAAGATGAACCATGTAAACACCTAATTCCAGTTGAAAATAATAATTTGGAATTAAACTTCATTCCGAATTAAGTCACTGGTTTATTCCGAATTGGATAAAAACTCTGCCACGTAAACAGTTAATTCCTCTTTAATATTATTCCTGTCGTTCTGCACATATTTGTGATTGATGACGCACATATTTGTGATTGATGACGCACATATTTGTGATTGATGATGCATATATCTGTGATTGATAACGCACATATTTGTGATTGATGATGCATATATCTGTGATTGATAACGCACATATTTGTGATTGATGACGCATATATTTGTGGTTGATGACACACATATTTGTGGTTGATGATGCATATATCTGTGATTGATAACGCACATATTTGTGATTGATGACGCATATATTTGTGGTTGATGACGCACATATTTGTGGTTGATGACGCACATATTTGTGGTTGATGACGCACATATTTGTGGTTGATGACGCACATATTTGTGGTTGATGACGCACATATTTGTGGTTGATGACGCACATATTTGTGGTTGATGACGCACACATATTGGTCTGTGGGCATTAGTTTGTTGGTTCCTATGGTTGATTGGGTTGAGCTGCTGCTTCATAATTGTGACAAAAATAAAGTCAAACATCACATGTAGTGTCTGGCCTAACATGCTGATGGTTGAAACCAACGCTAAACAGGAAGTTGACGCCATGGTTTTCTTCCAGTAGACATCCAGGCGTTAAGCGGCCATTCTGTCCAATCAGGACCCTCTTTACCTCCAGCTCTGAAAGACCAATTATCTAGAGCAGAATACACCCATTTAGCACTTAAACTTTTATTCGTAATTAATTGGGTTGGGGGGTACGTGTCGGTGTGGAAAAAGTGTGGAATTTTAATTTGGAAAAACAGCAAACACCCTATAGTTTACACTTATCTTTCATTTAAAATGCCACGTTAATCCCTAATAAGGCCCAATATCAGTGAAAGTACTGTGGGGTAGGGGTGTTACTAAGCCCCGCCTACTTTGTTCACTTCTTGTCTGGGATGTATTGCAACATTGTGCTTGTTGAGGTTAAGTGTGTGCAATGCCTTGAATGCTAACATGGCAGAATTTAAAAGGTTCCCAATGAGCTAAAAAACTTCCTTCCTTTCCTTATCTCTGCTTTGCTGCGTTCAGTAGCTGTTGGTTTTGAAAGCAGTGTCCCGAGGCCTGCTCGCTTACACTTAAAGGCCCGTCCACTCAGTTCATCACACAGACTCATGACAAACAAGGTTATAATTGTTAACACAAACTAATGAAATGATGAAAACTAGAATTGGGGAAAAAAAACAAGTTTCTGTGACTACAA
This sequence comes from Siphamia tubifer, assembly GCA_020466265.1. NCBI lineage: Eukaryota > Metazoa > Chordata > Actinopteri > Kurtiformes > Apogonidae > Siphamia > Siphamia tubifer. The sequence continues at coordinate 50,361,172 of CM035791.1, read as the reverse complement.
TGAATAAAACAGGATTCCTACTTTTTTTAAAAAAAACCTGGAAAAGTTTTGGAATTTGAAAAATGCAAATTCCAGGCCTGGAAAGGTAAAAAGACTCCCTCATTTAAAAAATGTTTAAATGAGTGGAAAAAGGTTGATTTCACATCGTCTTAATGTTCTATTCAGTCAACAGGAAATGAACTTCCACTTAATTTCCTGTTCACTCACTCCATAGGATGTGTCATGCCTCATGTGGTGAAGTGGGTATGGACTAAAATCTGCCCAAATTAAATGGAAATGGAAAGTGCGGATTTAACAATGTGTGTCTTCACTGGGACATGTACATAAATGTTAATGTAATCTTGAACCAACATTATTTTATTGTTAAACCTCTGAGGATAAACTTTAACTTTTTATTGTGATTGTTTAAAGTTGACTTGCATTTTTAGGAGTACATAGTTATGGAAAGGTATTGGTTAAAGTGTGTATGAACCCTGATTAAAAACTAGGGCTGACAAATGGTTAAACATTTAAATCAGATTAATCACAGGGTGTCTTTGGATTCATTTCAATTAATCATGAGGGAGGGGCTTAACCCCATGTGGGTGACGCTAAAGTCCTGGTGACTAGCCTAGGATCTAGACTGTCCCCAGTGGCCGCAAACTGCATTTGCTACGGGGGCAGTCTAGAAAGTCTAGGCAAATTTGTGGGCGGGATAACCGCTGTCTGTCAAGTTTTCTCTTTACACGCCACGCTATTGGATAAATCAAACTTTTGCCATACCCGGTGGGCAAAACTCCGACAACGTCCCTTTTTTCCAAAAACAGCTTAAGTGCCGTTTTCTGCTCCTCTCGCAGGGAAAACTGTAATTTTAAATCACCTAGCGTTGCTGCCAAAGCCAGCTCCAATGGTTGTTCCTGGTGATGAGCCATGTTGTCTAGCAGCTAGCAACTGGTGTTATGGCAATGTGTGCTAGCTAGCAGCTACGCCTTCTTCTTCTCTTTGGTGTGCTAGCTGCTACGTCTCTGCGACTACAACATTACGTGTCGTATTTGTGTCGTCATGAGGCAGGGCGGGCTCCAATCCCGCCCCTCGCGATTTGATTGGTCCGACCCAGTTGGGATTTTCAGATCATAGGCTGTCTAGTCTGTCTCCCCGTAGCAAATACCATTTGCGGCCACTGGGGACAGACTAGATCCTAGGTTACCTGGTGACATGTAGTGGACAGACTTTGTCTGAGTGTCTGGTTTCTCTGTTGTTTTCTATGAATGATGGTAAATCCATCCAGTGGAGGGGACACAGCACACAGCAAACGCAGCATGTGTTGGTAACTCGGGGTGACCCATCAGATTATAGAAGGAGCGTGGAAAAGCAGAATGACACCTTTAAAACGAACTGAATTAGAGGGAAAAAAAGGTCAAACTAATTAAAACTAAACTATCATGAAAAATCCAAAACAATTTTTTTTGTTTTGTTTTCGTCAATTCAGCCAAACCCTCTCAGAAATGTGTAGGAGATGTGACCAGGCAAACATTTGTGCCCCTTAACTTTGTTGCTCAACAGAAAAAGCTGTCTGGGCATCCAAATGTGGTGCAGTTCTGCTCTGCTGCCTCCATCAGCAAGGAGGAGTCGGACACAGGCCAGGCGGAGTTCCTGATCCTCACAGAACTGTGTAAAGGTAAAGACACACAAAAACACTGGCTTCATCATTTGTACGATACTCTGCTTCCTTTTCTGTTCACTCTACTCATTCCTCGCTCAGTGATGAGTCATATTTCTAGTGTCATAAAAGTGAGCAGTCAGCACCATTTCCTCCTTTATTCAACTGAAACCTGTGGTTAACAAACACTTTTCCCGCAGTTCCTGCTCTACTTCCTTTCTGTTCAGTTACAACAGACTTGCCCCCCCCCCCCCCAAAGGGGTGAGGGGGTTTGCGTTTGTCTGTCTGTCTGTCTGTTTGTCAGCACACGTTTACACATAAACTACTGGACCAATTTCCATGAAATTTTCAGAAAAGCTGCAAGGATTTCCAGAATAGATCCCATTACATTTGGGTGAATGTAGGTCAAAAGTCAAGGTCACAGGCACCAAAAATGTGTTTTCATAATTATCATAGATGGGTCAAAGGTCACGAATGTCCTTTTCCTTCCTGTATACTCAGTTTAGCGTATAGCTTTTTTTTTGCTCACTGTTGATGTGCATTGACATCAGAACCTTGAAGGACGGATGGAAAGACTCTAGGTCAAAGGTCAAAATAAAGGTCAAAATTGAATTATGGATATAACTGTTTAAGTATTCCTTGGCAAAGGTCTGCGCCGTCGAAGTGCTTTTCTAGTCTGCATTGTGGAATTTTCCATTTTTCACTCAAAAACACAGAGAACACTTTGGAGTTGATATTATACTACCTACTCTTTATATATTTTGGGTCTGTCCCACTTCATATTCTATCTGTCTGTGTGTGGCCCTGAACTAAAGTGGGTTCAACAGCCCTGCTCGACATGAATTCCTGGTTGGATTACGATATCGATGAACAGGAAGCATGAAGTTATTTGTAAGCCCAGTTATTCCTGTTCCAATAAGATAAGTTATTTCATGATAAAAACGCTGCCCTGTTTACAGTAAGTGTCTCAAAAGCTGTGAGATTCAGATAAGTCATGACTAACCAAACGTTTGTCTTCCCCTCAGGTCAGCTGGTGGACTTTATCAAGCGTGTGGAGCAGAGATCTCCCCTGTCATGTGACACTGTGCTGAAAATCTTGTACCAGACGTGCCGCGCTGTGCAGCACATGCACAAACAGAAACCTCCAATCATACACAGAGACCTCAAGGTTGGTCTGTGGACGGCTTCCCCTGGAACTGAACTTTAAAGATACTTCACTATTGTTTCAAATGAATCTGTGTGGGATCAGTGTCTTTACTCTGGTGCACCCACAGTGACTTACCCCTGACGGTGTCCTGTGAGAAACTACGTCGGGTTTCACGCGAATTCATTTCCGTGCAGATAGGGTATTATTTTCTTGACCCCCAGGGAAACCTGCCGGGACTACTTTGGCTTTGACCAAAACCGGACCAGAACTGGACTCACAGAACACCCTCTAGGGCAGGGGTGTCAAACTGTGGTCCTCAAGGGCCGATGTCCTGCATGTTTTAGATGTTTCCCTCTTCCATTACACCTGGAGGCCATTGCATCATTATCAGTCTGATGAGGAACTGATTATTAACTCTTTAAGTGTCAGGGATGATGCATTCTGAATGGATGATGATGTTTAAATATTCAGAAAAATTCAACCGTTTTCCTTTTAGTTTTGTGCATGGACAAGGTGCCAAAAAGCAAAAAAATTTTTTATTTAAATATATATATATATATATATATATATATATATATATATATATATATATATATATATATATATATATATATATATATATATATATATATATATATTTCAAGGCAAAATTAAAACTGCTGGGACCAAATTTGAATATTGGTCTTCTTCTTTTCAAAATTTTCCACATTGTTTTTTCATTTTGTAAATATGTATTAGTTTTTTGTTCATTTTGTTGCTGATTGTGTTTATTTTTTTACTTTTTTTTTATGTCATTATTTTTCTTTGGTTTTCTGCCATTTGTGTCTTACTCTGCTCATGTTACCAATTATTTTGTTAGCTTATTATTAATTTTTCTTTTTTTGTTGTTGCTCATTTTATTTTAATTTATTTTTAACTTTTTTACTGATTGCTAAAATCTCAGGAGTTAAAGGGTTAAACTGAATCACATGGAAGAGGGAAAACTCTAAAACATGCAGGACACCGGCCCTCGAGGACTGGAGTTTGACACCCCTGCTCTAGGGAAAGTCACTGTGGGTGCACCAGAGTAAAGACACTGATCCCATACAGATTCATGTGAAAAATAGTGAACTATCCCTTCAAAAAAAAAAAGCAAATTAAAGACACCGGACTCCACTGAATTTTCATCATATTGCAATGAGGACGTTTTATTTGTGTTTGAAGATGGTTTGAAATCACTGCTTTTACGTGTGAAGTGATGAGTCGACGTGCTGACTGACCACTCACATATTGATGCGTTGCAGATTGAGAACCTCTTGATTAGTAACCAGGGCACCATCAAGCTGTGTGACTTTGGCAGCGCCACCACTGTGTCACATTATCCAGACTACAGCTGGTCTGCACAGAAGAGGTCCATGGTGGAGGACGAGGTACACACACCTGGACACACAAACACTGATCCATTCTCAGCAGTAACACTGGTCTACAAGTCAGAAGCTTCTAGAATCAAACTACTGAAATGTTCCCACATATGTGTTTAGTGATAAATAAAACTCAAGTCTTAAATAAATGATGATTGGATCAAGTTTCCAAGATAAATATGGGTATGAAATGGGAAATTTTCCAGAATATTTTGACCATTTTAGTTCATTTTACTGACTACTTTGTTCATTTTATTGATTATTTTGTTCATTTTTTTAAAATTATTTTGTCAGGTTGATTTTGGGGTCAAGTTTGGGCAATATGGAGAGAACAAAATTATGTTCTCACTGAGAAATTGACACGCACAGATCCCAGATTTGTACCCGACTCTGTATCCTGTGTCTATAATCTCATCAGTGTAGTCTGTGCTGCAGATTTGACCATTTAGTACCAAGTGAAACATGTTTTTTTTTCCTCCAGATAATTTTAAACTGTTATTTGGACCATTAATAGTTTAAAATGTCTAAAGACAAAAGCACAGTCATTGTTCTGTGACTGAGTATTCTCTTATGTACTAATACCATCCAAATCCAGTAGTTTAGCTGAAGGCATCATGTGTAATTAGCAGTGGCAGTGGACCTGTGATGTCACCGTTCAGACACATAACAGAAACCGCTGATCAAATTAAAATCTGATGGTACGGGAAGCTCTGTTCAATCAGATGAATTTCATTGTTTTCTATTATTTCTATTATGGACAGAGACACGCTTCCTTACAGACCCCCTCAGAACACAGCACCCAGGAGACCCCAAGCCCCAAATCTGATAACATGCACATGTTGTAGCAGATACTAAAACTGCATCACCATATGTAGATCTTCTTTATCACAGGATGTTGTGGCCAACATTGTCGAGCTGCACAATACAGTGAAGTGGTTTTACATTTTACTAGCCTGGGCGCACTAGACTCCTAGCGCCACCACATCTAATGTACTAGTGTAGTAGTTTAGTTTTGCTCAATGTAACTTTTGGCTATCCATGAAACTGGTCGACCAATCACAGCGAAGTATAGAGTCAGAGGGCGGACGTAACAAAGTGACGCAACAATTCTGACTCTGAGGCAAACAAAAGGAAGCAACCATAGAAGAAGAACAACAGGTGTAGATTTCCCTTTATCAAACATGAGTGATGAATGTGAAAAAACATCAGGAAACTTTAAATTCTTTTTACAGAAGCGACAACAGTCGTTAAGATCCATAATCCACCATTTTGTTTAGTCATTCCTAACTTTTTCCGGACTCCTCCATAAATTTCCAGTGTCTAACTTCCTAAAGATTACACTGATTAGTTGTAGTACCGTCCTATTGCATACAGAGGATTTAAAAGACAACCTTTTAGCCCCGCCTCCTCTGACTATGAGACGTGCCTAGACCTATACATATAATGTATAGTTATAGGGTAGGGTTATAGGGTAGGGTAGGCTAGGGTAACATTTTACATGTAAAAGGCCTGATTCCCCAATACTACCCTCTAAACCCTTTAAAAATTATACAAATCCCAGTCCTTTTCTTAAAATTCTCGAACGACCCACGCAATGCTTTAAAGTCTGGGGGTGTTTGCTGCTCCTATTTTTTTTCATATATTTTTATTAGTTTTTATTTATTTGGATTTTTTTATTTATTTATTTTATTGTATTTTTATTTTTTATTTATTTATTTTTATTGTATGTCTCCTTTATTTATTTTTTGTTATATTTAATTTCATTTATTATTAATTTAATTTAATTTAATTATTTCAGCTACAGAAGGATGACAGTTCAACGTATGTTTAGTGTCCACCACACATCTGTTATTTATTCCTGAGGACTTTTTCATATCACAATATATACCGTAGGGTTAAAATAAATTGCACTGTCAGTTTTTTTTAATAATATACAACCCTAATTGTAGCAGATACTTGAGGAAAATCTGCATCAGGATAGATCTTTATCACAGGATATTGACTAGTGTTTGTGGCCAACATTGGCTAAAACGCCAGCGCGGGTCCTCGGCTGTGATTGAGTGTTTACGACTCTTCTCTTCTTTTGTCGTCCTATCTCTGCAGATCACGAGAAACACCACTCCAGCATATCGAACGCCAGAGATGATTGATCTCTACTCCAACTTCCCCATCAATGAGAAACAAGACATCTGGGTCAGAGCTTGAAGCTTTTTATTGTCTTATCCTCGAAGGCAGGACGTACAAACAAATTGTCTTTCAGGGACCATTTTCAGCCCAGTTTGACCTCAACTTGTCCAGACCAGTAGAGTAATAGTATAATAGCCTCAAATCATCAAATTATTGTCATTTTGCTGTACATACAATCAGGGCTGACGTTAGGCTAGGGTTGTCACGATACTAAAATTTCCAACTCAATACCGATACTAAGGATAATACTCAATACTATTTCGATACTGGACATGTGAGGGATTCCTTTTAAAATGTCCTCCATGGACTGCTAAAAAAAGGTAGTGAGTGCGGGTGCAGAATAAATGCATGTCTATCTCTTGGCAAGTTAAGGTAGGCCTATCTTTTTGTTCAAGCCCTTCTGCAGTGCTAACTGCAAGACTCTTTATGGTCGAGCGATTATGTGCGCGGGCGGCAGCGTATCGCATCATGTGACCACCGCGGACCTCTTGCGGGACTAGCAGCGCGCACGTCAAAAATGATAGGCTGACATGCTCACGGTGGCCTCCGTGGTGGTAACGTGATACTATGCGCTACCGCCTGGCTGCCGCCTGCGCGCATAAACGTTCGACTATATCGAGGCCTTTAAAAGCAAAGTTGCATCGGATGGTCCAATCACAGACCTATAGAAATAGTGTATAGGTCTGTGGTCGCACTGGCGTCATCCCGTGTGCTGTCAGAGGCAGCTGGAGAAAAAAAGAGACTTTAACTTACACGCCGGCATTACGGCTGTGCCAGAGCTGACCGCGTTGATGCCTGTTTAGAATTCTTAACATTACCCGCTACAAAAAAGCGGCGACGTGCCATAAAAACAAAAATCCATTTTCCAGCAACTTAGTATCTAATTGGATACCAAAGGTCAATATCGATTTAGTATCTAAAATCGATTTTTTTTGACAACCCTACGTTAGGCATAGGCAGACTAGGTGGTCGCTGAGGGAACCAGATGTCTTGGGGTCACCAAGTCCCACAGAATCAGAATATTAAGTATAGTAGAGTATTAGTATATGAAGTACTTGGTCCCACCCAGACATCCCGTGGCTCAGATTGGAATGTTGGGCGGTCCAGGTGTTTGACAGCTCTGATCTCGTGTAGTCACTCTGAAGGCTTTTTTCATCTTGTTGTCTTTTGCAGGCCCTGGGCTGCATTCTCTACCTGTTGTGCTTCAAGCAGCATCCGTTTGAGGACGGGGCCAAGCTGCAAATCGTCAATGGGAAATATTCCATCCCCCAGAACGACGTCAAATACACTGTGTATCACGACCTCATACGTATGTAACATTTATCTAGAACCTTCTTTCTTTGTAGCGCTATGTGCTTGTACATGTATCACCTCGTTACACCTGCACGATATATTGTTTGAGCATCGACATTCCAATGTATGTGTGTGCAATAGGTCCTGCAATTATATATATATATTTTTGGATATATTTTCATATTTTAATTAATTAATTTTATTTAAAAAATATGTTTATTTAATTTATTTTCATTCATTTATTTTTATGTATTTACTTATTTGGTTTTTTTTTTTTAATTTATTCATTCCTTTTATTCCTTTATTTTTATTACATTTTCAATTTTTTGTAGAAGTTATAGAACAGTGTTATTAATAAAAACACAACATAATAATTACCTCTCATAAACTCATATTTTATTCACAACAGAGCAATCTATGATTACTTTTGTAAAAAAGTGAAATGGACATTAATTATGTTCTAAGTAGTCTGAAAAAGGTCTTAAATTTACCTTGTAGAAGTCTGTATTAATTATACTGTACATCCAGTCGTGTTATTTCTTTTCTCCTTATCATAACTGTCAGTTTCCTCTTCAGATTTGTTTCCTCTTTCGTTTCACTTTTCCTTCTCATCTCTTTCTGCTCCTCCCCTCTTCTGTCTGTGCAGGTTCCATGTTGAAGGTGAACCCAGAGGAGCGTCTGTCCATCACAGAGTTGGTCAACCAGCTCCAGGAGATTGCAGCAGCACGCAACGTCAACCCCAAATCTCCCATAACAGAGGTGAGTTTGACTGTTTATTTTCCCAATCCATACTGAAAAGTTTTATCAGAATACAATGAAATGTCACATTCGTGGTTTGTAATTGGTCTGGCCCCACGATTGTAACATATTTAAAGGGATGGTTCACTATTTTTCACGTGAATCTGTATGGGATCAGTGTCTTTACTCTGGTGCACCCACAGTGACTTACCCCCGACGGTGTTCTGTGAGTCGAGTTCTGGTCCAGTGTTGGTCAAAGCGAAAGTAGTCCCGGCAGGTTTCCTGGGGTCAACAAAATAAACAGTGTTTCTTCTCAAAACATGAGTGATTTATTTGCAAAACAAAACTGTCACAGAACCTGGGAATACTACTACCAAAACCGGACCAGAACTCGACTCACAGGACACTGTGGGTGCACCAGAGTAAAGACACTGATCCCAAACAGATTCATGTGAAAAATGGTGAACTGTCCCTTAAGAATGGAGAGACGAGATAGGATTCAAATTGTAAATGTCTTTATTTTTAGTTATAGTTCGGTGCTGATTTTCTTATTTAAAAGTAAAAACAAAGTTAAACAATTTGAGTCGAACAGTCAAAAATAGGTACAGTACAACACAACAATAACGGTCAGTTTAGGACTTCAGGTAAGGGTCAGTTTTATCAATATCCAAACTGTGGACGGTTATAACGGAGTACTTTTGCCTGAAATGGAACTAGCACAACCATATAAAATCTGAGAATCCAACATGTTTATTAGCCAGAGAAGATATGAGCAACAATGAACATTTCACACATAGTTTCAGTCTTTGTAGTTTCAAACACAGAGACTAAAGTAAAAAAGTCAAATTAAAAGTAATTGGTTAAATATGAAAAATAATACAAAGATATTATAAAGGCTAAAATACTGTTAAGGAGGGAGAAATAGTTCTTAACAAAACAAATTATGAATCAAAACACACACAGAAAAGATGAAACAGAACCGTAAACAAATGGATTGACTGAATGGACGTGTTGTGAGGATTTGTCCAGCGAACAGATGGGCCGTAGTCTGCGCCAGGCCTTGAAGAGGTTATTGACAGGCCCCACCACGCTGCTTCTTCCGCTGTGTGTCAACGTCTACGCATACTTACACACTCAAAGTGCTGATGTGGTTACACGTTCAGAAAACACACACACACAAAGGATTCTGTATTCTATTTCCCAGGCTCGTCTCTCTCCAGCTGGCATCATCCTAACAGGTTCAAACAGAGAATGGAGATGAACCACACACACTGATTCAAAACAAACACAAACTGAGAGCAGTGTGTTTAGTGCAATTTTAAAGGTGGTACGTGGCTTAGTTAAAGGCCTCATATTTTGCTAAACCCACTTATATAAATTAGTCTTTCGTTCATTTATTTGTGTATTTAAAGCCCGGAAAGTTAATACAGTTAAATTTTGAGTCCTCCAGCTGTCACAAAGTCATCTTTATATTAATTCTGGCAAAAGTTCAGTGAATTTGTAACCTGTCGCTACATGGTGTCTCACAATACCATCTGGGACCCTTCCGCAACCGATCCGTTTTCAAAGGATGAGCCTTATCTAAAATCCTTGTGATTAGATGGAGAATCTGTCCGTCATCTCGACTGACGCGTCGCTTCAGCCACTCGCGTTGAACTCGAACTGTGACGCTTTACGTCACAGCAGCCACATCAGTAGACACTGATTGGCTCCTTTGTTTTGAAGAAAATTTTAACCTCATGGTACTCGGGATGGTTGCGTGAGCGTCACGAAACGCAGCCTGATGACGTGAGTCATGTTAGTGGATTTGTACAAGTCATGTAAATTCCTGCTTAACTGTCCTGTTTTGTTTTGGGTCAAATTGACCTGTTTTAAAGTTTGAACATTGAGGAAAAATTGTTAAAAGTATTTTTTCCGTATGAAACTTAATGAGTGTAATCAACAACTACTATAACTACTGCAGAGGCTGTAGAAAATGTGAGATTGTTTGCTACTAACGTGTTGTGGAAATGGGTGAAATGAGTTGAAAGGAGCAGAAAGAAAGACTATAATAATTAATTGGGGCTGTTTTGGAAGTATGTACTGAAATTTGTGAGTGTGATGATGCTAATGGTGTAAGTTGTTATTTACTTCCAATTTTAATTTATAACATATTTAACAAGTATTCATAGAACGCCTAATCTCACCCCTACTTTGTGCGAATCTCAACTTTCCATGACAGTCCGTTCTTCAATTAGAGACACTAATGTGATCTTGACCTTTCTGCTAATTGCAACCTTGACCTTCAGTGACTGTCAGTGTATGTGATATTATAATATATCCAGTATTGATTAAGTTATACCGTGATATGTCTATGCTTGTCACACAAACAGTGTTACACAAGTTAATTTTGTGACATGTCACCTTTGACCTCCAGAGATCTCAAAAACTATTGGTCGTAGGTGATAACACCAATTATGAGAACTGTATAAATCTTCATTCCGCATCGTTTGGTACCAATCTGAAAGTTCTGTGACCCTCCGTTCTTGAGTTATAACCTATAATGTGATTTTGACCTTTTTAGTTAATTGTGAGCTTGACCTTTGACCTTTACTCAAAAGGATAATTTCATCTGATGTGCATTAGCGATATGTATATGCCCATGTAATTTAATGGTGATATCTGAAATATTCATTGAGTTATAGCATGATATGTCTCTGTGGACACACACACACACAAGGTGATTAATTTTGGCACTCTTCAGGCTGGCGAATGTTTACAGAGTAATGGCACATTTTGGATATTGCTCATCTGATTAGGGTTAAGAAGGAGATTCCCTGTTGGTTGTAAGGGGATTAGAACCCTCCCACTTCTCCTACCCTTCCTCCTCCTCCTCCTCCTCCTCCTCCTCCTCCTCCTCCTCCTCCTCCTCCTCCTCCTCCTCCTCCACTACTCTGTACTGACTCTGCATAAGCATATGGAGAGGCAGACTGTCAGAGGAGAAAACTTGTGAAGGAAGGGAACAGAAGTGAGAAGGAAGCGCTGTAGACATCAGAGAAAAGCAGAGTTTGTTTTGATTCAACCGCAGAAATGAAACACTCACGGTTTGACCCAGCACCTGTTGTGCCGTAGTCTCTGTTTTTTCTGGCGCCACTTATCCGTTAATAAGTCTGTCTATTTTCAGGGGCCGTTCTTTTCATCTTTTAACCCGGGTTTTTAATTTACTGCTGCAATGTTGACTACGTACCACTGCTGGCGTTCAGTTTATGATGGTTATGAATGTCTGCAGCTGCTGGAGCAGAACGGAGGCTTCGGTAACAACGGAGCGCAGCCACCGCCCACACAGATCCACAACGTCCAGAACAATGCAGGTAAGAGTTGGGCTTCATTACTGAATAATAACGTCTGATTGGTAGTTTTTGGGTATTGGGCCACATGTGAGCATGATGGTCTTACTCCGAACACTGATCTACTTTTTTTTTTTTTTTTTTAGAAAGTATCTGTTTCAGACATTAAATCAAATGTGCTAAATCTTACATATTAGACACACATTAATTAATTAGTTTATTTAAAAGCTGTGGTTGTGTGTGTGAGTGAGTCTTTTTTTCCTGAAAGCAAAGTTATATATACACACACACACACACACACACACACACACACAGTCATTTCCATGTTTCATGAGGACCAAGTTTGTAATTGAGTGTTAACTCGTGAGTGTAAAAACATATTTTTTTTAAATAAATAAGATAGTCAGATGGATAACAACTCATCCACCGCACGTTTGGGTTGTCATGGTGACACCTTGCTGTCCCAGTCTCTAGCTGCTAGCTCTAGAAGTTCTATTACGTCACGTCAGCTTTGTGTTTTGTTTGTTTTGAGTAAACATTCTAAACAGGTGTGAAATGTTCGTACCACATAGATTAACTGAGCTCTGCGTTTATTATTGATACATTCTGTCTTGTATTTACTGATAATGTTCACATTAATCATTTTTAAAGATATGCTATGGAGAGATCACAAAGCTTCCTCTTTATAACCTACACTATAATGATAAAGAGTTTGTGCAGTGGAATGACTGATATAGGATAGGGTTTTTTAAGCAGACGATGGAAAATTATGACCAGACAATGTTGATGCGGTCAACCATTGGTCAAACAGTCATCAATTAACATCCCTAGACCAAAGTGTCCCAGTCTGGACCACAGTGTCCCAGTCTGGACCACAGTGTCCCAGTCTGGACCACAGTGTCCCAGTCTGCTTTGTGGAAACATGCTGTAAACCCTTTCCGACCACCTTATTGTGATTTAGGGCTCTATAAATCAAATTGAATTGAATGTACATTGCGATGTCGAAGCTCAAGCAGTAAATTGTGCAGCTGTTATCAGTTCTAATCAGAATCTAAAACTATATTATGACATTTGTCATTATTGTTTGGTATCCCAGACCTCTGTTTGAAAAAAGAAAACACCTGAATGCAACGTGTCTACATGCTTTTGTCCAATTAGGGCATGTTGTTGTTGTTGTTGTTGTTGTTGTGCTCTAACTGTGTTGTAAATGTGTTGAGGGTGTTCAGTGATGTGTCCACATATGCAGCCTGTGCTGTTCATTAAGAGGATTTCTACACAGTCAGGCAGCCATCTGTCCAAAGGCTCAGAATGTTTTTGCTCTTTGCCTTAAGGAGTGGAAACAGAGTGTGCACCCTAACATACCCTAACCCTAACACACTCTGACCCTAACACACTCTGACCCTAACACACTCTGACCCTAACACACTCTGACCCTAACACACTCTGACCCTAACACACTCTGACCCTAACACACTCTGACCCTAACACACTCTGACCCTAACACACTCTGACCCTAACACACTCTGACCCTAACACACTCTGACCCTAACACACTCTGACCCTAACACACTCTGACCCTAACACACTCTGACCCTAACACACTCTGACCCTAACACACTCTGACCCTAACACACTCTGACCCTAACACACTCTGACCCTAACACACTCTGACCCTAACACACTCTGACCCTAACACACTCTGACCCTAACACACTCTGACCCTAACACACTCTTCACCCTAACACACTCTTCACCCTAACACACTCTTCACCCTAACACACTCTTCACCCTAACACACTCTTCACCCTAACACACTCTTCACCCTAACACACTCTAACGCACTCTGCACCCTAACACACTCTTCACCCTAACACACTCTAACGCACTCTGCACCCTAACACACTCTTCACCCTAACACACTCTAACGCACTCTGCACCCTAACACACTCTTCACCCTAACACACTCTTCACCCTAACACACTCTAACGCACTCTGCACCCTAACGCACTCTGCACCCTAACGCACTCTGCACCCTAACGCACTCTGCACCCTAACGCACTCTAACCCTACCTTGGTACATTTGCTAAAAAATAACTACAACACATGCTAACAGATGCTAGTCCTCATCAGTTAGCAAAACATAGAAGCTCTGAGTCCTTGGCAGAGGTCTGTGCTCAGAGTGCTTTTCTAGTTCTGTCTGTCTGAAGTACCCCCACCGTTCCCCCACTTTCAACACGGCCACATCAAAACTGTTCACAGCGTTCAGCAGCCTTGTTGATTGGCTGTTTTTCTCGTGCCAACCAAATCAGAGGTTGTGAGGGGCGTGGCCACGCTCATAAACTCAGAGGGGTGAGAGCAGGAGAAGTTAAGACAGCTGCGCTCCGAAGGATATGGCAGCAAAATGGGTTGTGAAAATTATGTGAACATATCGGTGGAAATTATGGCCGATCCCGATAACCTTAAAATGCATAATATCGGTCCGATATATTGGTGGGGCTGATAATTGATCGAGGCCTAGTTTGGAGAATGCAAATGTCCTTTAAATGGCTTTTTTCTGTAAAATATATAATTTTCTACACAATGAAAACGGTGTGTCTTGTGTAAGGACTTGTATATTTACTGGATTCCTCTTCTATGGTCTGCAGGCATATATGATCCAGATCAGGCTGGCAGCGGCATTCTGGATATTTTAAGGGGAGGAACGGAACGCTTCCTGACCAACATAAAGGACACTTCTTCTAAAGTCATCCAGTCAGTTGCCAGGTATGTTTGTGCTAATTACTGTCAGGTTATCTCTTGAAAGCATTCATTACCCAGAACAGACTCTGGTTACTTATTAGTGTCACTTTAGGTTAGTGTTGGCCTTTATTTACACACTTTCCAACCTGGCAAACAACTCTTATCCACTTCACATAATCTGAACATATATTTGTCCAGTGGTTCTCAAATGACGGTACACGTACCCTAGCTAGCATCACAGTCTTCTGGGATGCTGTGTTTGCAGAAGCATTTTGTTTAAATAAGATACAAATATAAAATATATAGTTTATCTAGTGTACTATTGGTTATAATGGAATGTGATGCCAACATATTTTGATTCAGGACTCTACAATTTAATTTACAGGGTGTCTGAAAAGTGAGCTAACAAGCTAACAGCAAAAGTCTTGACAGCCATAAAGTTTATGATGACAACAAAACAATTGTGCTAAACGTTAACACTGCCTTAAATTTAACACACTGCACCAGCCTTAATAACTGTATGTTACTATATCCAGTTGAGTTACTATTAGTCATGGTGTCTGGCTGATGTTAGCAACTAAAATGACCATTCAGATTTACAAATAATTTTGTTAGCATGCTAAGTGCTACTACAGTGATTGCTACCATTGAGATGTGTTGTGTTATGAATATGAAGAAAGTCTGCACAAATATAAAAGACTGCACTTGAAGCTATATGACCACCAACAAACTCTTCTGCTGTCATTAATAGTTTATTAATTATTTATGTATAGTAACCTACAAAAGTACTATACCATGATATATACCGTATAACGCCAGTGGCTCAATTTATACCTGCATATACATTTTTGGCCGTACCACCCATTCCTACTTCCATTTCTTCACTTTTTGTAGCAGTGACTGAACATTCAGGTAAGCTTCTCACATTTTCCACTGGCGACAGTAACATGACCCAAACTGACTGATGAATTTCTATTGAAACATTCGTACTTAATGTGCCACTCGTGTTATTGTTTGATGCTTCATTTGTTGGATCTGTCACCTTTTTATTCCATCTGTTTGGTCATTTTGTTTATTTTTTGTTTCTGTTCTCTATCCCAATCCCTCATGGTCCCACTATGTGTCCATCAACATAGCACCCCAAGGTAAATATGGGTCAGTGAAGCGCGCTCAGCCCATGGCCAATTCTGTGTGTTCTAGTTGTGTTTGTCTTAGAGAAGAAACTCTTACTAAGCCTTTTTTCAGCTCATCAAAGCTTGCTGACTTTACAAAACACATTCAATAAATTAATTGAATGAATGCAGTAAATGGGCCAAAAGTAATTGTAAATCAGAGGGATTTTTTTGTTTGTTTTTTTATAGATTTTATCATAACATCTGTTTCATGATTACAGAACATTTCCATTACACTGTGTAATATTCTAATGTAGTTATTGGTTATATTTGGAATAAATGTGGGTCGTGTTGTGTATGCTTAGAAACCAAATAATCTGTGTATCATTCGTTCATCCGTTTTTCTGAATAGAACCAAAAATAAGACAAGAAAATAATGAGTGATTTCTTCATTATTTGTTTTCAAAACCAAAATGAAAAAACAGATAACGATGTGTTTTTTCAGGTTCTGTTTTTGTGTTTAAATGAATAACGAAAGAATAAACGGATAATGGCAGTTTTCCTTTTTATCCAATTTTGACCTGAAACAAGTTGAGTAAATGAGCGTGACCCGCAGTGACAAAGATGGACACTTGCGTCCTATTTGGGGAAACTAAGAGGGTCACCCCAAGACGAAGACGATATGACCATGGAGAAAATTGGTGTCATATCATACCATAACTAGTATTCAGAGATTGTCTAATCTCACCCCTATTTTGTGCCAATCTCAAGTTTCTATGACAACCTGTTCTTGAATTAGAGACAAAAATGTAATTTTGACCTTTGACCTTTCCTCAAATGGATCATTAAATCAGATGAGCATTACCTATATGTATGCGCACATGCCATTTTATGGTGATATCTCAAGTATTCATTTCATCAAACTCCACACAGAAAGGCCTGAACGGTCCGGGAATCGAACCCAGGTCTTCTTGCTGTGAAGTAAGAGTGCTAACCGCTCAGCTGCTGTGCCGTCGGCATCTGAGCGGGTTTAGTTTTATTTTGAAAAATGAATGACCGAATGATACACGGATTCTGAATGACTGATGGAATGAATGTTAACCAAAGCATTTCAGTATACCACTAGTGCATACTAAACTTCCATTTTAGCTCCTCATATGCCATAACCAACAACAGTTCTACATGCTAACACCATACAAATACAATAGACTGTCATCAGCATATATAAACCCCCTGTGCTTGGCCTGCACTTTGTTTCTGTTTTACATTTTAATTGTGTTGAGTTTGTTCTTGTCATTGTTTCACTCTGGGCACCTCTGCTGCAAATGCCAATGTATAAAGGGACATTGTGTGTTAAAACCAGAATGTTTGCAATGCCATGCGTCGTGTATGTGTCAGGTGTCTTGTCCTACTGTAGCAGAAACCATAACATTTTGGTTTCTGAACTGGACTGATACGAGGCTTGTGTTCAGAAGCTGTTTATTTAAACATAATCGTCCGTTTGACACTTTTTCTGTTGTGTTAAAAAAAAAAAAATTATAAAGATGTGTGACTACTTCTTTTCTAACTGATTTTGTTCTTTATTTAACAGCTATGCCAAAGGGGACCTGGATATTTCATACATCACCTCCAGAATAGCAGGTAAGAAAAGTTTGTCATTGATCTAAGCACAGGCTTCCATGGAGCCTTAATAAGTCTGAAAAGTCTTCAATTTGCAAATCTGTATTAAATACCTTTAAAAATACTATAAAATCTTGATATGGTTGGTTTTAACTTATGTTGACGTAAACTTTTTCGCTGTACTTTTCATTTGATTGGTAAAAGACGATAAAATGATCTGAATCTGTTGATGGGATCTGGTAGTTGTATTTTTTTTTCATTTTATTTATTTGGCTGAAAATGCAATATACATGAATAATCACCGTATTTAAAACCAGGATAACACAAAAAAAATGGATAAAGCACTTGTTTCCATTGTGGTCCCAAGATTGGGTCGACCAATTTACGAGATGGGACCACAATGGAAACGACAATCTACAACCAAGATTGGTTGTAGATTGTCGTGGCTGTTAATTTCAATCGATTAGATATAGTTTATTGATCCTTAAAGGGAAATTCACTCTCCAACCTGGACTGACATGCAGCCAGGTGTCCTTGTCATGTGATCGAACTTAATGCACATGTGGATAGATTTAAACATGTGAAGAAAAGGCTAAACCTATGTTGAAATGGTTAATAATCGCAGTTGTTGTGTGTTTGTTTTCGTGTCCAGTCATGTCTTTCCCAGCAGAAGGGGTGGAATCGGCGATAAAAAACAATATCGAAGATGTGCGCCTTTTCCTGGATTCACGTCACGCAGGACACTACGCTGTCTACAACCTGTCCAAACGATCATACAGGCCTTCACGATTCCATAATAGGGTACAATCTGTGTGTGTTTGTGTAACCCTAACCCTGCCAGTGCTACCTTTTCATTTGAACTTGTGTATAGTTTGATAATTAAATGTGTTGCGTATGCTGTATGTGTAGGTTTCAGAGTGTAACTGGCAGTTGCGTCGTGCTCCCAACCTCCGAAGTCTCTACAGTGTCTGTAAAAACATGCACCTGTGGCTCAAACAGGACCAAAGGAACATCTGTATAGTTCACTGTCTGGTAAGCACTTCAAAAAATCTGCCTGAATGAATATTGGTATATTGATTGCAAAATTGATCATTTCGTTACATGTACATATGCGTCAGTGTGTGTAATATGATAATATAAGTTATAGTGTAATATGTCTGTTAATTAGTTAATTTTGTGACATGTCAACTTTGACCCAGAGATCTCATAAACTACACCAATTGTAAGAATTGTACAAATCTTCATTCCGCATCGCTTGGTACCAATCTGAAAGTTCTCTTACCCTCCCTTCTTGAGTTATAACCAATATTGTGATTTTGACCTGTTAGTTAATTGTGACCTTGACCTTTGACCTTTACTCAAACGGATCATTGCACCTGATGCGCATTAGCTATATGTATTTGACCATGTAATTTCATGGTGATATCTCAAGTATTCATTGATTTCAAACATGGTATGTCTCTGTGGACACACACACACACACACACACACACACACACGGTGAGATTAATAATAGGATAAAAACATAAATAATGTGAACTTCAAAGTTTTCTCTGCTTTTGAACAAAAGTAGTAAAATTCCATCATGAAAATGTTTATATTTACGAACTGTACTTGAACATAACATGAACAACCTGAAAATGAATTGGTTTTGGTCCTTCCTGTCTCTGTAGGACGGTCGAGCAGCTTCGGCGGTGGCAGTTTGCTCCTTTCTGTGTTTTTGTCGCCTTTTCACCACAGCTGAGGCTGCTGTTTACATGTTCTCTATGAAACGATGCCCACCCGGCATTGCCCCCTCACACAAGAGGTAAACAAACAAACATTATGTGGTTCTTTTACATCATCCAAATGTACAGTCTGTGGTTTTTGATGCTTAATGTCTTTGTGGCTCATCAGATATATAGAGTATATGTGTGACATGATGGCAGAGGAGCCCATCATTCCCCACAGTAAGCCCATAATGATCCGCTCCATCGTCATGACGCCCGTGCCACTGTTCAACAAGCAGCGCAACGGGTGCAGGCCGTTCTGTGAGGTCTACATCGGGGACGAGAGAGTCCTTACCACGTCACAGGAGTACGATAAGATGAAGTAAGTCCATCAATTTAAGGGTTCAAATAGGGGCTGGAAATCCTTAAAATGTTTGAAATCCTTGAAAAATAATAAATTTCTGACCAAGTGTATTTTTCTCATTTCTAAGCAAAATATGTCATTATACTTAAAATAAGACAGAATCACTTAAAGAGGAACTTGTCAGTGAGATATAAGAACTTAGTTTGTGACGAGACCTGATTTCAAAGAAATCTGATAAAGATCATTTTCATTTGCCCAGTCAACTAGCCCACCTCTAGTGGCAAAAAACATTTTTGCCTGAATCGTTGGCCTAACGATGCTCCATAGAGCCTCAGCCAGGTAAAATTTTACCGGTCCAATGACAACGCTCCATTTGTGTAGCAAGATTGTAGGGCGGGGCTTAGCACACTGAAGACAGGGTTGAAGGAGTAGGAACTTACATACAGTCTATGATCAGACAAGCAGCACGTAAACAGAACCACTTGGATAGTTTTCCTCCACTGTTAGCGGTGTGTCAATGTTAATTAGCCTAGCCTATAGGATGTTAAAACAAGCAGATAGATGCTAGTTTAGACTTGTTTTTGTCACTCTGTATACATCACATGGTCCGTTGTTCTGATTGGTCACAGCACTGACCTGTTACGTGCAGAGCAGTTTGAAAGACAGCCGTTGATCCCACCCGTACACTTAAACTCACTCTATAGATCGTCTCCAGACTATGAATTCAGATCATAGTCAGGTGTGACAGGCTCGTTACTCCCATGATTGACCCAGAGGTACAATATTCTGAGTTTACCACTAGTTTAACCCTTGTGCGGTCCTTCGTAAAAGGCACACTGGCTGTGTCCTACAATCGGGTCTTAAAAACCCAGATTCCAAAGTTCAGTTCCATAGACTCATCACCCCACCCCCCAAGGATATATTACTGTTTTCAGTAGTAAGCAATGGCATCCTACAGTACATATAAAAAGGTACATTTGTGAGCCACCGGGTCTCTTTGACCCGAAGGACCGCACAAGGGTTAATGTATACATACAGATATAAACATGTCACTAACCACACGTTTACCGTGAGCACTACAATCTTATCAGTCATCAGACTGTAGATGCTAAACCTTGAACCTTCAGTAAAACTGTTCATATCTGAAAAAGTTTCCACTGTGTAGGAACTGATGCAGAAACCAGACACTGAACTAACTGTGTGGGGTCCAGGGGGGCGGCACCAGTGGGCACAGGTCCAGGGGGGCGGGGCCAGTGAATAGTTGGTATTATAGTCGGATCCTTCATGTCATCTTCTTTCTATATGAACATCTTACTTTCATCTGCATTATTCATTTTTTTATCTTAAATCTTGATTTATGCTGCTCTTTCCTGGACGTCGATCCTACACTGTTGCCCATAGCAACCGCAAGCATCTTTGCATGCCACAGATGTCACGTACTATGCTGTATTTCCTTATTTGTCATTACGTCGGAGCCTCTTGTGCATGCGGGGACACTTCAGGGACACTTTAGGGTCACTTCACAGTCACTTTAGGTCACTTCACAGTCACTTTAGGTCACTTCAGGGACACTTTAGGGTCACTTCAGAGTCACTTAAGGGATACTTTAGGGTCACTTCAGAGTCACTTTAGGTCACTTCAGGGACACTTTAGGGTCACTTCACAGTCATTTCAGGGGCACTGTAGGTCACTTCAGGGATACTTTAGGGTCACTTCAGAGTCACTTTAGGGTCACTTCAGAGACACATTCGTTGACACTCCACATTTAATGTGTGATATGAATGAGCACAAAAAAATCTGATTTCACCCCAAACTCTGAATTGTGCATTAAAAGCTGCTGTGTGAACGAAGTGTACGTTTTTTAAAAAAGTGCTTGAATTTGACCTTGAAAAATGTGAACGAACCCTCACCATGAGGACGTGAGTAGAAGTTTGCATCTTTGACGGGTTCTTATTCTTTGTGATCATCCAGAGATTTTAAAATGGAGGACGGAAGAGCAGAGATTCCTCTCAATGTGACTGTCCAGGGGGACGTGGTGGTGGTCATTTATCATGCCAGATCTACACTGGGAGGACGTCTTCAGGCCAAGGTCAGAGGTCACAAGATCAAGTGTAACTGATTACAGATGCACAATGTACTGTTTGAACATCACAGGTCCTGCAATTATTTTTTTAATTCTTCATATTTTGTTTATTTTTATTTTTTTTTTTTCATTTTTTTTTTATTCTTTATCTTTTATTTTATTATTTATTTGTCTTTATTTATTTATTTTTCCTTTCATTTATTTTGATTGTGTTTTTCTTTATTTCTCTTCATTTATTTTAGTATTTATTTGTCTTTTTTCTTTATTTTTTAATTTGTTTATTTATTTTATATTGATTTTGTCTTCATAACCTCCACCAAGGAGGTTATGTTTTTGCCTGTGTTTATTTGTCTGTCTTTGAATAACCCTAAAAGTTGTGGACGGATTTCCATGAAACTTTCAGGATAGCTTGGGAATTACATAAGGACCAAATTATTAGATTTTGGTGAAGACGCAGAAGAGATCCTGGATTCTGGATCACTTTGAAATTTATTCTCTGTTCACCGCAATGTAAAATTTCAAAATGATCCAGAATCTCTTTTTTTTTTTTTTTTTTTTTTTTTAATTTTTGTCTTTTTATGCATTTATTCATTCATTTTTTTCTATTTTCTATTTAATTATTTCAGCCACAGAAGGTTGACACTGAAACGTATGTTCGGTGTCGACCCCTAATCTCTGTGTCGACACCACACAGCTGTTATTTACTCCTGAGGACTTTTTCATCTCGCAATATACTATATCACAGGGTTAAAAAAATCTAATGTCAGTTTTTTTCTGATATATACCATCCATATTTACTCAGTCTGAAGAAAATGTACTTTATGATGTTGTTTTGTTTCAGATGGCATCCATGAAGATGTTTCAGATCCAGTTCCACACAGGTTTTGTCCCCAGAAACGCCACCACTGTCAAGTTTGCCAAGTTGGTATCCAGTTAGGAACAGGTTTTTTTTTTGTTTTTTTTTTAATGCGCACGGGTCCGATGGTGACACTTGTTCTTCTTTGCCTCCTCTGTTCCGTCCTCATGTTCTAACAGGTATGACCTGGATGCATGTGACATCCAGGAGAAGTACCCAGACTTGTTCCAGGTCAATCTGGACATCGAGGTGGAACCCAGGGACAGACCCAGCACCAAGATGCCTCCTTGGGACGGCTTCCAAACTAAGGGCCTCAACCCCAAAATCCTTTTCTCCTCTCGTGATGAACAACAGGAGATCCTCAGCAAATTTGGTAGGTGGATCTAAGCTACGTCCCATTATGACCATTTCACTCACTTGTACCCCTTACACTCACTTTTGTACGTTCATGTGAAAGTGTAGTGTGTCCTGTTACCCTCAAGTGCTAAAAATCACTTCAAACTTTCCCTTCATACTGAGTGCCGGTGGGACCCCCACTACGAATTAGGGCTTTGACTTTGAATTTTGACATTCAAATATGATTCAAATGTTCTCAAAAAAAAAAACGAATACTAGGCAGCTCTTAATTTTGGAACCTTTATATCAGGGGTGTCAAACATGCAGCCCGCGGGCCTAAAGCGGCCCACCAAAGGATCCATTCCGGCCCCTGACACTGAAAATATTAACAAAGATGTTTATTTCATTTTAAGTAAATTCCATCTAAAGTGGATCAGACGAGTAAAATATGAACATAATAATCTATAAATAATATAAAAAAAAGCAAAATTTTCTCTTTGTTTTAGTGTAAAAAAAAAAACATTTACGAGAAAAAAATGTTTTAAGAGAAATATGTGGAATTTTATCAATATTGTGCTTGTCATTTAATCCTTTAATGTGTGTATTTGTAGATCCACTGTGACCTGTAAGTTGTGTTGCACATGTATAAATGATAAAATAAGGTGTAATGTTGTTAAAGTCGCTCTAGTTTTTCTTAAGACTTTTCAGATTGTTCATATTTATTAATTTTATGTTGGAGTACAGTTCATAGATGAAAACATTTTCATTATGGAAGTTGATATTTTTTCTTCAAAAACAGAGAAAACTTTGGAGTTGACATCATTTATAAATTCTCATGCTATTATTTATATTATTTGACTGGGCCGGCCCACTTTAGATCATATTGGGCTGAATGTGGCCCCTGAACAAAAACGAGTTTGACACCCCTGCTTCATATGGTATCATTAGGACTATTTATTTTTTCCGAGCATCTGTAGACGTTAGTGTCCAGCTGGCATTTAACAAATGGCAGAGTGGTCACTGGTCAGTCCTGCGTATTCATGAACAGTAGCTGAGGTAGACGGCACGTCGGAGATTCACACTCCAGAAAATGTCTGTCATAAGTTAACAAAGTGAGCAGGTAAAACTCATCTGTGACCGTTTTACATACGGTGTTTTTAAACCTGCTCATTTTGTGAACGTTCCCTTTTGATTGACAATAAGGTTTAGAGGCTTTCATCAGTAACAGGTAACCAGGAAAACCAAGGAACAGGGTTTGATACGACAAGACAATGGACAAAAGATGATGTTTGTGGATTATGTAACATTAAAAGTGTCAGCTGATAATAATGTTCATTACTGCCACTGCATGTTTCATCAGTAATGGTTGTAAACACAGCAGAATATTTGACATATTTAACTGAATACTGCCCCCCGGTGGACTGAATGTAATATTGAATTGTGATGCTGAGATGTTTGTGTGGCATTTTCAAAGTAATTAAATTAAATATAATTAATTTGATATAAGTATTTGAATATTATTCAAATATCTACATTTATTTAATTTTCTACATTACATTTTTAATATGATTTTTGGTCAAAGGTCACAGCTCTACTACAAACAGAGTGGAAGATCATATTAGAATACTGTGCAAACTTGTCTGATTACATAGCATGTGTGTTTGGGGGTGGGGACCTGGAAACACTTTGGATTTTTGAATAATATTCAAATACTTTCTAGCAAATTTCGAACAGAATTTTGAAGCAAAAGTTACATCCTGAGTAAATATTGTGAATAAATGTTGTACAATAACACATAATGGATATAATTTCAAATTTTTGTCAACTTTTAGTTACTATTTATTTATTTTTACAAAAGCACGGTGGGCCACTGATGGGCTTCACTAACGGCTTTACCACCAAACTGAGCAAGATTTCTGTGGGGAAACCCTGTATGTATGTATCTGTGTATGTAGAGTGTAATAATGACAGTATAAAAGTTTGAATATATATATATATATATATATATATATATATATATATATATATATATATATATATCACAACAATAATGACTGTGTCCCATTTTTTTCCACTAAACTTCAACACGTGCATGTGACTTTTTTTTTTTCCCACTCCAGGTAAACCAGAACTTCCTCGACAGCCAGGCTCCTCTGCATTTTATGACTCCGAAACACCTCAACCAGCTCAAACTCCAGAAAGCTCCAATGTAGCAGAACCAGAATCTCCTGTGAGCACGGATACCAATGCAAATAACTTCTTCCAGACACTAGACTGGGAAGGTACGGTTTGTTTCCCATAATTTTCATCCATATCGGTAGACACTTTATTAAAAATGCTAATATTTTCTTGGCCAGTAGAGCCAAGAAAACATTGTGTGTGGGTGCGTGTGTGTGTGTGGGTAGGTGTGTTGATGTGTGTATGTGTGTTCTGTGAATATATGGAGGGAGGGATGGGTACTTGTTTTTAATGTTTTTAATGCTGTAAAGCACTTTGTGTTGCATTTTTTTGTATGAAAAGTGCTATATAAATAAAGTTTGAGTTTGAACCTAATGCCCTCGGTGTATTTCCAGACGTCAGCAGTCCACAGGATGCCACTGACAGTCAAGGAGGGGGGTCTCTGAACGAGGAGAACCTGAGTGACCAGTCAGAGGGAGAGTCGTACTCTTATTCTGCTACAAGTGGAGAGCAGCCGTCACTTGACAGAAATGAACCGCTGTTCGACGCCGATTTCCAGGTTTGTCAACTTTCAAATGAACACAATAAATGGAAAATTAAGCGTATTCACAGGAAACTCATCTGTGCATATTTGGGATATACATGAGTCTTTGATTGTAGGTGAACATAAAATAAGTCTGCGTCCCATTACGACCACTTCAAACACACAACACATTATAAGTACAAATGGACTCATTTTAGGGTTAGGGTTAAGTCGTGTTCTTCATTTTCCATATTCCGTCTGATTTGATCTCCAATGGGTCGGACCAGTCAAATAAAAACATAATAACCTATAAATAATGACTTGTCTTTGTTTTAGTGCAAAAACCCCTGTTAAATTATGAAAATATTATTATAAATCATAAAAAAAAGAAAGTTACATTTCAGAAGGAACATTTTAACAGGTCAATTTTAACAATATTCTGCTCCAGTTCATCATCAGTCTGTGTTTTATTATGGATCAGTTCTACAAAGAGTAACAGAAGTAGAACATGGTTCAAATTGTGTCTAATATTCTTTAGACATTTCATGGTTGTTGACATTTGTTCAGGTTGTTCACATTTTATTGTTACAGGATAGTTTGTACATGTCAACCTTTTCATCATTTAATATTATTTTTTGCAGTAAAACAATGACAAAATTTATAGGTAAAGAAAAAACTGAGAAGTAAATTTGGAGTCATTTAGTATCTTAACAGGTCTGTGTTTCCAACCTTTTTGAGCCACGGCACATATTTTACATTAGAAACATCACAAGGCACAGTACCAAAGAAAAATATCACAAAAACTACATTGAAATATAATGCAAATCTAGTCTAGATTTACTCACTTACTTACAAAACCTGAGCCCGTATAGTTAAACACAAAGCTGACACTCTTGCAGGAATTTAAGAAAGACAACAACAGCTCTGTGTGGGTCAGTGGTGTGTGCTCATGTATGTATCTATAAAAACGCTGCTCACTTACACCAGTAAGGTGAAATTAATTACGTCATTTTTCACGGCACACCTGATAATTTCTCATGGCACAGTGTTTGGGAAACACTGTAATAAGTTATTATGCTCTTCATCCCATGGACCGCATTGGAACTGTTGATGGGCCGCATTTGGCCCCCGGGCCGCATGTTTGAGACCCCTGTTCTAGAGTTTGCAAATATTTATTTCATGCTCAACTACAACCAAAGACACATGTGTGTATCCCAAATACGCATGTATTACTTTCCTGTGAATATGTTTAATTTAGTCCCAAAAATTGCTCCATACAAATCTATATGAAACTCCAGTATGAGTTGAGGACAGAAGACACAGTTGTCCATTCGTGTCTTCTTCAGACCTCCCCTCCCACCCCCCTGGAATCTCCTGCCACCGTTACCGCTGACCTCTTAGGACTGAACTCTGACTCCGAAGCTCCTCATCCTTCCACAGCCGCCGCCTCCGCTCCTCACGGAGGACTGAAAGCCTCGTCCAGCAACAGCGACCTCCTCAATGACCTCTTTGCTCCCCCTGTTGAAAAAACTGGGGGAACGCAAGAAGATCTGTTCTTTACCGGGATGACACCAGAATCTAAACGTAAGGAACTCTTTCCTGTCTGGCCCGTGTGCAATGAAGGAAGGAAAGAATTTATATTTTTACTTCCGCTAAGGAGGTTATGTTTTTGTCAGCATTAGTTGGTTTGTGTAGAACATAACTTAAAAACTTATGGGTGGGTTTTGATGACATTTTCGGGGTATAGTGGTAACTGGAAGATCGACAAATTATTATTGTAATCACTGTATGTGTCTGTCTGCAGAGACATATCATACTATAACTCATTGAATACTTGAGATATCACCATGAAATTACATGGTCATATACATATAGCTAATGTGCATCAGATGCAATGATCCCTTTGAGTAAAGGTCAAAGGTCAAGGTCACAATTAACTAAAAGGTCAAAATCACATTATCAGTAATAACTCAAGAACAGAGGGTCACAGAACTTTCAGATTGGTACCAACCAATGCAGAATGAAGATGTATACAATTCTCATAGTTGGCGTTATCACCTACGACCAATAGTTTTTTAGATCTCTGGAGGTCAAAGGTGACATGTGGCAAGATTAACTTGTGTAACACTGTTTGTGTCAAACATAGACATATCACACTGTAAATTAATACTGGATATATTATAATATTACACAGACTGACGCATATATAGATATAACAAAATTATCAATATTGCAAAAGGTCAAAGGTTGCATTTAGCAGAAAGGTCAAAATCACATTATTGGTTCTAATTCAAGAAAAGGTTGTCATAGAAACCTGAGATTGGCATAAAAATAGGGGCAAGATTAGACATTCTCTGAATACTAGTTTGTTTCTATTTCTCTACATTCTTGTCTCTCCTCCGCAGCCATGGGTGACCTGTTTGATCCATTCGGGATGGGTTCTGGCTCCGGCGTGGGCTCCAGTGTGGGTTCCTCTCGACAGGCTTCTGGTCCAGACCTGTTTGAAAACTTGATGGGTTCTGACAGTTCTGCCACAAGTGGGTTCAGTTCAGCCCACAGTAATCCTCCTCCTGCTTCCAACACCAGCCTCTTTAACCTCAGTAAGTAAAAAAGGGAAAAGAAGTGGTGACGCGCACAACAAACCCCGCCCCCCTTGCACACAGTTACACTAACACATTTTTGGTGACATTGACCTTTCACCTACATTCACCAAAATTTAATGGGCTCAATTCAGGACCACCTCAAACCTTTACTGAACATTTACTGGAAATTAGTCCAGTATTTTTTGCTCCCAAACAAACCAACTCAAATGTTATACCCAGGGTAAAAACATCCAGATCCAAACCTAAGGTCTGAGCTCAGAGTGAGTTCTAGTTCAATGTGTTTTTATTTTGTAACAGATAAACTGGTGAATGATGCCCCTAAAATGACCTCATCAGCCAGTCAACCGGACCTGCTGGGGGGGTGGGACAGCTGGGCGGCCAGTACCTCTGCTGGCATCAGCTCCTCTACCACTAAACCCAACTACACCAACACTGGTAGGCTCTGTCCACATGCTAGCTTTTTTATTGTTATTTTGTTTAATTAACAGTAAATAATGTCAGTTCTCACTGTTGCTTCACTTCGTGTGTGTGTCTGTGTGTGTGTGTGTGTGTGTGTGTGTGTGTGTGTGTCTCTACAGCCTCTGGTGTCTCATCGATGTCGAAGGCCAAATCTCAGACCTTTGATCCTTTCGCTGATCTGGGAAACCTGGGTTCCAATTTATCTGGTAAGATCCCTGGGCTAGGATTGTGACACAGCGACGGAACCAGACAACCTCACAAATGAAAGTGCTAGTGTTGCGCGGGCTACCCGCTGGCCAGTGGATATCCGAGCCACGTCTTGGGTTTGGGCGGGGCGGATTTCTGTAAAACCCCCTAACCGCGCATCACTAGAAAGTGGTTATTGATTGTTGATAGAAAGTACAGGAAACCTACAGGGTCATTGGTTCTATTTCTGCATTTGTAACAAAGTGGTGTAAACGTCCTTCCACTTCAAAGCTAATGCAGTGTGTGACTCGTCAGCGGTGAATCTGTCGACTTACAGACCGCTTTGCTCTTCACGTCCATGACAGGTTCATCTAGCAGTAATTTCTCTGGGCCTTCTTTCAATACAAAAGCCTCTTCGTCCTCCTCCTCTTCCTCATCTGCGAAAGCTCAAGGCCAGCCCTGGCATCCTGGAAGACCCACCTCAGCACAGAACAAGCCTTGGATCAAGCCCGGGTCTGGGTCTACATCCAAAACACAGTCAGCATCTCAGCCTGCAGCCATGCAGCCTTCTAAGCCCAACTACAACCTCAACTTCTCCAGTGTGATTGGAGGAAGAGAGGAGAGGGGAGTCCGCGGGCCTGGGTTTGGTAGGAGAACCTCAACACATGTTTAACATAAGCAGAAGTTTGTCTATTGCCACAGAACCCACCAAATGTTAGCATTTGTACGAGAGCCATTTGCAGACACTGTTCCATGAACTCATGAACCTTTGTTACAATTTAACTGATTAATTGTTATTAGTTCTAGTTTATTTTTTATATATATATATTATATATATATATATATATAAAGAAATGGAAGACAAAAAAGGAAAAAAAAGATTTTACTCAAAATTATTTATCTTAGTCGTTTTAAATGTCAATCATTTTATTTTACATTCTACCCCTTCATTAACTTTCCTTTCAACATTTCTTTGAAACTCTACTCGTTACTAAGCTGGAGTGTGGTTTTTGCCTGAAGAGTTTTAGATTAGATTTGACTCACCAGGTCATAACGTCATTACTTTGTGTCATGTTGTGACGTAGGCCCCAAACCGAAAGTAAAGGAGGATGATTTTGAGGACCTGCTCTCAACTCAGGGTTTTGCCTCAAAGCCTGATAAAAAGGGACCAAGGACCATCGCTGAAATGAGAAGAGAGGAGATTACAAAAGAAATGGATCCGCTCAAGTTACAGGTAACGCATCACCCACATTAACTCAGAAATCTAAAAGTCTGTGAAAGTGAGTAAAATAGATTCAGATTCAAGTGTCTTTATTTATCCCCTAGGGGTTATTCTGTTTGCAGACAATTAGTCCTGCTCCACAAAGAGTATAAATTGGTTGTGGGTACACACATGACCCCTGACCCCTGACCCTGGCACAAGTTCTTGTGATGCAGGACAAGCTGTTTTTATTTTTGACTGACAGCCCATAAAGGTTAAAAGACTCAATAAAAGAACCATAAGACACATAACATTGGTTTAGATTATGTTAAAAGGTCACTTTCTGCAGCAGGTAAATACGTTGTTGGCCTTTCTGTAAAATTCAATTCAATTTTATTTATAAAGCCCCCAAATAACAACAAAGTCGTCTCACAGGACTTTACAGAAACACAATCAACTACAGACTTAAGATCGCAGTCAAATATAGTTTGTTTTCTGTCTGTGTGCAGATCCTGGATTGGATTGAGGGGAAGGAGCGTAACATCCGAGCTCTGCTGTCCACTCTGCACACGGTGCTGTGGGAGGGGGAAACCCGCTGGAGGCCCGTGGCCATGGCTGACCTGGTGACCCCAGACCAGGTGAAGAAGTACTACAGGAAGGCGGTGCTGGTCGTCCATCCAGATAAGGTAGATAATCGCAACACTCATCTTTCTGTGCTAGTGATTGACCAATGTTCTTAGGTGTGAAGACGTAGGAACATAATATTATAGGATATTTTGTATAAGAAATGTTTTTGTATCATTTTGATAAACCAACTGGAATAGATTTATATGTATTTTTTGGCATTTATATTATTGTTTAGTACAATAGAGGTGGGAGATAATGAGTTTTTTTTTTTCTTTTTTTTTTTTTTTTTTACTTCTTCCCAGTGTCGTTAAGCATTGGTGTAGTGCAGGGGTGTCAAACATGCGGCCCAGGGGCCAAATCTGGCCCACCAAAGGGTCTGGTCTGGCCCTTTGGATGATTCAGTGAAGTGTAAAAATGATGATAATGTATAAATCATTTTAGTTGTGGTTCCACGTTCAGACCAATTCACTCTCATAAAATAACCTAGAAATACTCACAAATCAAACTTAGTCTCTTTGTAAATGATTTAATTTACTTACATGAAAAGAAAAATCTGTAGAACTAGAACAAATGTGAACAACCTGAAATGTCTTAAGAGAATTTACTTAAATTTTAATAATATTCCACCTATTACTAAAGGTTTTGTGTATGTATAAGCTATAATATGCACATGTAAATGACAAAACCTAATAATGTTTAAATTACACATTTAGTTCAGTTCGTTCATATTATTCACACTGTTTGAAAGGATGGTTTGTAGATGTAAACATTTTTTATGATGTAAATAGACTTTTTTTGCTCCTAAACATGGACAACAGTGTGAGGTTGATTATTATTGATATGTTTTTATGTTTTAATTTTACTGGTGCGGCCCAGTTCTGATCAAATTTAGCTGAATGTAGCTATTAAATGAACTAAAATGACTTTGACAGCCCTCATGACGGTTCACACCCTGAGCACAGCCTGTTCTCACTGCTGCCCTCAGGGAAGAGGTACAGGTCCATCAAGGCCCGCACTTCGAGATTCCTGAACACTTTTTATCTCAGTGCAATCAGGGTACTGAACACTAGCGGGACACAATAGCTACCTCAGCCATTGCCCACTATGCAATATATTTATATATATGTTTATATGTTTATATATTTATATATTTATTCATGCTACCATGTCTTCTAATGCACTTTTTACATTGCCTCCTGTAAATGTTTTTATACATCATACTTTTATTCTATTTTAATCTCCTTCTGTAATTTTATGCCACCAGAGTTGTCTTTTAAATTTCATTATGCATGTGTATGATGACAATAAAAGGATTCTATTCTATTCTATGTAGTGTGACGTAACAGCGTTTTATCTGGTCACATGTTCACATATTTACGTGTGTGTGTGTGTGTGTGTGTGTGTGTTTCTTCCTCCAGGCCACAGGGCAGCCTTACGAACAGTACGCCAAGATGATCTTCATGGAACTCAACGACGCCTGGTCAGAGTTTGAAAACCAGGGATCTAAAGCACTCTTCTAAAATAATCAAATAAAAAAGTCTGGATCTCAGCTGAACCAGAACAGACTGGACTGGATTTGGCCTAACCTAAATAAAAACCAGATAAAAAAAAAAGGTTAGACTGGGCCAGATTGGACAGGACTGAGCCCACATTGGGCCTTGGAGCCTCTGGGAGGTGTCCTCTCTACATTCCCTTCACTCCTTCACACTGTTCCTTCTCTGCTCTCTAACCCTTAACCCTTTCTACAGTCCATGGAAAACACTTTTTTTTTTTTTTTGTCTCGCGTGTGACTGCGGTGGAAGATTTCTTTTCTTTTTGGGGACCCATAAGCCTTGCAGTTGTGGTACTGTTACTGCCTACCATGAGGAGGAAGACCACAAAATGACAAGAATCTGAAAAGCTTTGGAGAAAAATTAAAAAAAAGTCCTGATTGAGTTGTGTTGACCTCCGTTTGCACACCCCAACCATCCGATTTTTAAATTCCAAGCACTTCCTGTCTGCTTGTCTAAATATTTTTATTTTTTTTTAAACAGCCTCCGAGTTGTGGATTTTCCAGCATGATTTCCAACGTGTGACTTCAGCAAACCTTTACGTGGAAGTAAAAATCTGAATTTGCCTCAAATCTTGGACTAAAAAGAAAAAAAAAGTCTCTGCCTCTATAAAGTTAGATTGTGTAGAACACACGACTGCAGTGTTCGTTGACCTCCTGCTCCTCTAGCGCCAGCATCCTGTGGGTTTTAAACACTTCCTTCTTCCATCACACCTGAGTCAACTGATGATCAGCTCATCATCCAGCTCTGCAGAACAAGAATGATTTAATCACAGGCGGTCAAAGTACTGCAGTAGAAGTACAGCTACTTTTGTGAAAAAATACTCTGGTAAAAGTAGAAGTACTGATTCAACTCCTTTACTGAAGTAGAAGTAAAAAAAAAAATACAACTTCTCAACTGTAATAAAGTAAAAAGTAAAACTGCATTTCTTCACCATGGAATGAAATAAATCTTATTTAACCAGGAAAGTTTCGAAAGTATCCAAAAAATTAAAGCCTTTAAAAGTGAGTTATTATGTGGACAATGTGTTTGATCAGGTGACAGTTACTCAGTTTTGTGGGTATGGACACGACATGTAGGAAACATGGAGGAAAGAAAGTCGTAATTTAAATGAAACGTCATCATTATGACGTAAAAACGGTCATATGTAAGATTTAAAAAAAATGCATAAATATGAGATAAAAAGTCCAAATTTTGACATACAGTGATACATATGAGATAAGAAATGCATAATTATGAGCTAAAATGTCATAATTATGAAAAAGAAAGTCACAATTTCTCTGCATTAACTTTCCCTCTGAAGCCACTTATTTTTCCACACTCTTTAGTTTGAAAAAGTAACAAGTCTGTTCTAATGTAAGGAGTATAAAGTACAGATATTTATGCAAAAATGTACAGAGTGAAAGTAAAAAAATTACCAGAAAAATAAATACTCATGTAAAGTACAGCTGCCTAAAAAGTCAACAGTAATGAAGTACTTTTACTGCATTACTTCCACTTCTGTATTTAATGTCTGTGATGGAAGAGGGAAACATGTCAAACCTGGAGGACACCGGCCCCCAAGGACCAGGATTCCTCACCCCTGGTTGACCTGCTGGACTAGTTTCACATACGTCCTGGAGCAGACATGTCCATGTCCATGTCCATGTCCAAACTATTCCACAAAGGGTTTTTGTTCCAACCAAGAGTTCACAGTTTGACCAAATCGACTCTGAAGACTGAGATCAGCTGATTAATATAATCACAATAACAAGCTTAAAAGTGCATCATGTGACACTTGTGATGAAGGATACAGGAAGTATGTGACACGAGTACTAGTACTAAACTAGTACTAAACTAGTACTAAAGTAGAAAACACTGCAGCTGTGAGTTAAAGGGACAGTTCAGTATTTTTCAGATGAATGCGTTTGTCATCAGTGTCACCCACACTGACTCCGCCCCTCTCTTCTGACTCCACCCCTTTACTCTGGTGCACCCACACTGACTAGTGTCCTCTGAGCCCAGTTCTGGTCCGGTTTTGGTTAAAGCCAAAGTAGTCCCGGCAGGTTTCCTGGGGTCAACAAAATAAAAGTGTTTCTTCTCAAAACAGTATGTGTTGGAATGAGTGATTTATTAAAATTACAAAACGGTCACAGAACAAAAACACACACCTTGTAAATGTTTGGAACTACTTTCTCTAAATAGCGATCATTGCTCTGGCACTGTCACAGCTAAAGGCCTCTGCATGCTGTCGCGGCAGAATGTCGCAGTTAACTTGTCGCAGATATTTGTAATTTATGCCAGTGTGGGAGGAGTACATGGTGTTTGCTACTCACCCCCACAGTGGAAAGGGCCACGCTAACGAACACACTTAGCATTTCCCACCTGGATCCCTGCTCCTTTTTGACATCAGAACAGATTCTTCCACTTCCTCTTGCATCATATTCTAAATCCATATTCACACCAGTCGTCTTCAACAATGACATTCGTGTTCACAAAACAACACGAAAAGTAGGGAAGCGGAAGTGCATGTAGTGCGGATGTAGAATGGACCAATCAGAGGCCTCTTTACTACCCTTCTCTGCGGTGGGTTACATTTTCTGGAAGGTGTGCACGACTCATACCTGCAACACATCACAGACGACTTGGCTTCGGAGAATAAATAGGCCTTAACAGATGTGCACTTATACGTAGCAACAGCAAACACTACCCAACAACTGGTGGAGGTAGTTCGTGCTAAGGCATTGAGAGAAAGTAGTTCCAAGCAATTATGAGGTGTGAGTTTTTGTTCCGTGACGGTTTTGTTAATTAAATAAATCACTCATTCTAACACATACTGTTTTGAGAAGAAACATGTTTTATTTTGTTGACCCCAGGAAACCTGCCGGAACTACTTTCGCTTTGACCAAAACCGGACCAGAACTGGGCTCACAGAACACTGTGGGGGGGTAAGTCAGTGTGGGTGCACCAGAGTAAAGACACTGATGACAAATACTGAACTGTCCCTTTAATCTAACATTAGTGTTGTGTTTGGAGGGAACGGCGTCATCAGCCAATACCATCGACCGCTTCACCTGAAACAGACGCTGCAGACGTTCAGTGTTTTGGAGGAAGACTCTCCCGTTCACACCTTCTTCTTCTTCTTCTTCTTCTACTCGCTGCTTCTATCAACATTGTGATACGAAACCCTTGGATTTCACTTCGCATCCTGGAAAAACTAAAAACTAAAAATCTAAAAACACCTCACCTCTAGTTAAAGGAGGAGCTGCACTTGTTTTTCCAAACACAGTATAAACTAGAACCCCAACAAGGGCACTGTTGTTGTTTTGAAGTGCTCTTTTGAACTCTATGTCGTGGAGTTTTAAGTGAATCGCATGCGTACACACACACACACACACACACACACACACACACACACTCACACTCACACGTACACACACACACACACACACACACACACACACACACTTCCACGTCTCATGAGGAACACGTTTGTGATCAAATGACCATTGGGTATTAAGTGTAAAAACATCTTTTTGGTTTATTTAATAACATAAAAAATAAGAATAAACATAATTTGAATGAATACAATTAATGAATAATTATTAAAAATGCACAGTAAATAACTTTTTTTTTTTAAGTAAACTCATTTTCAAACCCTTGAAAATACATATTTGTCTTTGCACCTTTTTTCCCTCATGCTTTATGGGGACTTCGGGGGGAAAAAAAACCAAATGTATGTTTTCGGCCACATCAGTTGTATTTTACTAGTGGGGAACTTTATTTATATTTACCCCTCATAGGGACTTTGGTCCCCGTAGTGACTGTGTAAACATATCAATGTCCTCACAGAGATGGGAAAACACACACACACACACACACACACACACACACACAGCAGGGTAAATCCCAAACTGATGGGGGATCTTTTTACATTGAAGTGCTCTTTTGTCGTAGCAGAAATGGAAGAATCTCGCAGCTCCATCTGACGTCAACACTGTCATTTTTACAATCATCATCATCTTCATCATCCTCATCCTCTCTCTTTTTGTTTCTTATCTGCCACCAGCGCCAGTTCTGTTTGATTTAATTTTATTTTTTTGTCTGAACATATAAACAGGGGCAAAAAAAGTGAAGGACAGAAAAGAGAATGGGTCAATTTAATGTTTGATATTGATATTGATTTGGGGGGGGGGGGCAATTTCTGGGACCAAATTAAGCATATTAACGGTAAAATATTTTTCCTGTGCATGCACCAGAGTAAAGACAGTGACGTCCACATTCATCTGAATAATATTGAACTGTGCCTTTAACTCGTCTATGGCAAAAAGTGGATGTGGATTAACTATAGGATTAAAATAATACAACAGGCTGCAGCAGCTGGTGACGTATTTTAGACACAATTCATATTCGCACTGAAGACGGTGTAACTTTTCATTTAATAAATATAATTTTGGATTCAAATTGTGACAGATATCAAACACACATCATCAGTACAAATGGACTCATTTAACACTTTATTTTATGTTCAACCACAGACACATGTACAGAATTACTTTACTGTCAATACACTTAACTTTGTCCCATAAATGTCTCCATGGGGGGGGGGGGGTGGTTTAGTCTGTGTTTTTTGTTACTTAAATCAAAACTTTAGTGTAAATATTAAAAAAAATGATCATGCATCAGGTGGCTTTGTTTAGATTACAAATGATTTGATACAGAATTCTATATGACTGAATGTGTCATACGTATGTTTTTTTTTTGGGGGGGGGGGGATAAAACTACTTTGTTTCAGCTTTTCTCCATTTAGTTTTTGTTTTGTTTTGTTTTGCTATTACAATCTTTTCTGTTTTTAATTTCATTATTTCCCAACTTCTTTTTTTCCTCTTTTGCAGAAATCTTTCTGACCTTTATTTTTTTTATTTGTTTCACATCATTTTTTACCTCATGGACCAATCGAATCACCTGTTTTTCTTATTTATTATTATTATTATTATTATTATTGGGTTTTTTTCAGGGGGAAGGTATAGAAGTATTCATATGTATTAATGGCACACGTTTAAATTTCAGATAATATATTAAGTGGAATGTGTTAAATGCAAGTGGGGAGGGTGAGGATTAGATTCACTTTGAGCCTCTTTGTTGCTGTTTTCATTCCAAAACATCAGTTATTGATAAAAATGTGCTTTTACAATTTATATATATATATATATATATATATATATATATATATATATCCCAGTTGCGATGGCAATTCAGTAGAATTCCTAATTCTTTTAGTAGAGTTGACAATTGCAGTCTCCCTGAGGAACATTGACAATTCTCTTCTGTTAAATAGTAATTGACATCTGTATAAAAGGGAACTCCTAAAAATATTAATAGTAACCCTAGTAACAATACTTGTATTTGACATTATATCACATTTATAGAGTTCAACAATAGTGGACAATATAAATGACCAAATATTGGTTTTATTTTCTTCCACACATCACACCAGAATTATCATCACATGATTTTTTATAATGTTCATATCATTCATATAACAACACAATATTAATTAAATATACACTTGAGGTTGTAATGAGTTTTCTAATTATATACCATCATGTTGTGATGTTCCACTTCATTTCATACAGTTTTATTTTCACCTTTTTGGAGTGTGAGCGTTTTCTTCTTTGACTATCTTTACTACCTTTGAATTATTAAACTTTGTCTTAGTGAATTAGAGATTGTCCTAGAGGAGATGACAATTACAATCACTACTAGTTTCTAGGTGAGATTAGAATTGGAATCTACTAGAAACATTAACAGCCTTACGAGGAGAATTGTCAATTGTACTGACTTGCCAACTCTGTGACTATATATATATATATATATATATATATATATATATATATATATATATATATATACATCCTCTCTGTTGGCAATGCGATATGTGTTTATCATTTATATGTTTAGTCTCTTTTTCTCCTGTTCTTTGCTGAGAACTTTATTTTGATTTTTACATTTTTGTTCATTATTCCAACACGAGGGGCCAGTAAAAAAAAAAAAAAAAAAAGGAAAGCAACAAATGGATGCTTGATATTCAGTTGAAAACTCATTCTGTCAGTATGATCATGGTTTAAAAGAGGAAGAATTTAAAAGAAAAAAACCACACAGGGGGCAGTGTTTACTGTACCAAATGACATTGTGCTAATATGAATGTAGGTTTCAATGCAACAAATGATTAAAAATCTTTTGATCTGAAACAAATGTATGTTTTTTCCATTATTTATGTCACCAACACTGGAGTTTTATGGAGATTGTGTTTGATCTGATCGCTCCTCCACTGTTTATCATTTAACTGGGGGGTGTCCAACACAGTTCAGGTCAGGGGTCATGAAGCTAAATTTGATCTACAGTGGAGTTGGACCAAAGAAAAAATAATATAATAAAAAATAATGTCAACTCCAAACTTTCCTCTGTGTTTTAGACAGAAAAAAGTAAAGTTATGTGATGAAAATGTTTACATCCTTTAAAGCTAGTGTTCATAGAATGTTTAATCTCGCCCCTATTTTGCATAAATCTCAAATTTCTCTGACAACCTGTTCTTGAATTAGAACCAATAATGTGATTTTGACTTTTCTGGTAAATGCGACATTGACCTTTGACCTTTTGCAATAGCTACTTTAGTTCAATAGCAATCAATGCGTTAGCGTTGTCATTGCTAACAGCTGTGCACTTTCATCAGTTGTTGGGCAGCGTTAGCGGCTGCTATGTGCAGGTGCACAGCTGTTAGCAGTGACAACACATATTGAGAGAAAGTAGCTCCAAGCAATTACGAGGTGTGAGTTTTTGTTCTGTGACGGTTTTGTTATGCAATATTCATTCGAACACATATTGATTTGAGAAGAAATGCGTTTTATTTTGTTGACCCCAGTAAACCTGCCGGGACTACTTTAGCTTTGACCAGAACTGGGCTCACAGGACACTGTGGGGGGTAAGTCAGTGTGGGTGCACCAGAGTAAAGGGGTGGAGTCAGAAGAGAGGGGCGGAGTCAGTGTGGGTGCACCAGAGTAAAGGGGTGGAGTCAGAAGAGAGGGGCGGAGTCAGTGTGGTAAAGACACTGATGACAAACACATTCATCTGAAAAATTCTGAACTGTCCCTTTAACGTTTGTCTCCAACTTTTTTTTCTTAAACAAATAGTTCCCCTGTGTGCATAAATGAACAGTTAAAGGACCCATCAGTTCATATGGTTTATATTATGGAGGACATGTTGTCATGTGTCTGTTCAGGATGACAGCTATGAAGTCTGTGTTTTTAATCTGTCTGCAATAACATGAGTAGAACAACTATCTAACATGGGTTTTGACTCCAGAGCATCTCAGCAACCACGAAATACCGTCCAACAGACCTGACAGGGATTCTGCGACTGCATCCTGGACCTGAAGGAAAGTTCACTTTTAGTTCCAACACACAAAAGGCATCAAGCAAAAATGGTCAAACATTTTTTTTGCATTCGAAAAGGAGTGGGAAGAAGTAAAACTTAAAAACTCCACCCCCTTTTTTTTGCTAACTGATAATCCAGTAGATTCTGCTTTAACACACTTTGTCCATTTACCATGAACACGAAGCAGCCATAACCATATAAGATAAGATAGAATGTGTCCTCTGCATTTAACCCATCCTTCTAAGGAGCAGTGGGCACCCATGGGTGGCGCCCCGGGGACCCATCTGCAGACGCCAGGCTCATGGTCAGTTACCTGCTGGAGGATTTTTACCCTAACAAACATGTTTTGGGGTAAACATGCATCCCATTTATATACACATTATTTTGTAAGTCACCTCACGCAATCTGATTTGTATAATCAACTATAAGTATATTTATATTCACTTTAAATTGACTACAAACACAATATTTAATAAATACTAGTTCAGAGGCTGTAGGCTGTGTTGTGGAAGTGGGTGAAATGAGTTCAAAGGAGCAGAAAGAAAAACTATAATCATTATTTGGGGCTGTTTTGTAAGTGTGTACTGTAATATGTGAGTATGCTAATGCTAATGCTAATGCTGTCACTTGTTACTGCATGTGGAATTAGTAAAACCCAGTTTCGGGTGGAGCAGACAGTCTACCACTGTAGTGGTTTGTGTCATGCTAACGCAGGACACACAGCTTTTCAGGAAAAATTGCAATGAAAGTTGTGTTGCTTTTTAGGCTTTTGTTGCAGGAGGAAGCGAAAGTTGTGATAAATAGTTGCGATTTTCCCTTTTTGTTATAAAAATTAAGCTCAAGACGTCACAAATGATTGGTCACATTTTGCAGGGAAAGTCGCAGTGATTGGTTAAAATTGTGCTGAATTCACAGGATTGACTGACTTTGAGTTGAAGTTGCAAATCACAACATCGTTAAATCCTGGAGGGTGTGATTTGGTGGAGGTGTGAGGGGGTTCAGCGCTCCACAAAACAAACAGGACCCACTACAGACACACACATTTGTTGAATTGTAGATATGAAACAGTTGTTACCATCCAGGGGTTGGTCAGCTGGGGAAGAGCCAGTGTGTTCGCCATGTGAACACAGGGAACTCTGTGTCTTCCAGCAGCAGCAGCAGAGTGCATGCTGGGAGTTGTGAGGACTTCCTCTTCTTCTCTGGAGACACATGAGAGCACCAGCAGAGGTCTGGATGCTGAGCCCCAGGTAGGGTTTAGAACAGCCTGGATCTGAGCAGCCTCACACCCACCCTCACCTGAAACACCCCCCCCTCCAAAAAAAACAAAAACAAATAAAGTCATGTTAGTTCAGGCGCCACATTCAGCCTAATATGGTATAAAATGGGCCACACCCGTAAAATAAGCGGGATAATGCATTGCCCATGTGTTACTATCAGAAAAATATTTCCCGACAGGGCCGAACAACACCCCAACACCGAAGGCGGAGGGGTGTTGTTCCGCCCGCTTATTCTACGGTTGTTACAGCGTATTACAGCTACTGCTCTAACAGACTGGATAAAATAACTGTTACAACGTAGCGAATATTTTCTTTCAAAGTGGCCGAACTACCTGCGGAGTGATATGGTACCGTGAATCTGAAGTGACAAAACTTGTTGCCATTGGTGGCGGGCGTTAACTGCGCAGCGGGCGTTAACGGCGCAGCGGGCGTTAACGGCGCAGCGGGCGTTAACGGCGCAGCGGGCGTTAACGGCGCAGCGGGCGTTAACGGCGCAGCGGGCAGTTATCGAAAAAAAATTCACCTGCAGAACACTGGGAACGTCCATTCAAAGTGAATGGGAGCTGTCGGAACATTCTAGAGGGACGTAGAATAATAGAAATAAATGCTCTTCTATAGTTGTTCCACCTTCATGGTTCAAAGCTCTTTATATTAGCCTCACATTCACCCATTCACACACACTCACTCAAGTTCTAAGGTTCTGTCAGTCCTACTGGGGACCTAAGGGTTCAGTGTCTTTGCCCAAGGACACTTGGACATGTGGACAGACAGAACCGGGATATGAACCGCCAACCTCTCGGTCATTAGGGCTGTGGCAAATGATGTTATTGATTATATAAATTGAAAAATAATAGGATAAGGGTCGTTTTAACCAATATTCTGCCTGTTAATAAATGTTTTGTTTGTTTATAATTGTTATCAGGAGGTTGAAACAGGCTGTTCTGGGTCCGGCTGTGCTGACGTCTTTGTACCGGTGTGAAGTGGAGAACGTCCTAACATGGTCTAGAACCGTCTGGTACGGCAACTGTTCTCAGGCCGATCAGAAGGCGCTGCAGAGTGGAGAAGTCTGCTCCGAAAATGAGCAGGAACCACCTCCCTTCTTTAGAGGACAGTTACATGTACAGGTGCAGGAGCAGGGCATCAAACATCATGATGGAGCCCACCCACCCAGCCCATCAACTGTTCACCCCCCTCCCCTCAGGCAGAAGGCTGTGTAGCCTCAGAGCCTGGACGACAAGGCTGAGGAGCAGCTTCTGTCCTGAGGCTGTGAGGCTTATGAACTGTCCTCTGTATTCTGTTCATCTGCTTTGATATACTATCTGTATTTGACACTAGCACTGTTAGCACTGCTAGCACTGTTAGCACTATGAACACTCTTACCACTTTTAGTATTGTTAGCACTGTTAGCACTGCTAGCAATGTTAGCACTATGAACACTCTTACCACTTTTAGTATTGTTAGCACTGTTAGCACTGCTCGCATTCTTAGCACTATGAACACTCTTACCACTTTTAGTATTGTTAGCACTGCTAGCATTGTTAGGACATTTAAAACTTTTAGCACTTTTAACTGTGACCTGAGGAACACATTTAGTCCTTCATGTTTGTTTTTAATATGTTGAATGACAATAAAGCTTCCTTGAACCTGCTGGTTATACTAGTAATACTGGTGATACTGGTGATACTGGTTGCACTTACAATACTGGTTTTACTGGGTTTTACTGGATATACTGGTAATACTTGTTATACTGGTAACATTGGTTATACTGGTTACAGTGGTCATACTGGTTATACTGGTCATCC
Source organism: Siphamia tubifer (assembly GCA_020466265.1). NCBI lineage: Eukaryota > Metazoa > Chordata > Actinopteri > Kurtiformes > Apogonidae > Siphamia > Siphamia tubifer. The sequence continues at coordinate 50,318,804 of CM035791.1, read as the reverse complement.
TAGTAATACTGGTAATGCTGGTGATACTGGTTATACTGGTCACACTGGTCATACTGGTTACACTGGTCATACTGGTCATACTGGTTACACTGGTCATACGGGTTATACTGGTAATACTGGTCATACTGGTTATACTGGTTACACTGGTCATACTGGTTACACTGGTCATACTGGTTATACTGGTAATACTGGTTATACTGGTAATACTGGTAATACTGGTTATACTTGTGATACTGGTTATACTGGTTATACTGGTTATACTGGTCAAAGTGGTTATACTGGTTATACTGGTAATACTGGTTTTATTGGTAATACTGGTTATACTGGTAATAGTGGTTATACTGGTAATACTGGTTATACTGGCTATACTGGTTATACTGGCTATACTGATAATCCTGGTAATACTAGTCCTACTGGACTTTCTGACAGGCAGGCCACAGTGGGTTCAGATCCATGGTGTGTCATCTTCCACTGTCATTCTTAACACCTGCTCTCCACAAGGGTGTGTACTGAGCCCCCTACTGTACACACTACTCACATATGACTGCTCGACAAAGCACCCGCGAAATCATATTGTGAAGTTTGCAGATGACACGGTTACTGTTGGTCTGATCTCCAACAATGACGAGTCCACGTACAGGAGGGAGGTTGAAGATCTGGTTGGTTGGTGCGACACTAACAATCTGGGCATCCACGTGGAGAAGACAAAAGAGATGGTGGTAGAGTTTAGGAGGAGAGCTCACATGCCCCACCCCCTCTTTATTAGAGAAGAAGCTGTGGAACAGGTAACCACAGTGAAATACCTGGGCCTGCACATGTCCAACTGCCTCACATGGGCCACAGGTACAGTCAGCATTGTCCAAAAAGACCAAAGACTGGATTTTATCAGGAGGTTGAAACAGGCTGTTCTGGGTCCGGCTGTGCTGACTTCTTTCTACCGGTGTGCAGTGGAGAACGTCCTAACATGGTCTAGAACCGTCTGGTACGGCAACTGTTCTCAGGCCGATCAGAAGGCGCTGCAGAGTGGAGAAGTCTGCTCCGAAAATGAGCAGGAACCACCTCCCTTCTTTAGAGGACAGTTACATGTACAGGTGCAGGAGCAGGGCATCAAACATCATGATGGAGCCCACCCACCCAGCCCATCAACTGTTCACCCCCCTCCCCTCAGGCAGAAGGCTGTGTAGCCTCAGAGCCTGGACGACAAGGCTGAGGAGCAGCTTCTGTCCTGAGGCTGTGAGGCTTATGAACTGTCCTCTGTATTCTGTTCATCTGCTTTGATATACTATCTGTATTTGACACTAGCACTGTTAGCACTGTTAGCACTGTTAGCACTGTTAGCACTGTTAGCATTGTTAGCACTATGAACACTCTTACCACTTTTAGTATTGTTACCACTGTTAGCACTGCTAGCATTGTTAGCACTATGAACACTCTTACCACTTTTAGTATTGTTAGCACTGCTAGCATTGTTAGGACATTTAAAACTTTTAGCACTTTTAACTGTGACCTGAGGAACACATTTAGTCCTTCATGTTTGTTTTTAATATGTTGAATGACAATAAAGCTTCCTTGAACCTGCTGGTTATACTAGTAATACTGGTGATACTGGTTGTACTTACAATACAGGTTTTACTGGGTTTTACTGGATATACTGGTAATACTTGTTATACTGGTAACATTGGTTATACTGGTTACAGTGGTCATACTGGCTATACTGGTTATACTGGTCATCCTAGTAATACTGGTAATGCTGGTGATACTGGTTATACTGGTCACACTGGTCATACTGGTTACACTGGTCATACTGGTTACACTGGTCATACTGGTTATACTGGTCATACTGGTTATACTGGTTACACTGGTCATACTGGTTATACTGGTAATGATGGTAATACTGGCTATACTGGTCATGCTGGTAATACTGGCTATACTGGTCACGCTGGTTAAACTGGTCATACTGGTCATACTGGTTACACTGGTCATACTGGTTATACTGGTAATACTGGTCATAGTGGTTATACCGGTCAAACTGGTAATACAAGTTATACTGGTTATACTGGTAGTGCTGGTTATACTGGTTATACTGGTTACACTGGTCATACTGGTTATACTGGTCAAAGTGGTTATACTGGTAATACTGATTATACTGGTTATACTGGTTATACTTGTGATACTGGTCATACTGGTTATACTGGTAATACTGGTTATAGTGGTTATACTGGTTATACTGGTTATACCGGCTATACTGGTCATACTGGTCATACTGGTAATGCTGGTTATACTGGCTATACTGGTTATACTGGTTATACTGGTCATACTGGTCATACTGGTAATGCTGGTTATACTGGTGATACTGGCTATACTAGTCATACTGGTCATACTGGTTATACTGGTCAAAGTGGTTATACTGGTTATACTGGTAATACTGGTTATACTGGTAGTACTGGTTATACTGGTAATACTGGTTTTACAGGTTATACTGGTTACACTGGTTAAACTGGTCATACTGGTCAAAGTGGTTATACTGGTTATACTGGTAATACTGGTTATACTGGTAATACTGGTTATACTTGTGATACTGGTTATACTGGTCAAAGTGGTTATACTGGTTATACTGGTAATACTGGTTTTATTGGTAATACTGGTTATACTGGTAATAGTGGTTATACTGGTAATACTGGTTATACTGGCTATACTGGTTATACTGGTTATACTGGTAACACTGGTTATACTGTCTATACTGATAATCCTGGTAATACTAGTCCTACTGGACTTTCTGACAGGCAGGCCACAGTGGGTTCAGATCCATGGTGTGTCATCTTCCACTGTCATTCTTAACACCTGCTCTCCACAAGGGTGTGTACTGAGCCCCCTACTGTACACACTACTCACATATGACTGCTCGGCAAAGCACCCGCGAAATCATATTGTGAAGTTTGCAGATGACACGGTTACTGTTGGTCTGATCTCCAACAATGATGAGTCCACGTACAGGAGGGAGGTTGAAGATCTGGTTGGTTGGTGCGACACTAACAATCTGTGCATCCACGTGGAGAAGACAAAAGAGATGGTGGTAGAGTTTAGGAGGAGAGCTCACATGCCCCACCCCCTCTTTATTAGAGAAGAAGCTGTGGAACAGGTAACCACAGTGAAATACCTGGGCCTGCACATGTCCAACTGCCTCACATGGGCCACAGGTACAGTCAGCATTGTCCAAAAAGACCAAAGACTGGATTTTATCAGGAGGTTGAAACAGGCTGTTCTGGGTCCGGCTGTGCTGACCTCTTTCTACCGGTGTGCAGTGGAGAACGTCCTAACATGGTCTAGAACCGTCTGGTACGGCAACTGTTCTCAGGCCGATCAGAAGGCGCTGCAGAGTGGAGAAGTCTGCTCCGAAAATGAGCAGGAACCACCTCCCTTCTTTAGAGGACAGTTACATGTACAGGTGCAGGAGCAGGGCATCAAACATCATGATGGAGCCCACCCACCCAGTTCACCCCCCTCCCCCCAGGCAGAAGGCTGTGTAGCCTCAGAGCCTGGACGACAAGGCTGAGGAGCAGCTTCTGTCCTGAGGCTGTGAGGCTTATGAACTGTCCTCTGTATTCTGTTCATCTGCTTTGATATACTATCTGTATTTGAAACTAGCACTGTTAGCACTGTTAGCACTGCTAGCACTGCTAGCACTGTTAGCACTATGAACACTCTTACCACTTTTAGTATTGTTAGCACTGTTTGCACTGCTAGCATTGTTAGCACTATGAACACTCTTACCACTTTTAGTATTGTTAGCACTGTTAGCACTGCTAGCATTGTTAGCACTATGAACACTCTTACCACTTTTAGTATTGTTAGCACTGCTAGCATTGTTAGGACATTTAAAACTTTTAGCACTTTTAACTGTGACCTGAGGAACACATTTAGTCCTTCATGTTTGTTTTTAATATGTTGAATGACAATAAAGCTTCCTTGAACCTGCTGGTTATACTAGTAATACTGGTGATACTGGTGATACTGGTTGTACTTACAATACTGGTTTTACTGGGTTTTACTGGATATACTGGTAATACTTGTTATACTGGTAACATTGGTTATACTGGTTACAGTGGTCATACTGGTTATACTGGTCATCCTAGTAATACTGGTAATGCTGGTGATACTGGTTATACTGGTCACACTGGTCATACTGGTTATACTGGTTACACTGGTCATACTGGTTACACTGGTCATACTGGTTATACTGGTAATACTGGTCATACTGGTTATACTGGTTACACTGGTCATACTGGTTATACTGGTAATGATGGTAATACTGGCTATACTGGTCATGCTGGTTATACTGGTCATACTGGTTACACTGGTCATACTGGTTATACTGGTAATACTGGTCATAGTGGTTATACCGGTCAAACTGGTAATACAAGTTATACTGGTTATACTGGTAGTGCTGGTTATACTGGTTATACTGGTTATACTGGTTACACTGGTCATACTGGTTATACTGGTCAAAGTGGTTATACTGGTTATACTGGTAATACTGGTTATACTGGTGATACTGGTAATACTGGTAATACTGGTTATACTTGTGATACTGGTCATACTGGTTATAGTGGTTATAGTGGTTATACTGGTCATACTGGTTATACTGGTTATACTGGCTATACTGGTAATACTGGTCATACTGGTAATGCTGGTTATACTGGTGATACTGGCTATACTATTATACTGGTGATACTGGTTATACTGGTTATACTGGTCATACTGGTAATGCTGGTTATACTGGTGATACTGGCTATACTAGTCATACTGGTCATACTGGTTATACTGGTAGTACTGGTTATACTGGTAATACTGGTTTTACTGGTGATACTGGTCATACTGGTTACACTGGTTATACTGGTCATACTGGTCAAAGTGGTTATACTGGTTATACTGGTAATACTGGTTATACTGGTTATACTGGTAATACTGGTAATACTGGTTATACTTGTGATACTGGTTATACTGGTCATACTGGTTATACTGGTCAAAGTGGTTATACTGGTTATACTGGTAATGCTGGTTTAATTGGTAATACTGGTTATACTGGTAATAGTGGTTATACTGGTAATACTGGTTATACTGGTAATACTGGTTATACTGGCTATACTGGTTATACTGGTAACACTGGTTATACTGGTTATACTGGTTATACTGGTGATACTGGTTATACTGGTCATACTGGTTATACTGGTAATGCTGGTTTTATTGGTAATACTGGTTATACTGGTTATACTGGTAATAGTGGTTATACTGGTCAAAGTGGTTATACTGGTTATACTGGTAATGCTGGTTTTATTGGTAATACTGGTTATACTGGTTATACTGGTAATAGTGGTTATACTGGTAATACTGGTTATACTGGTAATACTGGTTATACTGGCTATACTGGTTATACTGGTAAAACTGGTTATACTGGTTATACTGGTGATACTGGTTATACTGGTTATACTGGTCATACTGGTTATACTGGTAATGCTGGTTTTATTGGTAATACTGGTTATACTGGTTATACTGGTAATAGTGGTTATACTGGTAATACTGGTTATACTGGCTATACTGGTTATAATGGTAACACTGGTTATACTGGCTATACTGGTCATACTGGTAATGCTGGTTATACTGGTGATACTGGCTATACTGGTTATACTGGTGATACTGGTTATACTGGTTATACTGGTCATACTGGTAATGCTGGTTATACTGGTGATACTGGCTATACTAGTTATACTGGTCATACTGGTTATACTGGTCAAAGTGGTTATACTGGTTATACTGGTAATACTGGTTATACTGGTCATACTGGTCATACTGGTCAAAGTGGTTATACTGGTTATACTGGTAATACTGGTTAGACTGGTTATACTGGTAATACTGGTTTTATTGGTAATACTGGTTATACTCGTTATACTAGTAATAGTGGTTATACTGGTAATACTGGTTATACTGGTAACACTGGTTATACTGGCTATACTGGTAATACTAGTCCTACTGGACTTTCTGACAGGCAGGCCACAGTGTGTTCAGATCCATGGTGTGTCATCTTCCACTGTCGTTCTTAACACCTGCTCTCCACAAGGGTGTGTACTGAGCCCCCTACTGGACACACTACTCACATATGACTGCTCGACAAAGCACCCGCGAAATCATATTGTGAAGTTTGCAGATGACACGGTTACTGTTGGTCTGATCTCCAACAATGACGAGTCCACGTACAGGAGGGAGGTTGAAGATCTGGTTGGTTGGTGCGACACTAACAATCTGTGCATCCACGTGGAGAAGACAAAAGAGATGGTGGTAGAGTTTAGGAGGAGAGCTCACATGCCCCACCCCCTCTTTATTAGAGAAGAAGCTGTGGAACAGGTAACCACAGTGAAATACCTGGGCCTGCACATGTCCAACTGCCTCACATGGGCCACAGGTACAGTCAGCATTGTCCAAAAAGACCAAAGACTGGATTTTATCAGGAGGTTGAAACAGGCTGTTCTGGGTCCGGCTGTGCTGACCTCTTTGTACCGGTGTGCAGTGGAGAACGTCCTAACATGGTCTAGAACCGTCTGGTACGGCAACTGTTCTCAGGCCGATCAGAAGGCGCTGCAGAGTGGAGAAGTCTGCTCCGAAAATGAGCAGGAACCACCTCCCTTCTTTAGAGGACAGTTACATGTACAGGTGCAGGAGCAGGGCATCAAGCATCATGATGGAGCCCACCCACCCAGCCCATCAACTGTTCAACCCCCTCCCCTCAGGCAGAAGGCTGTGCAGCCTCAGAGCCTGGACGACAAGGCTGAGGAGCAGCTTCTGTCCTGAGGCTGTGAGGCTTATGAACTGTCCTCTGTATTCTGTTCATCTGCTTTGATATACTATCTGTATTTGACACTAGCACTGTTAGCACTGTTAGCACTGTTAGCATTGTTAGCACTGTTAGCACTATGAACACTCTTACCACTTTTAGTATTGTTAGCACTGTTAGCACTGTTAGCATTGTTAGCACTATGAACACTCTTACCACTTTTAGTATTGTTAGCACTGTTAGCACTGCTAGCATTGTTAGCACTATGAACACTCTTACCACTTTTAGTATTGTTAGCACTGCTAGCATTGTTAGGACATTTAAAACTTTTAGCACTTTTAACTGTGACCTGAGGAACACATTTAGTCCTTCATGTTTGTTTTTAATATGTTGAATGACAATAAAGCTTCCTTGAACCTGCTGGTTATACTAGTAATACTGGTGATACTGGTTGTACTTACAATATAGGTTTTACTGGGTTTTACTGGATATACTGGTAATACTTGTTATACTGGTAACATTGGTTATACTGGTTACAGTGGTCATACTGGCTATACTGGTTATACTGGTCATCCTAGTAATACTGGTAATGCTGGTGATACTGGTTATACTGGTCACACTGGTCATACTGGTTACACTGGTCATACTGGTTACACTGGTCATACTGGTTATACTGGTTATACTGGTTACACTGGTCATACTGGTTATACTGGTAATGATGGTAATACTGGCTATACTGGTCATGCTGGTTAAACTGGTCATACTAGTCATACTGGTTACACTGGTTACACTGGTTATACTGGTAATACTGGTCATAGTGGTTATACCGGTCAAACTGGTAATACAAGTTATACTGGTTATACTGGTTATACTGGTTACACTGGTCATACTGGTTATACTGGTCAAAGTGGTTATACTGGTAATACTGATTATACTGGTTATACTGGTAATACTGGTTATACTTGTGATACTGGTCATACTGGTTATACTGGTTATAGTGGTTATACTGGTTATACTGGCTATACTGGTTATACTGGTTATACTGGTTATACTGGTCATACTGGTCATACTGGTAATGCTGGTTATACTGGTGATACTGGCTATACTAGTCATACTGGTCATACTGGTTATACTGGTTATACTGGTAACACTGGTTATACTGTCTATACTGATAATCCTGGTAATACTAGTCCTACTGGACTTTCTGACAGGCAGGCCACAGTGGGTTCAGATCCATGGTGTGTCATCTTCCACTGTCGTTCTTAACACCTGCTCTCCACAAGGGTGTGTACTGAGCCCCCTACTGGACACACTACTCACATATGACTGCTCGACAAAGCACCCGCGAAATCATATTGTGAAGTTTGCAGATGACACGGTTACTGTTGGTCTGATCTCCAACAATGACGAGTCCACGTACAGGAGGGAGGTTGAAGATCTGGTTGGTTGGTGCGACACTAACAATCTGTGCATCCACGTGGAGAAGACAAAAGAGATGGTGGTAGAGTTTAGGAGGAGAGCTCACATGCCCCACCCCCTCTTTATTAGAGAAGAAGCTGTGGAACAGGTAACCACAGTGAAATACCTGGGCCTGCACATGTCCAACTGCCTCACATGGGCCACAGGTACAGTCAGCATTGTCCAAAAAGACCAAAGACTGGATTTTATCAGGAGGTTGAAACAGGCTGTTCTGGGTCCGGCTGTGCTGACCTCTTTGTACCGGTGTGAAGTGGAGAACGTCCTAACATGGTCTAGAACCGTCTGGTACGGCAACTGTTCTCAGGCCGATCAGAAGGCGCTGCAGAGTGGAGAAGTCTGCTCCAAAAATGAGCAGGAACCACCTCCCTTCTTTAGAGGACAGTTACATGTACAGGTGCAGGAGCAGGGCATCAAACATCATGATGGAGCCCACCCACCCAGTTCACCCCCCTCCCCTCAGGCAGAAGGCTGTGTAGCCTCAGAGCCTGGACGACAAGGCTGAGGAGCAGCTTCTGTCCTGAGGCTGTGAGGCTTATGAACTGTCCTCTGTATTCTGTTCATCTGCTTTGATATACTATCTGTATTTGAAACTAGCACTGTTAGCACTGTTAGCACTGCTAGCACTGCTAGCACTGTTAGCACTGTTAGCACAGTTAGCACTGTTAGCACTGTTAGCACTATGAACACTCTTACCACTTTTAGTATTGTTAGCACTGCTAGCATTGTTAGGACATTTAAAACTTTTAGCACTTTTAACTGTGACCTGAGGAACACATTTAGTCCTTCATGTTTGTTTTTAATATGTTGAATGACAATAAAGCTTCCTTGAACCTGCTGGTTATACTAGTAATACTGGTGATACTGGTGATACTGGTTATACTTGTGATACTGGTTATACTGGTCATACTGGTTACACTGGTCATACTGGTTATACTGGTTATACTGGTCATACTGGTTACACTGGTCATACTGGTTATACTGGTCATACTGGTTACACTGGTCATACTGGTTATACTGGTTATACTGGCCATACTGGTTACACTGGTCATACTGGTTACACTGGTCATACTGGTCATACTGGTAATGCTGGTGTATTTGTATTTGTGAATATAAATATGTTTAACATTTCTTAAGATAATACAAGTTGTGCATGTTATTTGGATTTTCAAGGAAAACGTTGTAGAGATAAAGACTATCATAATATAATTGTACTTTTTTTTTCACTATTATTATATAACTGAGGATCATATTTGGCTGAATGTGCCCCTGAACTACAGTGAGTTTGACCCCCCCTGGTTGAGGGAGTGCATGCTGGTAGTTGTGAGGTCTTTCCCTTTCTTCTCTTCGGACACATAATAACAATAATACCGAGAAAAGCACTCTGAGAGCACAAACCTCCGCCAAGCCCCCCCCCATCGAATGAAGAGACGTCCACCAAGGACGGATTAAATTTCAGTCTGTCTGTCTGTCAGCAGGATTACGCAAAAACATCTGATCAGATTTTGATGACATTTCCAGGATGTGTTGTTAGCGTCACAAGGAACAAATGATTGCATTTTGGTGGTGATCCGGAAGAGATCCTGGATTCTGGATCACTTTGAAATTTTACATTGTGGTAAATGGAGAATGCATTTCAAAGTGATCCAGGATCCAGGATCTCTTCCAACAGACAGACAAACGGACTTAAATGTAATAACAATGGACTGGGTTTTTATGAAATTGTTTTGGCCAATCATTATTCAGTCACTCTCACATGCTCCCTCTGATGGTGGTGCATCAGTCAGTCACTCTCACATGCTCCCTCTGGTGGTGGTGCATCAGTCAGTCACTCTCACATGCTCCCTCTGGTGGTGGTGCATCAGTCAGTCACTCTCACATGCTCCCTCTGGTGGTGGTGCATCAGTCAGTCACTCTCACATGCTCCCTCTGGTGGTGGTGCATCAGTCAGTCACTCTCACATGCTCCCTCTGATGGTGGTGCATCAGTCAGTCACTCTCATCTCACCTGTGTCATGCTCTGCATTTGCGACGTAGATGAACCCGTCCACCAGCTGACAGACCTGCTGGACATGAGGAGCAGGTCTGTAGACTGGAAACCCACCGTCATCTGTTCCTTCAACATCAAACAGTTTGTTACTGACGTTCAGTTTCTGCACCCTGGCTCGTTCTCTTTCAGCTCTACGGACACAACACAAGGAAGAAGAAAAGTCAAAAATAATTAAACATTTACTGAACTCAACCCTTTAACCTGTCGCCCTCTGGAAGGTGCAGCTTCTTCCCCAGAGCCTTCCCCAGAGCCTTCCCCAGAGCCTTCCCCAGAGCCTTCCCCAGAGCCTTCCCCAGAGCCTTCCCCAGAGCCTTCCCCAGAGCCTTCCCCAGAGCCTTCCCCCAGAGCCTTCCCCAGAGCCTTCCCCAGAGCCTTCCCCACACTGAACTAAAACACTTTAAACACACATATTCCAGGATAATCCACGTATCATTCGTTCATTCAGGGTTTTTTTTTGTTCTTTTGTTTCTTTATTAAAACAAAAAATGAGAAAATGAAAAAAAACAACTAGTTTCTTCATTATTTGTTTCCAAAACAAAAGTTTTCCTTTTTGTTTTTAAATGAATAGTAGAAAAAAATGGTTAACATTTCCCATTGTATCCAGTTTTGACATCAGTATCATCCTTCTTGTAGCTGAAATAATTAAATAAAATTAATAATAAATTAAAAAAAAATTAATTACAAAAAAAATCATAATAAATGAATACAAATATATAAAAATAAATTAAATTAAGTAATAATTAAATAAACGTAAAAATACATTTAAAAAATATATACAAATGAAAAATAATAAATAATAAAATTTAAATAATTGGACCTGCCATGTGACTATTACACACACGTACATGCAGCTGTAACACTTAATTTCCAGGCCAAAGGTGTGTGTGTATGTATATATATATATATATATATATATATATATATATATATATATATATATGAAGTACTTTATTGGTAAATGTAGTTGTTGCATCAGCATCAGAACAAAGAACATTATAAAATGTTACAAATATCTACAAGAATTAAATAGAAAGGTATTTGGCTGTATATAATATAAAGTGTGAATAATAATAAAAATAAGGAAGTACAATAATCATTAGTGTACTAATGTACTAATACTCGGTGCAAAATGAACCAGTGTAAAAATTATCTGTGCAACTTAAACAGTTCTATACAAGTTCAACAGTTAATGTTATCAATGAGACAATATGAAGAGTTCTACTGAACAGATTGAAGTAATTAACTACCACTTACTACAGTCATATTATTATTATTATCTCAGATGAATTAAACAGTTTAATAGTGTGTGGCAGGAAACACTTCTTGTAAAAACGGTCCTTGAGACAGTGAAGCCATAACCTGTGTACACTATAGATATATGTATATAGTCTTTTTCCTCAACATAAGTACATTTGTACTTATTGATGTGTCTAATTATGTGTTTTGTAATTAAGAAAAGAAAAGAAAAACATGTGAAAAAAAACTATGAAATGTAAATAATCCTTGTTTGTTCCACCTCATAACTTGAACAGACTTACCTATTTGTAGAGTATAAGGTCAGGATGTTGAATGTGTGCTGACTGTTCAACATGTAACTGATCCCTGAGCCGATTCCTACATTTTAGAAAAAGCAGATTTAGGTTTTTGAACACTTGACAATTTTAAGGTGGATTCGCCCTCTAGTGGTGGGACGACACACTTGCAGAGACCTCACCATTGATCTGTCTCTGTGGAGTCCCTGACACTGGAAGGACATCTGGAGAGTGCATCAGCCTGGTGACTAAAGACACCTCCAGCTGCTCCATACCAGGTCCAAACATGGCATAACGAGGTTCAGATGAAGGCACCAGAGACTGAAAGAAGGAAGTCACCACTTCATACGGTGCTTTTGAGGGAAGGTATTGTTGTCTGCAGGACGGACAGGCTTTCAGGTATCTGGAGAAACAAAAGACAATCGGTAGGTCTGGAAGAAAAACATTTGAAATGCTATTTTTCTGGCAGATATTGTGATATCAATTTAAGTCACGATTTTCCTTACGTTTCAGTGTTTCAGCAGCATTTAAAAACATCACAGAAACTACAGCATTCAAAGAATAAATGCCATGATTTACTGACAGATGGAAGAAAGAAGAGGAAAAAAAGAAGGAAAATAGGGGAAAAAATGAAGGTGGAAAAATAAAAATGAAAAAATGAATGAATGGAAAAAAAGAAGGAAAATGGAAGAAAAAAAAGGAATGTACCTCTGTTTTCATAAGACGTCTGAGGAGGAAGACCCAGAGTTAGACACTCTGGAAATTCACAATTTTGTTGGATTCTTTTTTGAAAACCACATAAAGCTTCATTTACATTTCTAATGAAATACTGGACTATGTTTGGAAAAAAAGAATGCAATGAAATCATGAATTTCCAGAGCGTCGAACTCTATACTGAGCAATAAACTATTTCAGTCTTCCTCCTCAGACGTCTTCTGAATCCAGTGGACACACTATCTGAGGACATGAAGACCTAAGGACACTTGGGTTTGTCTTTAGGGACCCTCTACTTACTACCACTGAAGTGTGATGTTGTTTAAAACTTTAGAAGAGTTAGTGATAAACATAAGATTTCTCTAATTCATTCACTTTAATTAACATCTATGGTTTTATTAAGACATTATGGTGTTAAAGTAGCGGTACATAATCAAAGCAGAACATAAACCACAGATACATCAAGGCAAATACCTTTATTATATTAACTGTTAAGATTCAAAATAGCAAAATAAAAAATGCCACTTTAGTGCCTTGCTCAAGAGCACATCAGCAGAGCTTTGCTGATGAGCTGATCATTTGAATCAGGTGTATTGGAGCAGGGTAACATCTAAAACATGCAGGACAGTGGACCCTAAGGACCAGGTCTGAAGACCACTGACCGAATGAACGTACATGTAAAAATACTCATAATGAAGTGAAGCTAAACTGTGTCAGGATTCTGACCATAAACAATCGTCCAGTGTCAAGTTTGTCAGAAAATTTTAATGTAGTTTTTGTCTCAATGTAATTTTAGTTTTAGTCACAATTTAGTCATCTAAATCATTTTAGTGTTAGTGTAGTTTCAGTTGACCAAAATTCAAAAATTTTAGTTGACGAAATCTAAAATAATTTTAGTCGACTAACATTATTTTAGTCGACTAAAATGTGACAACCATTTTTTTCGTTTTCTTAAATATTACGTATAACTCAATGTGTTTATTGTAATGTTTTAATGCGTAATAAACATAAGATTTCACCAATTTATTCCATATAATGAAGTGAAGCTAAACTGCATCAGGATTCTGCCCATAAAGAATCGTCCAGTGTTAATTTTGTCCGAAAATGTTAATTTAGTTTTAGTCTCATGACGAAAATTTATTTTTAGTCACAATTTAGTCATCTAAATCATTTTAGTTTTAGTGTAGTTTCAGTCTACTAAAAGTCATAACATTTTAGTCAACGAAATCTAAAGTAATTTAATTCGATTAAAATATGACAACCAGTGTTTTTGTTTTGTTAAAAATTATATAAAACTCAAAGTGATTATTGTAATGTTTTAATCCTGGGGCAGACCAGGCAGGCCCGGTCGTCCCGTGTGCCAGTCCAGGCCTGAGTTAGTTTAAAAATAGACTTTCGTGTTGGTGAAAAAGACATGTCCTAATCACTTCCATGTTAACACAGTTTGGCTCAAAACGGCAAAATCTACATTTCTCAACGTACATCCAAATGGTGTGATTTTAATGTAAACTGCATGTATGTACTAACAATCATCTAAAAAATGAGCTAAACTTATTTTTTCTCCAGATAATCCCTTTAAGTATATTATGAGTCCAGTCTGGTTCTGTACGTTCTTCTTAAATTCAATAAAAAATGAGTAAAATAAAGAAACACTATTTTTCTCACTTCAACACAACAAATCACTGAAATAACATATGGTTTAGGTAAGGTAGGGGGTTGGGTTTAGGAGCATCTAGGCTTTGGTTCTATTTTTTATTTTCTATATATTATATGTCAGTTATTCACTGTTTGTGTTTTTTATCCTTAGTTTAGAAACAAAAGAAAAGTCTGAAGACACTGTATTTCTGTCATCCTGTGTGGACATATATAACCATGTGGATCTCTGATAGGATTTTACAATAATTCTGTAACAATTCCATACCGTGGCTCAGTAAAAACATTTAAAACAAACAAAAAAGAAGCTCGTCTTATATATGTGGAAAAATCAGACAAAGTAAAAAGGTCCTCACTCAGCCATGTAGTCCAGTTTTGGCTTTTCTTTGGTTTCCCACTCCTCTCTGTCGTCCAAGGTTTCATCTTCATTGACCAGGGGTGAATGGAGCATCTCCAGCTGAGGCATGCTTAGATGATCTATGGATGCCCAGCGGGGCAGATCTCTGAGCAAGAAAAACCTCCACAGTAATGGATCTCGAACCATCGCCCTCCAGTAACGACTCGTGGCTCCAAGACGACAGATATCCGCAGGAGACAGAAAGGTCATGACCAAGAACTGGATATCTACCTTTGAGAGGAAAAAGTTCCAAATTAACATCATGGAATTCCAAATAGTTTATCTAGTCCTGCTACACTTTCTTCCTCATTGGCCTCAAGTCTGATTTGTCAGAAGTAAATCCAAGAACATCATAAATATGCAGAGAATGCCTAATCTCACCCCTATTTTATGCCAATCTCATGTTTCTATGAACACCTGTTCTTAAATTACAGCCAATAATGTGATTTTGAACTTTCTGCTAAATGTGACATTGACCTTTTGCAGTATTGATAATTTCATTATATGTTTATATGCATTTTATTTTATAATTGTATTCAATTATATACACATGCATTTACCTATATACACATATAACAAGTGGTAACAGGCACAACAAACCATCAGTATTGTGCCTTATTTTGACATGGTGATGATATTATCATGTGCTTACGTCAGCAGATCAACTATCTCCATTACCTGTGCCAAGTATGAGGTCAATTGTGTGTATGTACAATGTGTGTGTGTGTGTATTTTAATAGACATTTGACATACCAGATATTCTATGTAAATAGGAGAAGAAGAAAAAATTTATATTTACCTATTTTTCCCCAAAATGTAATGGCATCTATTCTGCTTCACAGGATAAATATAAACCAAATGTATTAATTAAATTAAGTATTTTGTTTCCATGGACATTCGAAAAAATCTGCCATTTATAAATGGGAGAAAACAAACTTAATAAAAACATATATATCAACTGTGATCTATTTTCCCCAAAATGTAATGACATCTATTCTGGGTCACTGATAATCTGTAAACCAAGTCTGGTATGAATTTAACCAATAGCTTTGTTACTAGAGTGATAGCAAACAAACATACCGAACCAAAACCAGTAACTGCTATTGTTAGTAATAATAACACTTTAATATAAACCTTGTTCCAAACGCGACTTTTGTCATTTCTTTATCAAGTAACTTTATTAAAACATCCAGAACATTTTATATCGGAGGCAAATAATTTCAAACCTGTCCATGATTTAATAACAGCATTTTAATGGAAGTCCAAGTGAAAGCAGTTTACAAATATTAACATAGTTTAACAAAATTCTGAACAAAACACGTTTTGATAATTATGATAGTAATCGATCATTAGCTATTAATGACAACTGATTAAACAACTGTTTCCTTCACGTACTGCGATAGTGACGTGTCAGTTGGGCGAGTTTCAACAAATGTTAACTAGTCTTAAATAATTCACTAACCAAGATATGTAGCTAGAGAGAAAATTTAAAAAGATAATCTTTTTTCCATGTTATTAATCTCACCGGCAAATTATCCAGAAATCTCGGCTGAACTTCCGGTTGTCTCGTGTCAGGTGTGACGTGTCCAATGTATGGGAAGTATGTGTCCCTGAAGCGGCGCAGGCTGCGGATCACCACAGACTGCTGGGTCTTCGCGGACATGATTTCATACAAATGTTTAGAAGCCCCTCACACAGCCTGATGGGGACCGTCACTGTTTTAATCACGTGACGTACACAGTCAAAACGTAACATGACGTAGGGTTGTTTACTTCCGTATGGCTGGCTGCACTGGAGCATTATGGGTATTGTGGTTGCACAATTCCAACTCAAATCGCAATGTAAAATACACGCGTTTTCTTACAACGTGTTTATTGTCAACGAAGACATAAAAAACGAAAAATAATATTCGCCCAAACAACACAGACTCGCAATTAATAGTTATACTATTAAAGTTATTCAAATGGCAGAAAAAATGGAATTTGCAATAAATGGAAATACAAGTGGTGCTTTACAAAGCTGGTACGAACAAATCTGGACATATTTCAAAGGACAATGTGGACATCATTGTCCAAAAAACGTTCAAACTCCTTCTTTTGCCTTTTGTGTGCACTTTCATGCACACATACTTATATATTATAATGTATATGTATGCAATTGTAATATATTAAAAGCATAACAAAATGGCAATAAAACAATAAATAAAAATGTTACTGTGCAATGTCTTATTTTTAAACTTGTAACAATCTTAAAAAATGAAAAAGTCAATTTTATTAATAACATTTTTATATTAATATTTATGTTATTATAACACATTCCTAGAGCAAAATAAATGCCCCACTCATCAGTCTGGAATTAGGATGGTAAAAGCTTCTTCAGCAAGACAGGGCAAAAGTAATTCAACCTCCTTTGCAGTCCCTGCCAGTTTCACACTGCTTATCTTAAACTTTTAACTTTCATTCACCTGCTTTGGACAGGACCACTTGGCAAGGGTTGGGGTTGCCTGTGGACTCTGTGCCTCCCCTTAACCTTTCACAATTTTACACCCCACCAGATGAATTCCTTTTTATTCGGGGTTAACACACATATGAATACTGATCTTATACTGTGTCTGAAGGAAACTTCAACACAGAAGCAGGTTGTCTCACTGCAAAATACTAAGGATTTCCTTGGCATTCTCTGTGTTCCATCCCTGGCCCTGTAGAGGGCCCTCACAGGCAAGCACATATTTATTGAGGATCTGCGTGCCAATGTCCCGAAACTGGAGGCGATCTTCTTTACGTTCCATAGAGTCGGCGCTGCAGTCCTCGTACTTAACTGCCCAGAAGCACATTTCTCCAATATACATCATTGTCAACAGGTGTGTATCTGAAAAGATACCTGGCCAAAAACAGAAGGAGATACTTGTCAAAAAGAAAAAGATCACACTATTTTAAGATTATTATGAGGATTAAAATTAGCAAAACTATTTGAAATACCTGAATGATAACAATAATGACAGTGGTTTCACAAATAAAACACAAGTTCTCCAAAATCATATTTACCTTCAGATAGAAAGCTTGCTGTTGCTGTATCATGAAGTACCACCCCATCATTGAGTTTGACCGAGTTTCTGACCTGGAGCATCCGCATCAGGTAGCGTACACCTTCCTGAATACACTAAAAGAAAATAACAGTAATAGCACCATTGAACCTAATATCACCATACTCAAACAAGAAGGACTTGGACATTGAACAACCATTTCAACCAAAAAGATCCTAAATTGTCGCAAAATAATTACACTCACAAAACACAGTGAATTGGAATTTTCTTTTGTGTTTATCTGTATAGTACCTTAAGGAATGTGTCCTTGTTTTTCTTTATCCATTGCTTTCGCTGATGAAGGGTGTGACAGTACATGTACAGCAGAGCTCCACGTCTCCAGTAAAGGCATTCTAAAAGCTCCAGGCCCAGCACAGATTGCACCTATTACAGACCAAAGACAACTGTAAAAACTGTCACAGTAAAATCCTGTTTCACGTTACTCATGTGGAGTAGAACCACTATTAGGAACTTGCTCTATAGTTATTAACTAAACTGGAAAAATGTGTCCAAAGCCTTTTTTAGTAAAATAGTTGACATCTCTTTCCATAAAATATTGGCTGAGAACCTGTCAAATAGAAATAACTATATTTTATATACTTTCCTCTAAATTAAATGTTGCAGTCAATTAGTTGTTTAAAATGTCTAAGACATTTCTTAAACTACCTCTAGGTTATAGTTTAACAATTAACATTTATCTCAGCTAATGTTATATTACTACAATTTCTACGAATGTAAACGCTAGAAATATTCATTGCTTTCTATATCTAACTCAGAGATGGGAAGATGGGTGTTTTATTTACAATATCATACACAGTTGACTTAAGTGTCTATATACAAACCTCTTGTGCTGGTGCTAGCCTCCCTGCCAAAACCTCTGGTTCAGTCAAATCTTGAAGAAGCTGCTGGATTTTAAATGGTGAACAATCCTCAGGAAACTCCTGGTCCACCAGTTTATTCTCTTCATAAAATGTGATGTCTAAAATTACCTATGGAAGAAAGACATATACATAAACAAGAAGCAGAATGTTGAGTACAGAGTAACTGCAGTTTGCAATCATATTTGTTCAAGATACTGTGTACTTCTCTGTAACCTCCTTCACTCTTTAAACATATTTTATTTCTATTGTCCAACAATTGTGACATTTACCCAAATGTAAAAAAAAAAACCCATTACATTAAGAAGTAAATATTTACACAGTGAGTGCCTTAAAATTCCTAGATCATATAAAGATGGCTCTGTAGGGTGGCCTAGAGTCAAACCATTTCTCATTATTATTTTGCTTTTCAACTAAAACTGCCAACCACCAGCCATTTCAGTGTGATATAAATATTTGTTGCTGTTCCTTATTTATATAATTACACATAAAACATTACACCGTAATAATAATGACAATAATTTGATTATTTGACTTGTACCTTAATTCTATACATTAGATTAGATTTTTTTCTACACGTGGATTTTAGTTTCAAAAACAATTTTAATATGTAATCAGTAAAAACGTGATCATTTGTAGCTCCTTCGGCTTTAATATAGTTGTCATGGAGTACCTGTGTGTAATCCTGAAGCAGCTTGGAGAGGCTGCTACTCTCCCCTCCTTGTCTGTAATAGCTTTTCAACTTGTCTAGTATGGAAGATGCATTCTGTAAATAGTCATCATCTATGGAAGAATGATAAGTTAAATTACCACCAATTGCATATCTAATTAAACTCAAGACACATGCCTACGGTAACCGTACAGTACAAATTGCTTCGTTGCTTCAGTGACAGTAGCAACAAGCTGTTATTCTTATTTATTTTAGCAAATTTCACCATGCTAAACAATTTGACTGGCATAGGAATTATATAGTTAGCTAGAAGTTAAAAACAACGACTCACCGCATGAAAACGTCAACGAAACAATCAATTTGCTCGGGACCAATGACTAATAGTAACATATATGAATCAATCTGACATACTAAACACATGATCGCGAACTGTTCTTTACATCATGTTTCATTGTTATAATATCTATAATCGTAGGTGCATTCTAGCTAACGTTAGCCAAAGAACGCTAGCCGTAACTAAAAATCAGACTCGTATAAGCAATCATCAGTCGGTGATCAACGTTAGCATTAGAAAACGCTATAAATACATGACTAAATCCATGCTATGGTGCCTCTTATTCATGGGTTACAAATGTATTGTCCACATTTCATCAGACAGCAGCTGTTGCTATAGTTGCAAGCTACATTAGATAACATAAGCTAGCTTGCTATTTGGCTAGCTAGTAAACTGAGGAAGGTTGTTAGCTATGCACACATGGAGCTGAAAATGGCCCCAAAACAAATATTTACTATAAATCGATCGATACCTTGTTTTTCTGCCCTGAGACTAGAACACTTTATGTCCAACTCAAATATCCTTCTCTCCAACTCGAAACCTTGTCGCCTGTAGTCGTCGGCCATGACTAAAAGTAATCGTCACGTGAGCAGAGGATTACTCACGTGCCCGAAGAATGTCATTTTCATCCCGAGTGACGCATGAAGTCTGCGTTTGTTTACGTTTTTGGCCGCATTCGCCAATTTCTCTTTACAATAAATGACCAGGTTCTAAAACACAGATTTTTTTATTACACAAATGTAGCGCTTCTGACTTTCCCCATCGTTATACAGTGTCATTAAAAGCCTCGAGTGTGTTCCTTGTGGATGCTCTCGTGGTGGTTATTAAAGGGTTACATGTAAATGAGCGCACGCGCCTATATATTTGCCTCGCGCTGGTCCAGCCCATTCCATACTGTGTGAACCAGCCCACTACTGACAATACCGACCAATGTTATTCAAGAGTTGACTTTTGGGGGTTTGAGCTAATGCTAGTAGCCTTTTATTGCCCCGTTCAGCCTTCATGATCTGTGTTTAACCGGCTTTTACAGATTGACGGTATTTCCGCTCGTCGGTACATCCTCTTTTGTGTGTGTTTAGCTAAAGCAAATCAAACATGGCGGCCCTTCAAGCCTTGTGCAGAGCGGAGAATATACTCCTCAAAAAGCTCACTGGCCCATGCAGAACCACATTTAACCACCCTTTCAGCAAGGTCGGTATGTGTGTGTGTGTGTGTGTGTGTGAAGTGAAGTTAACTGGTCTACAGACTGAAGATTTGACGAGTTTGTGCAAGATTAAGAGGTCACAATATTGTCTGTATTACCTATAGTTAGCTACATATGTTATATTGCGGGGATATGCACAGTTTGTCATCACGTTTTTTCTCCCCCGTGTTTTATAACTTAACTTTTCCTTCGGGGTCAATGTTCGAAGTAATATCCTTGACCCTCTGTCTTGCATAACAACCATGCTGGACTGTGTTTGCAACTTTCAGACATGCTTCATATGAATTTCAGTATCATGTGTCATTATCCTCCTGAGATCCAGCAATACATTTTTGTCCTCTGCAGTGGACAAGAGTTTCACAGCTTTACTTCCAAAAATACATACATAAAAATGTCCACTGTAAAAGGACACATTAAAATATTTATACAAATGCATCTGAAAATCATTCTGTTTCCATTTAAGGCAATTATTTGTAAAATGGTGACTATGTTTACTTACTGGGTCTCAGGAGGTTAAGGTTAAACATGTATTCTAATCTTCCACCATATTTGTCTTATTCACTGACTGGCTCTGTTATTTGCACTGAGCACTGAGTTATTTGCACTAACCCCCAAAATCATCAAGAAATTTCATTCTGAGACTTAAATAAGCTAGACTTTTTTTTTTCCTTTTTTCAATTACTAAATAATATTCTGTGAAATCAACTGTGGTATTCACTGTCCTTCTCATGAACAATTTCTCTATGTATTTATCATAGTTTAACTGTATTTAGTGACAGTGAAGAGTGCACTATAAATAACATTTACTTTACTTTCTAATTACTGCAGACATGATAAGTTGCAAAACATGGATTATAAAATCAGTTGTCTTTATTCTAGCCACTCTTATACTATGATACCTGTTAAAATCATTGCTCCCTTTTTGTGACAAAGAAGCAATTCTTTCAGTATAAAGTTAGCTGTACTTTTAAATGCTTTTAAGGCTTATCACAGGATTGTTGGAATGATCATACATTAATTCACTCAAATTTATGAATCAACTTGTATATGTCACATATGTGTTATACCAATATATAACACAGCAGGTAACCATCACTTAAATTATGAAATTGGCCAATACATGGGCATCGCTCCATAGTCAATTTGAGCACCACTGGCACTATATTATAATAATTATTTTGGTAATCAGACAAGGAACACTTATATCCCTATAGATACATTAATCAATCAATTGGTTCATTCTAATTAATGCTACTTATATCAGAAAATCAATAATGACAGAACACATGAAAATGTCTGATTGCCAAAAATGTAATCTCAGTTGATCTTGGTTGACTCAGAGGATTTTAAAAATTTCAGCTAACGCTGTTGGGTTTGGATTCAGTTGGCGGTGGTCTATTGTTAATCGCTGCCTCTTTTGTTGTAGGATTTATTCAGCGGTTTGACCCGAACAAAAGCCAGATCAGACATTAACACTCTGGAAACATCAGCTGGCATTTGATTTTTTTTTTCTCAACCCAATAATATTTTACGTGTATGTGCAGACTATGATGTAATACTTGTAAGTTATATTGACTTTTCTTTTTTTACTTTGCTTATTGCAGGCCTGTGCTTGTTTCTTTTCCACCTCTCACCAGAGAAGCTCACAGTTTTACACAGATCCTACAGAGGCAGTTAAAGACATTCCAAATGGAGCCACTGTTCTGGTCGGAGGTAAGAGAAACTTAACGGTTGCAAACACAAATGCTGGGTCTAATTAAAGGTGCATTACATTCCAATTTTTCCCAGACAAGCTTAAAGTTAAGCATTTATTGTCATGTGCACAGTATGGAAACGTGTTTCCCTGTCTAATAAAATTCTTACTTTGCTGTCTGCAGAATGCCTAACATGTAGTAAATCTAACGGAAATATAAAATGGAAACTTACAAATTTACAATATAACAATAAACAAGTAGCGTAAGTGAATGCACTAAGGCTAAGTAGCAGCAGTTAGTACAGTGCAAAGTTTAGACTAATTCTTCTAAAGTTCTAAACAACATCCCACTTCAGTGGTAGTAAGTAGAGGGTCCCGAAAGACAAACCCCAGTGTCCTGAGGTCTTCATGTCCTCAGATAGTGTGTCCACAGTTACTGATCTACAGACATGGACCTCTGGAGTCATAAGACGTCTGAGGAGGAAGACCGAAATTTTGCCAAGTGCAAAACACTCTGCAAATTAATAATTTAGTTTAATTCTTTTTTAAAATCATAGTCCAATATTTCAATAGAAAAGCTTAGTCTACTCTAAAAAAAAGAATGCAACAAAGTGGTCAATTTCCAGAGCGTCTAACTGAGAACATGAAGACCACAGGACACTTGGGTTTGTCTTTACTACCATTTCAGTGTGATGATGTTTAGAAATTTAGAAGAGGTCTAAAAACATGTTTTATGATGGTTAAAAAGACACACACTAGTCACTTCCATGTTAACACAGTTTGACTCAAAACGGCAAAAGCTAAATTTCTCAACGTTCATCCAAATAATGTGATTATGATGTTACTATATCTATGTATGTACTGTAATCATCTAAAAATGAGCTAAACTTATTTTTACTCTGGATAATCCCTTTAAGATAAACTAACAGTGCTACTTTATTCATCAATGTTTCAAAGCCGTTAATGTACTTGTGAGTAAACGCTGTGAATTAACTACACACAATTCATTGTCGTGTCAAATCCTATTTATAGTCACGTCCGCTATGACATTGTGGAGCTTTTTCCACTGTGTCAGACTTCTGTCCCAGGGGGGGTAAAAAAAAAAAGACGTGATACAGTATAAAGCATGAGTCTTATTTCAGAAATGTAGAACTAGAATTATCCTGGATCTGTTCCAAGGTTTGCTATTACAACAGTTTCTTTTTTATGTAATTTGTAAAAGGTGAAAGGACTGAGAAATATTTACTATACTTGAACAATGAGTAACCCATTTGTGTCCTGTGTTAATTTTCTATACACAAGTTGTTTTTGTTTTTCATTACAGGGTTTGGATTATGTGGTATCCCAGAAAATCTGATCAACAGTTTATTGAAGACCGGTGTGAAGGGTTTAACTGCAGTCAGTAACAATGCAGGGTAAGTGTGAGTGACTGCAAATAAGTCTACGCCTAAACGCAGCAGTGCATTTCATAATGGTTACTCATTTCTAACATTGTTTTAAAGCTATCACTGCCACTCTGAATGCCCAAATATACCACACCTTCTACTGGAACATGCCTGTGGAGTCTATTTAACTGGAGGAAGATTGTTAACCTTGTTTTATCCTTAAACATGCTGGTTTGGACAGAAGCCCAGATGTTATCTTATGATAAAGTGTCATTGTTGTGGGCATGGGATTTGAAGTGTGTTACCATGACAACCATCATGTGAGCGGTCAGGTGGTGTGTATGGCATGTGTTGTAGTCAACCTGCCGTCCATCGACACTTGCTCACCTTGCATTATGTTCAGCTGCTGTTTTTGACACAATAGACACAGACATGAACAGATTTTATTTGTCATTCAGATTTACATCAGATTGAGATGTTGATGCAACGACTCAGGAGGCAGCAAGTAAATGGTTAATCCATCATCAGGATTAATCAGTTTAAGAATTTTAATGTGATTCATTTCAACAGTTGTTTTGTTGAAACTGTTGCAGGTGTTGAATAAAGATGTTAATTGCATATATATATATATATATATATATATATATATATATATATATATATATATATATATATATATATAATGTATTTTTTTTGTATATGTTTTGGATATTATCACATTTTTTGGTGTTTTTTTTCTATCTCTTAGAAGAATGTTTGAATATTCCAAGGCACTCTCTTATAAGTGAAGATAAAAAACCCTTTATTAATTTGGCTTGGTTACAAAAACTTATAAAAAATCATATAAAATCCCCAACGTGTTTCGGCATCATAGCCTTCATCAGGGAGTCTGACTCCTTGGAATTTTTCTTTCTTTTTTGTCTTGCTATTTTCCTATCCAATAGAGCACCTCTAATTATTATTACTTATTTTGAGCCCAGGTAGCACTCCTTAAGCAAACTTTTTTTTAATGTTTGAATATGTTTAGAGTTTTTCATGTTTTTTTTTTTTGCTAGTTTATTGTTTTTGTAAATTTTACTGGATTTCAGTATGTTTTTGCAAATTTTTTCTCCACATTTGTGTGTATTTTGTGGGAAATTTAAGAACAGAAATAAAAATCCGAGACAGAACAGTTGATCAACATAAAAGTGTTTTGATCATGATTAATACAAATTAATCCAAAGCAACCCAGTGATTTATCATATTAAAAAAATTTAATCATTTGATATATATGTGAGATACAAACATGTAGAAAACTTATGTATCAAGCAATGATTCTGTAATAAAAAAACAAAACAAAAATATCACCAGTAATAAAAACTGTGATTCAAGTAAAATGATCTGTCCACAAAACTGTGGCTAAAATAGATAGACATTTATTTATTTATTTTTGTTTTCAGTTTTGGGACTTTAGAACCTGCCTTAACTTAAATATGGTGACAACAGATTTCAAGGTTAAACTTCCCTAAAATATTTGACACCAGTTAAACAGAGACATGACGCAGTTGTTTTGACATTGCTTCATACGTCTTTAACAGACACTTTATATTGTCAGTTTTTCTTCTGTCTCATAAACGTTTATTTCAGCTACTTACACATCAACAGTGCAACATGAAACGGTGCCTAAAACCTGATCCCAGAGCTGATGTTTAAAGTTACATAAGTAGAGGCGCAGCAGAGTGTGATTACAGTGAAGCGTTGTGGTTGGACTGCAAACAGATGAAGTTGGCGTCAGAAAAATACAGAATATTTGCTGTTTCTCGACTCTTAAGAATGATTTCAGCCTGAAAACCACTGACATGAAGTGCAACTGTTTGCTTCACAGATATTACTGATCACACAACCTTTTCCAGTTGGACTTTGGTTTCTTCAAACATTTATTTTAACCCTTTGATGCATGAATTATGAACATGTTAGTCAACATTTTTTTTCCTAAGTGTTTTTAATTCCTCTTTAGGCTGAAAAAAAACCCACAATGTGGTTGAAATCTTTTTAATGAACCTATATTTTATGGAGTTATAAAAATGTCCACTTACTAAACATGCTTTTGAAGCAAAGAAACATATTTAAAACACAATATTGGAACACTATGAAATAAAACACTTTTAATGCAATTTTTATTTAAAGCCGACCTATTCTGCCGATCCATGTTTTTCTACATACATACATGTACTGTGTTAGAATTAGGGTCCAAAACACTTTGGTTCAAAACACTATTCAAAATTCGCTGGAAACTATTTGAATATTATTCGAAAATCGAACGTGTTTCCGCTTATTACTTATTTGTAAACTAGTGTTCTGTGTTCACTAACCATTTATTTTATTTGTCATTAACAATCCCTTAGAGGGTTTAAAAACATTCCCAGAAATCCTGGCTCCTGTTTTTCACATATGTCCATTTCAATATTCGACCACGTATGACGTCACTCTGACGTTATGTGACGTCGCACAACGACCAAATGTCACATGTTAGATCTAATGTTAAATATGAAGCACAAGATATTGTCTGATTTAACTAAATATGTCAATAACCTGCTTTAAGGTAAAGGTCATACATTTACCAAATATACCATTGGCTTGATGTCATGTGACGTCTTTACGTGACGTCATGTGACGTCATGGAGCCTGTGGGTGTTATGTCATCTGAGGTCAGAAGGTCAGACGAAGTGAATGGAGAAAAAAAACACCTGATACTATCTGGTCTGGATTCTGAGATATCACCACTGATGTGTTTGAACTGTTGACTTTTACTGTCACCTTGACCTTTGACCTTTATAGCTCAAAGCTTTATAGCTTTAATGGTTTCTTCCTTGACGCATTATCAATCAACTCTGAAAGTTTAATCAAAATCTGTCCATAACTTTTTGAGTTATCTTACTGACAAACAGGCACACGCACACGCACACGCACACACACAACACGCACACACACACACACACACACACACACACACACACACACACACACACACACACACACACATATATATATATATATATATATATATATATATATATATATATATATATATATATATTTATTTATTTACAAATAAATAAAAAAATGTAAAAAAGTTTGCTTAAGGAATGCTACCTGGACTCAAAATAAGCAATAATAATTAGAGGTGCTCTATTGGATGGGAAAATAGCAAGACAAAAAAGAAGGACAAAAAAATACAAAATTCCAAGGCACTCTCTTACAAGTGAAAATTAAAAAGCCTTTATTAACTTCCTTGGTTACAGAAACCTATAAAAAACATATAAAAAAATCATATAAAAAAACCCAACGCATTTCAGCATCATAGCCTTTATCAGGGAGTCAGGATAAATAGAATAAAAAAAATGTATTTGATTTAATAAAAACCTGTAATAATTGTGCACACATCCACTGTGACGTTGATGCTCAGACTCTATAGCTGAACCACACTGTCTGACGCCCACTGGTTGAAAATGACTGAGTTCTGTGGTTGTTTGTTGGTTTAAATGAACATGTATGTTGACAGAGACATGCATCTGTCTAATGTCACAACATGAAGACATCAAAATAGTTAGAATTAGATGAACTATAACATGTTCCATGGCTGATAAAATAGATTCTTGTTGTTATGTGAAGTCCTCCAGGCCTGTTTCAGTTCTGTAGTTTGGAGCTGGTCCTGTATGGATTTCCTGACTTCATAAGGAAAGGAGTTGGAAGGAGAAGATGAAATTATATAACCTTTCTATTTAGAGCGAAGACTCCTGAAGACTTTTTCTACCTCTGGACTCTGTCTGTCTGTCTGTCTGTCTGTCTGTCTGTCTGTCTGTCTGTCTGTCTGTCCACCCTTCTTTATTTAAATTCCTTGTTAATTTTATTGCCTGCTACGACTACAGATACATTTGTTTGGAGACATGTAATAAGTTATAGTATCTGCTTTTAACCTCTGTCTCATTTGCACTGACTTGCACATTACATATTTTTACTATATTTTTTTTTATCTTATTCTATCTTGGTCCATGCTTATTATATTTTTTTGATTTTTGATTTTTTTTTATATTATATGTATATATATATGTATAATATATTATTCTTTTTTTTTCTCTTCTTCTTTTTATTGATATACTATATGTTGAATGTTGCAGCGTTACACCGAGACAAATTCCTAGTTGTATACTACATGTGTATTATACGAACAATGGCAATAAAACTCTTTCTGATTCTGATAACATATGAACCCTCTCTGACCCTCAGATCCTTGCGCAGTAAAAGCTTTTAATTGTCCCTAGATTTCACATTAAAACACATGGTGACGCCTCATTTAGTTTTTATTTCCCCAAACTATGGACCAGTCGACCTGAGGATCTGAGGTCTGCTGCCAGTGTTTATATTTTTTAAAGGTAAACTGAAAACCTACCTTTTAAACTTAGCTTTTAATAACATTTTTTACTTTTAATATTATTTCAATCTACTATTTTATGTATTTACTTTTATTTTATTACTATTTATTTATGTTATTCCTTTTAATCTTTTAACGTGTACCCACACCTGCAGAATTAATGGGGGGGGGGGTTTCATGCACAGTTTATAAAAAGTGCTATATAAATAAAGAGTTTAATTTAAGAGCTGATATTTAGCCATTTTCTCTGTTTTCTTGATAATAGACAAACTCACTTCAGTTCTTAGATCAATAACTGTGTCATTGTACTGACAAAACCCGTGCTTTTATTAATTCCATATTTTCTTTTCTGTCTTGTTTTAGTCGCATAAATACAAAGTAAATACTCGATTTCATACCTACTGGTTTTCGTACCTTTTGATGCTCTAATAATTTTTCTCTGACTGCATATTTATTTTATTTTCCATGCATTGGTTGTAGCCAGAGGCAGATATTGTGGGTTTTTCCGCAGCCTTTTTCAGTCTTTTTCAGCCTTTTTCAGCCTTTTTCAGCCTTTGTGATGAGGTTCTTAACAGTCGTGATACTTTAGTGCTATTCAAGGCGTGGAGGATACCGTAGCTATTTGACCCAGTAGAACACAAACACACTGGGCTCTTTGTCCTGTGTAATAGGAGATGAGAGGTTTTCAGCTGTATTCACACACAGATTATTGAGCTTCAATAGAAACATCCCCCCCCTGCAGCTTTCAATTTATTCTGTTTCAGCCTCCTCAGAAACTGCATGAAAAAAAACCTCATATGTTCTGAATAAAGAGCAGTAATATTTGTTTATAGATTATCCCCAGAGTCTATCTTCTAGATGTGATGGGTTATGTATGAGATTTAAGAAACCATTTTTTTCCCTCAATAAGTGTCCATTTTATTTATATCACAAATACACAGTCAAACCAACAACAACTATGATGATGATGATGATGATGATGTATTACCCTGCACTTCCACAGTTGGTGGAAACTACAGCTGCACAATATGTTTGAGCATCAAAATGTACATGTACATGTGTGCAATAGTCACATCACAGGTCCTGCAATTTATTTTAATTTATTTTATATTTTTTTATTTATTTGTGTATATTTATGTATTGAAATGAATATGTTTTTATGTATTTATTTTAGTTACATTTATTTAAATTAAGTCATACATTTTTTATTTCTATTTAATTGTAACATTTTCATTTAAAAATGTTTTAATTCATTCATTTTATTAATTAAATTTTTAAAATTTTAAAATGTAATTGTTTTTTATTTGAATCTTAATTTTTAAAATGTGAACATTTTATTTATTTATTTTGACTTAATTTAATTAATTGTAAAATTTATTGATTTTTCTGTAGTCTTAATTTTAAATTTAAAAAAATTATTTGTTTAGTTATTAATTTATTATTAATTTTATTCAATTCTTTCAGCTACAGAAGGATGATACTGAAACATATGTTCAGTGTCGACCACTAATCTGTTTGATCGTCTGTGTCGACACCACACAGCTGTTATTTACTCCTGAGGATTTTTTTCAAATCGCAATATATATCGCAAGATTAAAAAAAAATTGTAATGTCAGTTTTTTCTAATATCGTGCAGCCCTAGTGGAAACAATATAATAATTAGACTGTAAACTGGTAAATATGGAGCATATTATCACCAGCTGTAATAACTTACAGATGATTAAAGTGGATGCAAATACACATGGTGCACAGTTGATCATAAAACTGTAATATTAGTTAAAGTATGGGTGTCAAACATGCGGCCCAGGGGCCAAATCCAGCCCACCAAAGTACCCAGTCCAGCCCTTGGGATGAATTTGTGAAATGCAAAAATAGATAATAAGATATTAATAATAATTTTCAGGACTACAGTGAAACCATTTTGGTCAATTTCTCAAAAGTGCGACAAAAACAAATTTGAGGTTGCACTGGTACGACCAGCCCTTGAGGAAAAAAAAAATGTCTGCAACTCTGCAAGTCTCCAGGTGATCAACAAGAGACGACACTCACTATTGGCCAGTTCATGCAGATGGGCGTGGTTTGGGTTGTACGTAGTCATGCACGTTGGCGAGTGTGTTCTAATAATGTTGCAATTAGTTGTCAATACATACACTTGCGTCAGCTAATTACTGATTATCCATTTGATGATGTACTTAAACTGCAAACAGGAAGGTCAAAGGTCAAAGGTCACAGTTGCAGAAAATGTGTTTTCACAATAAGAGATGGGGGGTAAATCAGGTAAAATGTGTGCAAGGGGGGCGGGGTTTGTTGTGCTGGGAAACACTTTTTTTTATATGACAAAGCAAGACAGTTCTACAGTAAAGGTTCGGGGTGTCCAAATCCAGTCCTGGGGGGCCAGTATTCTGCTTGTGTTGGATATTTCCCCCTTCCATCACACCTGGAAGTCATTCCATTATTTTATAACATCCAATCTGTGTCCATAGGTTAATGATTAACTGACCTTTGCTGGCAGCTAGTTTTATAACTTTTTAATAACACGACTGATCAACTTCCTTATCCTGATAATGATTAAGTTAATGTGTTAACTGTAGTCTGCAGTAATGATGAGGATTATACTTTAATGATGTCAACATTTTATTTATTTAATTCTTTGTTTATTTGGAAAAGCAAGAAATATTCAACTGTCCCCAAAGGGACAACAGCATGTCAACAGCAAGGTAGGGTCTCACAAGTTTTTTAGTTTTTTATAAAGGGAAATAAATAAATAATAAATAAAGTAAGAAGTAGGTGTGAGGAGAGTGCGTACTCCTACCTCCTACTTTGTGTTTTCACCAGGATAGACACACAAAATTCTGTTTACACAAATCTAACCTGAATATACATGCTGTAAACATTTCCACATGACTGATAAACTCCATTTACAGCAAATAATAGTTTCACATTATTAATCCAGTTGAACTAAGAAGTAAAAAAAAAAAAAGTACAATATAAATGTCCTGTCCAACCTTCAGCTGTCACTGCTTCAGGTTTTAACCATTTTCTAGTGACAATCTTTGTCATTTGTCAACATTTAATCTTTTATATTTGTGTTTTGTGGCTGTTTACTTAGAGGGAAAGAAAACCCATTTGCCCCCTTTAGTGCACAGCTGGTGCTGACGGCTTCCTTTGAACTCAGACTTTCCCCCCCTCCCTTTCAACAGCTACAGCTCTGTCACTTTGTCAAGATATCACAGTTAAAGGTGCCTATTAATTTGTATTTCACAGGAAAGTTTCTCCAACTCTGTATAAATGTCAAACTTTGAATCCATTTGTGTATTAAATCAGTTTTTTTTTTTTTCTTCAGAGTGGACAATTTCGGCCTGGGTCTCCTCCTCCAGACCAAGCAGATCAAAAGGATGATCTCGTCATACGTTGGGGAGAATGCAGAGTTTGAGCGGCAGTATTTGTCTGGGGAGTTGGAAGTGGAGCTGACACCACAGGTTAGGTTCCAAATGACTAGTTACACATTTATCAGTTTACATCCACTGTAATAAAACAGGCTGTTGTAAAAAATATATATTCACACATTCCCTGAACGTATGCTACGTCCACACCAAACAGGAATGTACACGTGTACACCTGTGACGCGCCGCGGAAACACCGGAGTTTGGACGCTGGATAATTCACGGCCACTCCGAACACACAACGCAACGTTTTCTCACATTCTTCACTCATCTTTAATAAAAGGAAATATACACCTGTTGTTCTTCTGTGGTTGTTTATGGTTGTTTCTCTCTGAACCATAGGAGTATCACTTTGTTACGCGCGCCCTCTGACTGATTGGTCGATCAGTTTCAGGGAAGTCTAACCAAAAGTTACACTGAGTGAAACTAGAGTACGACGGAAGAACAATAGATTTGTTGCCACTAGGGGGCGTCTAGTGCAGCTAGTAGTGTTGCGCGGGCTACCCACTGGCCAGCGGATATCCGCGGGTGACCCGCGAGTCGGGCGGGCTGGGTCGCAGTATTAATACATATTGCGGATGAGGGTGGGGCGGGTCAGGGACGATCAATACCCGCTGAGGTAGGTGTGTGTGTGTGTGTGTGTGTGTGTGTGTGTGCTCGGCTTGCGCATGTGCAAGCCCGTCACTTCCTGTTTTGAATGCTTTTTTATCCCAACTTTTTGTTATTTGTTATTAGCGCCAAATCTCCCTGAACACTCAGAGATAAGAGTGAAAATGTGGGACTTGATCAGGGAGAAGATTAAAACAGGCGATGCGAAGGTTGTACGGAAACGTTGTATGTGTTGGCTTTATAGAGTGATGATGTGGGTGGAGTCTATTTTATGTGCTGGAGTGCATATTGAGACGTTAGAAAGGAGGCAAAAATGATGCTTCATGACTTTTAACATTAGAAGCACAAGGTAAAGATGCTGCGAATGTACTATGTGAGTTTAGAGACAAATTTAAACTCGCGGGTTGATAGCGGGCGGGTTGGGTTTATCGATACGTGACATCATGCGGGTTGGGCGGGGCGGGCCTAGCCACGTCTTGGGTTTGGGCGGGGCGGATTTCTGTAAAACCCCCTAACCGCGCATCACTAGCAGCTAGACTAGGGTTATGCATCATCCAACACACTAACATTCATACTAGTACTGTAACTCTGCTGTTCTTGATGAACAAAATTATATATATATTTATTTATTTTACTTTTTGCATATCTCCATGAAATAATAATCAAAGTAATAACTAGTATTAGTTTGTTAAAATATAAGAAACTAACTGAATTAAATAATTTTTTTTCATTCATTCATTTATTCGTATTTTTATTTTCACACAGTATATCACTTTCTGATGATGAGTCTTAAACATGTTTCTTTGCTTGAAAAAGGGGGGACAAACATGTTTTCATGGTGATGTCTTTTCTCTTCTAGGGTACTCTGGCAGAAAGGGTGAGAGCCGGCGGTGCTGGCGTCCCAGCCTTCTTCACAGCCACTGGTTACGGCACACTGATCCAAGAGGGAGGCTCACCTATTAAATACAACACAGATGGAACTATCGCCATCGCCAGTGAGCCAAGAGAGGTGAAACCCTTTGAACCTTTATCCATTTAGCATCACAATAAACATAATGTATTTTTTATTTATTTAATTAATTAATTTTTATACATTGCTTGTTTGTTTGTTATGTAAATAATCTTTGAATGACCAAAAAAACACTAAGTTTGAGGTATTTTTACTATTATTATTATTATTATTATTATTATTATTATGTATTAACACGGGTCTACAATTGTTTTCAATACTACTTTTTTTAAATTAGTTTTTTCTTTCACTTAATGAAGCAACACATCACATATTACAACCTATCATGAGAATAAAAATACGACTTTAGGAAATTAGGACATAACTCTGTTGACTTCTGAGGTGTCGTGCTGGGTCCTAAGTAGCTGCCTGCAGATGTGCCTGACTTAACCCCTGATGCGTCAGTGCAGATGTGTTCTGAATGGATGGTTTAGTTTAAAAATTCAGAATAATTAAAGTTTTTTTTTTGTTTTATTTTACTGATAATTTTGTTGATGGAACTGATGTACAGTTGTTTAAAAGTGAATGATTTTAGAACAAGAAAAAACCCAAACTAAAACTGCTGGAACCAAATTACAACACTAGTCATTTATTTATTCATTTTGTTTTTTTGCATTTATTCATGTTATCTGTTATTTTGTTAATATTTATTCATTTCTGTTGATGTTGCTTATTTTTCTTTTGTATTTTTCTTCAATTGTGTTCTGTTAGTGTCTTACTTTGTTAATGTTACATATTATTTTGTTAGTTTAATATTCATTTTTATTCATTTACTGATCACTTTGGCAGTTTTTGTTCATTTTGTTGCTTATCTTATTTTATTTTTTTACTGTAGAATTGCTTAAGGCTCAGGAGTTAAAGGTTTAAAATCGACGCAACCAAATAAGAAAATCGGTCGATTAAATCGGTTGGCTGATTGATCGGTCGACCTCTAATATATACACACACACCAGTGATGTGCGGCCTGACCCAATGTGAGCGGATCATTGAAATATATTTTTAATAATATTCGGGTTGCAGTCAGTCAGGTAGTTTGAGATAAACATTAAAATAACCTGGTAAATATGCTTCATTAATTGAATTTTCATGAAGGTGTCATAAAACGTGGTCAGTATCCTACGGTATGGACGGAGCGTGGAAGCTTCAGACACATACAAACAAAAAAAGTAAGGTTTGGGACGCATTGGCTGAGACTTTTAAAGATTATGATAATAATAATAATAATAATAATAATAATAATAATAATAATAATAATACATTTTATTTATCAGCGCTTTTGAAAAACTCTCAAGGTGCTTAACAAACAGAATACAAACAGTATATAGACAGGTCTAAAAACAAAAAGTACATGGATAACAACAGGTGGCTGTGGCAGAAAAATAAATAAATAAGATGAAATAATTGCATATGGACTCTATGGACATGTCTACACCAATATCTGGATGGGAAATTACATGACATTTGGGAAAGAAAAGGTTACTGTATTTTCTGGACTATAAGGTGACACTTAAAAGACTTTAATTTAGTACAAAAACCACAGAGCGCCTTATATATGGATTAATTCTGGTTGTGCTTGGTGACTGGAAATTTAGACTTTTTATCTGATGAGTTTGACTTTTTATCTCATAATTTAGATTTTTTTTTCCTCATGATTTGGACTAATAATTTAGACTTTTTATCTAACGAGGTTGACTTCACTTAATGTGCTTTATAATCCAATATGAAGAACCTAAAAAATAAACCATTCATTGACAGTGCACCTTATAGTGACTAAATATTGTCATCAATGAACCATCATCACGTGACAAAAACGAGACCAAACTAGACATAAATGTGAGTCTTGTGACGATAACTATAATTAAATATATAATGCAGTTATAGATGAACAATAAAAACAGACAAAATGTGGCTTAAGAAAAAAACATTTCCTAAAATGTCTTAGTTTTGTTGACAAAAACAAAATGAGACGTTATTTGAATTATTTTAGCTGTGTTCTGATTTATTTATTTATTTTTGTTTTCTCTCCCGAGGAAGTCGTCAAATTATATCCCCACCAATGTCAACATCATGATTATTCCCATGCTTGTAGACCAGTATATGTCCTGTCATATCAGAGGTCAGTGGGTGTTTCCCAAAACACTGGCTTTAGTGTGTGTGACTGAGGACTGTGTTGTCATTGGTCACAGGTCAAAGAGTTTAACGGCAGACACTACATCATGGAAAAGGCCATCACCGGAGACTTTGCTCTGATCAAGGCATGGAAGGCAGACAAGGCTGGAAACATTATATTCAGGTAACTGCCCAAGTACAACTCAACATCCTGAAGCAATAGAATTGTGTTTGGAGTGAACAAAGATTTTATTTTATTTTTTTTAATTATTGCAAAACAACAATATAATGTATGAGAAGCCTGTATATAGTTTGTAATGGAATGTTTTGTCCTGCTTTAAGGCAGACTGGCCTAGTCTTAATCACCACTGGTGTGTTTGCACAACAGTCACCCCATGTTGCTGGTGTCATGTGATGAGGAGGAGAAAAGTTAGCTTCCAGCTCATTTCACTTCATAGATTTCCAGGCGGTATTATTCACAGCTGAATAAACTAAGCTGCAATAGGTTTTTGTTTGGTTTTTTTTGCATCTTGAATTGTAGTAAGTTGTTGGAATGATTGCAAATAGAAGTCAACCACAACACTGTACATGTGACTTTTATCAGCCTCTTCATCACCATCTGACAATTGGAATAAAAGTTGAAGGTAGATTCCAGTCTGATAGAACCACATTATGAATTCTATGTTTTGTTTCCTCACATAATGGGATCATCTGAAACATAAACAGGGCGTCTGCTGCGCTGTAAACTCCAACGTTCAGAATAATTAAATATATTGAGTTGTGAATACTCACACTGCAGCAGTTACTGTACAGCACAGGTGTCAAACTCCAGTCCTCGAGGGCCGGTGTCCTGCATGTTTTAGAAATGTCCCTCTTCCATGTGATTCAGTTTAACCCTTTAACTCCTGAGAACTAACAAAATAATTGGTAACATGAGCAAAGTAAGACACAAATGGTAGAGAATCAAAGAAAAATACTAACTAAACAAAATGAGCAACAAAAACTAATAAATATTTACAAAATCACAAATAACGTGGAATTTTTTGAAAAAAAAATTATGTAAGAAGAAAACTAGTATTGAAATTTGGTAACGGCAATTTTAATTTTGCCTTTCAATTTTTTTTTAAATAAAATAAAATAAAAATCTTGCTTTTTGGCACCCTTTCCATGCACAAAACTAAAAGGAAAATAGTTGAATTTTTCTGAATATTTAAACTAAATCATTCATTCAGAATCAACGCTGACACATAAAGAGTTAATAATCAGCTCCTCATCAGACTGATAATGATGTAATGGCCTCCAGGTGTAAATGAAGAGGGAAACATCTAAAACATGCAGGACACCGGCCCTCGAGGACCGCAGTTTGACACCCCTGCTGTACAGGGACTGGAACCAACACCCTGTAGATAAATAACTAAGTCTGAATCCCATTAGCCCTACCCCTTCGTTTTGTGCATCCACGGGTAGGGGTGTCTCAGTTCAGGTTAAGGTAGGGGGAAGGAGAAGGGTTTTATGTCCCTTCAAACAGAGGTTTTCCAGAGGCAGACTCCAAACGGAGGGGCACGAGAAATTTCCCAGAATATAATCTGAATCCTTTTAAAAATGGCGGCATCTACGAAAGTATTTCACAACTGTAGTATTTTCACTGTAACTAATAGTTTTTAAGTTGTGATAACTGTTGGATTGTATAAAGTTTGACATTTTCGCAATGTGTAATGGTCATTTTCTCCAGAAAACGCACATGAAAAAAATAGCTTTTTAAATTAACATGGAATAACGGGTCGATGCATAGCTCTTCTCTGATTGGATGCAGATATTAGTTAAAATATTGTCATGTCCAGGAGAACGACACAACTACAGCAGCAGACATGTTAGTTTACTTCTGGTTACGTAACAACTGGTGAAGCGAACTGATGACGTAGGTGAGTGTTGAAGGGGTGTCCCAATTTATAGGGGTTGTTTTTCAAGCCCTACCCTTTATAGGTCAGTTTGAAGGGGTAATGGGTTAAATGGATTCAGCCTAAGTTTGTATAATATAATGTTAGATGTCATCTGTGAACGTATCACAAAAGGCTTCTGATTAACACTGGAAACCCAGTGTCGTGATGGTTGTAAAAAAAAAAAAAATATCTGAAGGTAGTAAATAAAGTTTTTAAATGAAAGTTAATTTAATTTAAAGATTGGTGTTTATACCTTGATATGAAATAAATGTATTAAAGTCTTTGTCCACAAGAGAGCAGTGTCCTCCAGAGTGTCGACTTAGTTTGTCATATTGAGTGTTTTTTGTTAACACATTCCCTTCCCACTTCCCTCCTCTGTCTTGCTCTGTTCTGTCAGGAAAACAGCCAGGAACTTCAATCAGCCCATGTGCAAGGCAGCCAAAATCACCATTGTTGAAGTAAGCATTTCAAACGGCAGTCACATGACTGTGGCTCTGATGTTTGCTTGGGACTGTGTTTAGCTCTGCTTATCTGTCAGTGGAAACATAACCATGAGTATCTGCCATCTACACAGACACCTATGGGGAAAATATTTATGATGTCATACTGCAGAACAAGAAAAAAACACATATTCACAGAGGTGTCAAACATAAGGCCTGTGGGCCAAATCTGGCCCGCCAAAGGATCCAGTCTGTCCCGTAGGATGAATAACAATGAAGATATTAATGGTGTCAAAATTATTTTAATTCAGGTTCTACATGCAGAATAATTAGATCTACATTGGGTCAGAACAGTAAAATGTGATCATAATTATTTAATAAATAATAAAAAATGCAGATTTTAATGTAAAATAAAGTCAAATTACATGAAAATATTTATATTAACAAACCATCCTTTTTACAAAAAGCCTGAACAAATACTTGAATAAATATGAACCACCTGAAATAACTATATAATATAATATTTGTATTTAATAATCAATGGAACCGAAGATTTAAAACACTGGTGTCAAACATATGGTCCAGGGCCAGATCCAGCTCACCAAAGAGTCCAATCTGGCCCATAGGATGAATAACAATGAAGGTATTAATGGTGTCAAAATGATTTTAATTCAGGTTCTACAAACAGAATAATTAGATCTACATTGGGTCAGAGCAGTAAAATATGATCTTAATTGCCTATAAATAATGAAAAATGCAGATTTTAATGTAAAAATAGTCAAATTATATGAAAATCTTTGTAGTAACAAACCATCCTTTTCCAAAAACCTGAACAAATATGAAGCAGCTGAAATATGTGAAGAGAGTTGTCATTTTTACAAATATTCAGTCTGTTACTAAATATTTAATGTATTTGTAATTAAAATGTCAGTAGTTCTGCACATGTTGAAATGACAAACTGATAGACTGAGGCAGAAAATGATTCAAATGTTACTTGTTTTTCTTCAGACGTGTCCAGTTGTTGATGTTCTTCACATTTTGAGGGAAACTTTATAGATGTAAAAATTACCATAATATAATTTGACTCTTTTCACTGTTAGTATTTTACTAGTCTGGCCA